>ONZH01001134.1:0-94656 GCA_900303285.1 Rhinella marina | reverse complement strand
CACAGGACCCTAAATTAAAAATTTAGCATCAACCGGTACAGTTGTAAATTATGAGCTCGATCAAGTGTGGCATGTGTTCTATGTATACTACTCAGTTTAATACCATATATGGCACCTATCTGGAAAATAGTTTGGAGAGAGAGAAAGAGAGGAAAAAGACATAAATTGTTTGGAGAGAGGGCCTGTAGGTGGGGGGCAGGCTGGGGGGAAGGAGGTTGAGCTGGAAGAGACAGAGGAGTGCCCCCTGGGCTAGCGTGTGTGGTGGTGACAACAGCCGGATGTAGTCAGAATGACAACGCAGGACCCCAACTTAAAAATTTAGCATCAAACGGTACAGATGTAAATTATGAGCTTGATCAAGTGTGGCATGTGTTCTATGTATACTACTCAGTTTAATACCGTATATGGCAGCTATCCGGAAAAATAGTTTGGAGAGAGAGAGAAAGAGAGGAAAAAGATGTAAATTGTTTGGAGAGAGGGCCTGTAGGTGGACCTTCGGAAAAATTGTTTAGAGAGAGGGCCTGTAGGTGGACCTCCGGAAAAATTGTTTGGAGAGAGGGCCTGTAGGTGGACCTCCGGAAAAATTATTTAGAGAGAGGGCCTGTAGGTTGACCTCCGGAAAAATTGTTTGAAGAGAGGGCCTGTAGGGGGCCCTCCTGAAAAATTGTGGTAAAAGAGTGCCAGTTGGACCTCTAAAAAATGGCGTTTTTTTGGTCATCGTTAGGGAAAGACGACAAGGAGGAGGAGGAGGAGTAGAGAAGAGGAATCGGATACATAAGTAATGTAAATCTTTAGCTGCTTTCCCCCGGAGGAGATTTTGAATTCCGGTGAAATCCAGGCTTTGTTCATTTTAATAAGCGTCAGCCTGTCAGCGCTGTCAGTTGACAGGCGTGTACGCTTATCGGTGATGACGCCACCAGCTGCACTGAATACCCGCTCTGACAGCACGCTAGCGGCAGGGCAGGCCAGCACCTCCAAGGCGTACAGCGCCAGTTCAGGCCACGTGTCCAGCTTTGAAACCCAGGAGTTGTATGGAGCAGAGTGATCGCTACGGACTTTGGTATGGTCAGCTAGGTACTCCCTCACCATCTTTCTGTACAGCTCCCTCCTACTCTGCCTAGACTGGGGGACAGGTGACAGTGTCTTGCTGGGGTGACATAAAACTGGCAAAGGCCTTGGAGAGCGTTCCCCTGCCAGTACTGGACAAGCTGCCTGCTTGGCTAGCGTGTGTGGTGGTGACAACAGCCGGATGGAGTTCGAATAACGACGCAGGACCCCAAATTAAAAATTTAGCATCAACCGGTACAGTTGTAAATTATGAGCTCGATCAAGTGTGGCATGTGTTCTATGTATACTACTCAGTTTAATACCGTATATGGCAGCTATCCGGAAAAATAGTTTGGAGAGAGAGAAAGAGAGGAAAAAGACGTAAATTGTTTGGAGAGAGGGCCTGTAGGTGGACCTGCGGAAAAATTGTTTGGAGAGAGGGCCTGTAGGTGGACCTGCGGAAAAATTGTTTGGAGAGAGGGCCTGTAGGTGGACCTCCGGAAAAATTGTTTGGAGAGAGGGCCTGTAGGTGGACCTCTGGAAAAATTGTTTGGAGAGAGGGCCTGTAGGTGGACCTCTGGAAAAATTGTTTGGAGAGAGGGCCTGTAGGTGGACCTCCGGAAAAATTGTTTGGAGAGAGGGCCTGTAGGTGGACCTCTGGAAAAATTGTTTGGAGAGAGGGCCTATAGGTGGACCTCTGGAAAAATTGTTTGGAGAGAGAGCCTGTAGGTGGACCTCTGGAAAAATTGTTTGGAGAGAGGGCCTGTAGGTTGACCTCCGGAAAAATTGTTTGAAGAGAGGGCCTGTAGGGGGCCCTCCTGAAAAATTGTGGTAAAGGAGTGCCAGTTGGACCTGTAAAAAATGGCTTTTTTTTGGTCAGCGTTAGGCAAAGACGACAAGGAGGAGGAGGAGGAGTAGGAGGAGTAGAGAAGAGGAATCGGATACATAAATAATGTAAATCTTTAGCTGCTTTCCCCCGGAGGAGATTTGAATTCTGGTGAAATCCAGGCTTTGTTCATTTTAATAAGCGTCAGCCTGTCAGCGCTGTCAGTTGAGCTCGAAGAGGTAGTTGCACCCATACGGATTGTAGTGAGTGGACAGCTGAACTGTGACACACAGAATGGTTCCATGCAGCTGTGTGAAATGGATTTGTATCACTGAGATAAAACAACAAAAAAACTATTTTTTTATATCTTTTTTTTTTTATATTTTATTTTTTTTGAACGTGACATGCAGAAACTATCAGAGACCTAACTCAGCCCCGGCTGATGGTGGCTTTTTTGACTGCTACCCAGACAAATGTCGCACAGAGATTTTAGTGATCTAGCTGTATACGTGAGAGCAAAAGACCTGGTTCATTAAGTGACGTACAGAATGTGTCAACTGGACAGAAAATACGGATTGTAGTGAGTGGACAGCTGAACTGTGACACACAGAATGGTTCCACGCAGCTGTGTGAAATGGATTTGTATCACTGAGCTAAAACAACAAAAAAACTATTTTTTTATATATATTTTTTTTAATATTTTTTTTTTTTAGTTTTTTTTTTTTTGAACGTGACGTGCAGAAATTATCAGAGACCTAACTCAGCCCCGGCTGACGGTGGCTATTTAGACTGCAACCCAGACAAATGTCGCACAGAGATTTTTGTGATCTAGCTGTATACGTGAGAGCAAAAGACCTCGTTTAATTAAGTGACGTACAGAATGTGTCAACTGGACAGAAAATACGGATTGTAGTGAGTGGACAGCTGAACTGTGACACACAGAATGGTTCCACGCAGCTGTGTGAAATGGATTTGTATCACTGAGCTAAAACAACAAAATAAACTATTTTTTATATATATTTTTTTTTAATATTTTTTTTTAGTTTTTTTTTTTAACTTGACGTGCAGAAACTATCAGAGACCTAACTCAGCCCCGGCTGAGTGCTGGCCTCTTATAACAGCTCATAGGCAGTGGTCACGCGTGTCAGACCTCATGCCTAACTGCAGCAGATATGGTCAAAAAATTGGATTATTTTCCTTTAAATAAACACATAAAGCTGAATAATGTGTTGTATATCCTCTGCTCTGCTCATGCATTATGTGTTCGATGTAATTGTCAAATATTTCACATTTGTTTTGTGCATATTCCCTATGCAGTCTTTTGTGTTGAATAATATTTCTTATTTCTTATATGAGCATATTTATTTCTTGGGAAGCACAGTTCGTGCTGTAACTATCGCACAGAAGGACAAAATACATGTATCGTAAGAAAAGCTTTGTATACTAGAGAATTTACATCAGAATTCTAAAAACGTACATGATGGAGTTGTGCCTGGCAATGAATGTTAACAGTGTTTTTCAGACCAACCGATAATCCAACATTGTTGATCCAGAGGATGGAAAAAAAACCCTATGGGGTGGATGCCAATTTCCTCATTAATCTCCTCCAAATATCCCTGGATCAATGTTCCATATACAGAGACCTGGTACTCTTAACCTGCTATATTTGTACATTAAAGAAAGACATTCAGACTCTTCTTGAATTTGTTCAATGAATCAACCATCACTACACCTTGTAGCAGATAATTACATAGTCTACACTACTCTTACAGTAAAGAATCCTTCTCTGTGTTTGTGATCAAACCTTCCTTCCTCTAGACATGGAGCTACTTGTCATGCTTAGGCTAATTTCACGCATGCAGCACAGCAATCCAGCCGCTTTTTCTGGCAGAGAACAGCCTGCCAGTGTTCTCTGGATCCATCATAACCGGATAGTGCTGTTTGTGGCTATAATTGAACCTGACAGGGATCCTGCTGCTCCACAGCATAAAAAAACAGTTTTTGTCCAGCTGAATCTACCTATTGTGTAAATCATGTTTTTATGTTAAAAATATTTCTAAAATATTTTGGTGATGTTATATTTAATTTTCCATGTTGATATCTATATTAAAATAAAACCATAAAATCCTGCAGTGGCCTAATAATAGGAGACACTTCTTGTGAGTGAGGTCTCCTCTCTTCCATTGTGTCGGCTGCAAATCACGTCTCTTAAATGTTAAGAATCATATTCAGGAAATAGAATAAAACAAATCTGTAATCAGAAAAGAGGATTTTTCTCTCTATCTGGTTTTAATTGACAGAAAAAAATCTGCATCATATTCCTTTTAATACATAATTATACATTTTTTCTTGGCCCAAGTGCATGACCTTACACTTATCCACAAAGTAGAAAATAAAGACCGCGCTGCTCTTTGATCCAGAGGCAATCCAGGTCACCAGCAAACCGAGTCCAAATCAATCGATATAGCCACACTTTACAGCAGATTTTTTTCTTTCCAAATGAGACCCCCTATTTGTGGTCAAAAAGGAAGCACCGATAGTGAAGCACCACAGACACAGAGATACACTATCCACTTTAATATACTTACAAAAATAAAAGCATCAAAGGCACATCACAATATAAGCGTTTCTCCCTCATGTATCACCCGACCTAGGTTTCGCTATCACTTCTTCAGGGGCTCCTAATCCACCCTTTTCCGGGTGTCTTATATACCCAAGCTCAATTAAGAGGGAAGTCTAACTCAATATTTACTAAATACTTTCTCATCATTATTATTAAAACCTAAAACCACCCCACAGCAATCCATATATTAAAATTATAAAAATCAAAATATTTTCACAAGCAGCGATTTTTAAAATTCAAATACTCTCATATGTACCGTTAAAATAAACATTAATTATAATCTAATAATAATGTGTTATCTAATAATTAATGTGTATTTTAACAATACATATGAGAGATTTTAAATTTTAAAAATCGCTGCTTGTAATAATGTTTTGTTGTTGATATTTTGATGTTGTTTTGATTTTTATAATTTTAATATATGGATTGCTGTGGGGTGGTTTTAGGTATTAATAATTTTCTACTTTGTCGGTTTATGGTATGAACTGGACCCACAGCACTAAAAGACCTGCAGCGCTCATAGTGCAGAACGGTATTGGGGATATTATAAACTATAATACTTACACTTATTCACGTTGAACTTCATTTACTAAGCCTCCAGCTTCCCCAAATCTCTTTGCAATATTATATTTCCTCCTCTGTGTTGATTACTTTGCCGAGTTTAGTAATGTTGAAATGCTGAAATTCTATCATACAAGCCCCTTACAAGGAGCATTCACGGCAACAGGCCTTGCTTGAACATATAATCAGTGTCCCAATACAATGGTGTAGATTTTTGTGCAAAAGATTATATATTTGATATGTTATATCTTTAAAAAGTCTAAAGTTCACAAAGTCCTGACATCAAAACCTGGAAACATCTAAACACATCATAGAGGAGGATTATGATTATCTGAGAACTAATCATAGTATTGGGAACTGGTGAACTATGATAAGATACATCATTGCAGGAGTTCAATACCAACTACTGTATGGTATTGACATCAGTGCATAGATTTTCCAGTAGAAAATAAAGTCATGTGGTTAGACAAGCAAATAAGTAACAGCAAAGTAATTTAAAAGAGATGTCTCATGGCTTGACATTTTGTCATTTGTACTATCAAGATAAGGTGTTATCTGCAAGTGATTTGGACATAGGTTGTGAAATAATCTCCTAAAGATTCCATTACAGTGCTTCTAATTTTTATATCCCATAGTCCCATATATTTTTTCAGACACAGGCATGATGCTGTCCAGTTACTTTTCATTTATAAGAAAATCACTTAAAAAAAGCACTTTCAGGACACGTCATGACAGATTAGAGCAACTGACCAGAGGTCAGATCTACTTATCATCAAACTTATAAAAGATTCCTCAGAAATTTACTCTTGGGCAAAAGATGCTTAAACAAGGTAATTCAACCAATGTTTTACTCTAAATCCACAGATTTTTTTTTTTATTCTACTTCCTGAACATGATTATGGGAACAGCCATCTTGCCTGAGCTGTTCTTAACAGCATTTAGAAAGCATTAAGAAAATTGCTTCACATCAGCCCCATGGCAATAGACAAAATGGTTTGGAGTTGACTCTACTGACTTTTATGAGAGAGTTTTCTAGGCATGCTCTGTGACCTGTGCAGAGGTCATTGTATAAAGAAAGAATTAGGGATAAGTGAATCGACTTCGGATGAAACATCCAAAGTCGATTTGCATAAAACTTTGTTAGAATACTTTATGGAGCGAGTGCTCTGGTACAGTATTAGAATGCATTGGCCAAAGTTATTACTTCGTGAAGTCTCGCGAGACTTTGGTTAATAACTTCCGAAATTAATTTCTACTGTTAAACACCTTTTAACAAACTCGGCTTTGGTTCCTTTCAGTTCCAAAGGAGCTATCAATGAACTGTATCTGCAAGCATGGACATGCTGAGTCCTCTCCAGTGCAAGACACTCTCTTTGTAGTAGCTTTCTCGATTAAAGGTCCCTTGATGTCAGACCCACTCTTAACTCAGTATACCTTAAAAGAGAACCCCAAACTTCCTGTATAATGGCCTAGACAGGAGAGAATTCTTGTAAACTCTTTTCATCTCACTCTCATTTTCACTACATTTTCATTCATGAAGCTGCAGCAGGCTTGTACCTCTAATGTAGTCTTGAGCATTTATTGATCATATATTAATAGATTCTGAACATTGATGTCTTGGTTGGTCCCCCAGCTATTACATTTGAGTGAAATATTTGAAATTAATTTGTACTTTCTACAGTACTGCACAACTTTGAAATTAGCTGGCAGAGAAACCTAGAATTAAGTCGGCTAATCTCTTAAATGTGCTTTTGTTGCTAGGTATTGAGTAAGGATGTTCCTATAATGCCCTTTATATGTTACACAGAACAATCTGATGTAAAGATGATGTTCAGATTCTGACTCTCAAGGGTCACATGACACACTAAATACATTTCACATTTCATTTCCTGTGTCTTGGTTCAGAGATTCTACTGTAAACCCTTTTCATCTGAGCTGTTACATTGGAGCTGAGGAAAGCTTAGTTGCCTGGCTAGATTTCATCCCTCAATAAGGAAATGCAAAGGTGTCTACTGATATATACAAGACACATAGCCTTATCCAGGACCATTTTATTTAGGGGTCAATGAGATATCTTTAGGGTCATCAACTTTGATAGTATTGTTAAGCTCAAAATGGCTTTTAAAAGAGAGTTATGAATAATAAAAGGGAACTAAAACCACTGAGAAGGATGGAAAACAACAATGATAAAAACTACAAACAATGTGGGATAAAAAAAATTGACAATTCAGATGTTTAACCACTTCAGATCTGGGCCATTTACCCCCTTCCTGACCAGGCCTAATTTTACAAATCTGACATGTGTCATTTCATGTGGTAATAACTTTGGAACGCTTTTACTTATCCAAGCGATTCTGAGATTGTTTTCTCATGACACATTGTACTTCAAGTTAATGGTAAATTTGAGTCGATATGTTTTAATTTTATTAATAAAAAAATCCACAAGTTAACGAAAATTTGAAAAAATTCACTGTTTTCTAAATTTGAATCTCTCTGCTTTTAAGACAGATAGTGATACCCCATAAAATACTTTTCAATTTACATTCCCCATATGTCTACTTTATGTTGGCATCATTTTGGTAGTGTCATTTTATTTTTTTAGGACAGTAGAAGGTTTAGAATTTTAGACGCAATTTTTTTAAATTTGCAAAATCAACTTTTTTAAGGACCAGTTCAGTTCTGAAGTCAGTTTGTGAGGCTTACATAATAGAAACCACCCATAAATTATCCCATTTTAGAAACTACACCCCTCAAACTATTCAAAACTGATTTTTACAAAGTTTGTTAACCCTTTAGATTTCCCACAAGAATTAAAACAGAAGGAAGTTGAAATTTAAAAATATATTTTTTTGCAGATTTTCAATTTTTAATTCCTTTTTCCTATAAGATAGCAAGGGTAAACCTCAAATCAAACCTGAATATTTATTTTCCTGATTCTGAAGTTTGCAGAAACACCCCATATGTGGTTGTAAACTGCTCTGTGACCGGCAGTAATGAGAGGGAGATAGTACAAGCATTTGTGATCACTTTGACAGCTTGTCAGAGTGATCAAAAGCCTGGAGGCCAGGAAAAAAGGTCTCAGGTTAAAGCTCCATGCTCTTGGCTGTCAGGAGGCAGCTGAGTCATGGAGCTTCTATGTACAGGTGCTGCACACAGGGGGCAAAGCTAAAGGACGTTTAAAACGTCCATTCAGAGATAGAGATCCACTACCAGGACGTTTATAGTCAATGGGCAGACTGGAAGTGGTTAAAGAGAATGTTTCATCAGAAAATGACCTATTGTTTAAATCACGTTTTTATGTTAAACATATTTTCAAAGAATTGTTGGTCATGCTATTTTTGATTTTGCATGTCAATGTCTATATAAAAAATTTAATAGAAAATCTATAAAATCCTGCAGTTTTTGCACTGGCCACTAAGCCTAATAATATGCACCATTTCTTTGTGGGTACAGATCAGTTTGATATAATTATCTGCTAATCATTATAGGCAGGATTAGAATGACAGATATCACCTATTTCTATAGATAACACAAGATCTAACATTTGCAATAGGCGATTGTCAAAGCTTATCTTTTCTTTTCTTGTACAATGACCTCTGCATAGGTCACAGATCATGCCTAGAAAACTCTCCCATAGAAGTCAGTGAGGTCCACTCCTGTCCATTGTGTCTATGGCCCATGGTTACTACTGTAAAGCATATCTCCTTATGCTGTTAAGAACAGCTCAGATAAGATGGCAGCCCCCACTATCAAGTTGGACAAATACTGTACAATAAAAAACTGGCAATCAGAGAATAAAAACAGGTTACAAAAAGGATATGTGCATCTGGTTTTAACTGGCAGAAAACAAATTTCTGCGACACATTTCCTTTAAAAAGTCATTTCAGATGTATGGCTCCTCTGGATTTTTTCCTCTATAGCTTGAAATTATGTTGTGTGCTAAGGTAATCTATTCTGTAGGGCCATAGGAGAATGGTTCTGGCCTACTAATGTGATTTATAGTTTTAAACATATTCCGATCATAATAGGCATAAAATAAAGTGTTTTGAAAGTGATGATCCTTGAATTTAATCTTATAAAATGACATTCTTTACTTAATTCAAACCTGATTTGTCTTCTTATAATGAGGGATGTGACCATGTGCTATATCTAGTAACTCTATGAATATTAATTCTGAGAATGTGAATGGTTATTTTAAAAGCATGATGGAAACATGATAGCCACACATTTTTAAGGTAATAGTCATAATATATAGTAAGGTTTACTGTCTCTCCCATCTACTTAAAGTTGGTAAATTGTGGTGTTATTGCATTTACCCTCAATACCTCCTAACCCCACAACCTCATATATCACACTGACAGGTGTCTAGGAAACCTGGGTGTAGGGATTTGATTCACATATTACTCAAAGCCACAGAAAATTTTGATCCCTTGACTAAACAACCTCAATTTTTTGAGTACTGTAAATTCAGCCACCAATGAACCTAAATTGTCCAAAGGACCCTACCAAATTCACATATTCTATCATCCTTTGGACAACCGAGTGGATAGCTGTGTTAAAAGGGTTGTCTTCATGATTTTAATGACCCATCCTCAGGATAGGTTATCAATATGATATTAGTGAGGGTCCGACTCCCTTTACTCAAGGCCATTTGTATATGTTTTAAAATGTATAAGCCCACTCACCATGTCAAGGTTGCCTCTTTCGAGTGGATTCCTACTCTAATCTGGTGCAGCACCACAAGGAAAACACAACTGCTGGAACCCAGCGCGTTCAGGCGGTGTGATCCAGCAGTCCAACATCATCCCTGCTGTAAAGACTAAGCCGTCTTGGCACTGGGCCCCACCAGCCCATAGGTACCGTCCCACAGCAACAACACAGTACTGCATCTTGTGAACAGATATCAAAAGCTCACCCTTCCATATGATCTCAAAAGCTAAACTGAGATCAAGTGGGTTTCAAACCTTGTGCAGTCTCCTGCTAATTAAAAACTCCTAGGCCAAGTGGGAGGAGCGCTGATGCCATGAACAAAGCACTAAAAGTAAAATTTTAAAAAGGAAAAGCTATGGATTGTACATCCAGATACGGTGCATTGATCTATTGCTTCTCACTTCTCAGCATAATTTACATTGCTTCTCAGCATAATTAATTGTATACGAGACCATAATTTTACCTTGACATGGTGAGTAAGCTTATGCAACGTATACAAATGGCCTTGTACACAGTTTATAAACTGTTGCCTTGTATACAATTAATTATGCTGGGAAACAATGGAAACTGAGAAGCAATAGATCAATGCATAACATGTAGATGTACGATCCATGTTTTTGCTCCTCTATTTATACTGCACAAACACTACAATATAGATGTGCAATGTAGGTAAACACTGAAGAGGAGGATGCAGTGACATACGAATAGTGTGGCCCCTTCAAACCACTGTTGGTCCTATTCAATTCAATAGGAGAGGAAATTATAGAATGTAGATAAAGTTTAGGTAAACACTGAAGAGGCCACAATGCTCAGCATAGGGCCACTTCAAAAAGCATCAGTGGGGGTGCCAGAAGTCATATCTCTGATCTGATATTGATGACCTATTCTGAGAATGGCTCATCAATATCATAAAACTGGACAACCCCTTTAAGTTGAGTCACTTCTCGATGTTCAGATTTTGGTGGAGCCACTATTTGCAGCAAGCTACAAACCTTTCTTCTCTGACATATTCTAGAGACACACAGTTAAAATAGCTGATTATAATTTGGTTCTTCTTTCCAACGGTTCTTCTTTCCAACAAAAGAAATTCCTTAAATCTTCACTTTGCGTTGCCAGCGTTATAATGACCCATCTGTGGTCTAAAAGCACATTTTACAATTTTATTTCATCTGCTTACATGAAATATGACTTACATATTACAGTCATTTACTTCAGATTTCTAGTTTGATCTTTCAGGGATTAATATTGCCAATGGACACTGGAGTCACCTTGTGAGCTTCCCCAATGTACCTGAGAGTATAGTTGAAAAGGCACCTACCAGGTAGATCACCCCTAATAAATTTAAAGAGATAATAATTATTCATTTCAGCCACATACATTCTTTTGATATTGCATTGGTTGTACATTTTGGTAAAGCCATGCTTATGCTGGTGATCTTCTGCCTCCATGTAACACAATCTTTTAAATATTGCACCAATTTATTATACAGTATGTCTGGTAAGGAGTTTAGTAACTTTTCATATTTTGAGAAAGCTCCTTTGACATGATATTGGAAATAATTTCTCATTTTTACTCATTCTTGTGGTTGGGAATATTAGGTCTTGTCTCATAAAATGGAGTTGTCTCTTGTGGCTTCACATCTATTACTGTTTTTCTTTTATTTCTTGGGTGCACGGAGGGGTTTATGCACTGTGATGTTTTATAATCTTATTCCCTGCGAAAACATTTGCAAGTAATTCCCATCAGGAGGAAGAATAAAATCTCACAATTATCACATCAGAACACAGTCTGATGCAGCTTCAAGAATGAAAAGGTTCATTCAATGTGTTTAAATATAAGTAAATTCTTACAAAAATAACTCCTTTCTAATCACATTGACCGTTGTCATGATGATAAAGCCTTAGGTTAAAAAAGCTATTGCATGTGAAGATAAAAATGAATGCCTTGCAGAATTTTCAAGGCTGAATGTCACAAATCAGGAACAACTTTGAATAACCTGTAAATTTAAAAGGATGAGCTGCAGTTAAAGGAGAAGAGTTATAGACAAAGGAGCAGGAACTAGTCATTTTGTGATGCTTGGTTGACCAAAAATACAGTAGCTCCGTAAATGGTAAATATGGTTGCTCTTCCATCCACAAAACTCAGGAGTATATGTTTGGAGAGGGAGGAGAAAAACGTATTTAAGAATAGATGAAGAGAAAATTTCAGCACCCTTGATGTTTTTAACCATATGCTATAAACAGATGCTCCATTCCTGGCTTTGGCTCACAACTACTGATGGAAAGCACTGATCAAACCAACTGATTGTCTGAAAGTGGCCATATACTTGTAAATGCAAATGTTAAATAGTCATTAAGGAGATCATCTGTAGGTTTTGTTCTATATCTGATTGCTGATGCTTTAAAAAGTAAAAGCATTCATTTAAGATGAGAAATGAGACACTTTCTATATACGTGAGGGAGGAAATCGCTTTTTGATCTCATCAGTGTACCTGTCTCAGTATCCCATTCTGAAATGAAATGATCACTTTACAAGAGTACAAGCAAATGAAAGGCTGTCTCAAGAATGAATGTTAATCATGGTTATTGCTTTCAGTACATCTTCACTTATCAGAATACATGAGCTGGATTACTGAAGAAAAGACGTCAGCTTCTAAAGCAGTTGTGTTCAGGGACCGTTTCTAAGCAGTTATTACTATTGTTTCTCTAGACGTGAGTGGTAGCAGTTATGAGCAGCTTTAATGTGACTCATAGCAACATCTTATGGTATATCATTAGCGAGCATTCCTTTACAAGTATGATATAGTTATAGTTCCCTATGTTCACGTACTATACAAAGCAAGTGATTTCACCAACAGTTGTTGATTCTCCACTAGGAGAATTATACGGACTCTCACACTTTTTCAGTTGTGTACAATTGAAAACATAGATTGTACTTGAATTCTTTTTAGCTTGGCATCCATTAATCCAGAAGGATTGATAATCAAGAACTTGCTTCTAGCATGGAACTGCCATTTAATGTGGAATTTCACAACACACAGAAACCTAAGCAAAGATACCTTATTCCGGGATTTCTATTTCCTTTTGTGGCCAGTAATGTCACAACCATTAGGCCCATTCAAGTGAATGCGGCTGAGCTTCCCTTAGACCACGTGACAAATGGTCGTGACATTACTGGGATGGGTAAGCAGCAAGGAGGCCACAGCACTTAGAGGAGCACCAGTGCTTTCTCAAATAGTTGATCAGGGGGGTCCTAGGTGTTGAACCCCCTCAGATCAGATGCTGATGACCTATCCAGAAGATAACTGCTTTTAACTATAAACCAGATGTGTTTTGAAGTGCAGTACTCACTGTTTTTATTCAATATACATAGAACACTTTCCGGATAATAAATCATGACATCTACACAAAATTGGCAACTTCCTGTTTCCTTGACCGTCTTTCTTTTTTTAACATATTTCTCCTTGATAGCTTAGTGAGAACATCTTTCTGTCATGGTTTGTTTGGAGACAGGCAGGATACCTTGTAGAAGAGAGACTGAAGAAATGAAGTTTTAGCTTTTCATTGAGCTTTACAGTGTCTGGAACACTTTATATCACATATCTCTGCTCAAAATGAAAAAGAAATTGCTGGAAGAAAAGAAATGATTTTTCTTCATATTGAACCTTAGTTACAAATGAGATTTTTTTTAACTTCCGCATACCCATAGAGAATTACTATCTGAAGAGCATGTACAATGAAGTATAATTCATAGCAGCTGTGACTATTTACTTTCTGCACCGTAACCGGAGGGTTAATGAAGGCACAACCATACACAGAATTAGCAGTGTGAAGTGAGCATCATCAGCCATCATGTAAAGAAACCGCAGGTGTGGGAATAATGATACCAATAGCATGTCAGATTCCTGGGAATTCATCTGCCAAGCAATTTCCCATGGTCTATTTAAATAATTTACTTCATTATGATCCTAAATCAATAGAAGTACATTTAGGCTTATCTGAAGACTGCTTTTTCTAAACTGTCAATTTAGTGATAGATTCAATTGACGAGTGTAGCTAGATTTAGTACTGGTTCAGTCACCACTTAATGAATTCTGCTTATGAAATTAAATCCTAGAGAGGAAGGCTAGTTAATATAATTTATGTATAAAGTTCCTTCATTTCTGCAATGCTTTTCTTTTTGATAAAGAAAAAGTGTGCAACCAGTCAAAACGCGTCACAAGCAAGTTTCTCTGTTTTTTTTGTCCTTTTACCTTTCTGGATCATAAGATTTAATGGGTTTTCTGAGATTTTGATACTGATGACTTATCCTCAAGATAAGTCATCAGTATCTGATCAGTGGGGGTCACACACCCCGGGCTGGCTGAGCATGATGCCAAGCACAGCTGCTATACAATGCATGCTGCTAGGCCTGGTAAACTGCGAGAAGGCTGAAGTACTCACAGGAGTGCCGCTACTTTCTCAAACAACTGATTGGCGGGGGTCACGGATGTCAGATCCCTACCAATCAGATACTAATGACCTATCCTGAAGATAGGTCATATCAGTATTAAAATCTTGGAAAACCTCTTTAAATAAAATTTTTTGATACTTTCTCTCCTGATTTGCTATATATATATTTGCCACCTATAGAAATACCAACATGATGGACACAACTTTTTACAAAAATGTGTATATTTTTTTAAAAACACATTTATGACTATTTCAATAAATAAAGAAAAGTGGTAGGCAAACCACTTATTACTAGTGTTGAGTGAATCAAGCTTTGGATCATCGATCCAAAGTTGATTTGCTCAAACACTTCGATTTTAAAGCTGTCTCTGTACATTTAAAATGTTATTGAGGTACCAAACCTTTGTATTCCTACTTTTAAATGTTTTTAAAGATGCAGAAATGAATACCAAATTAATTCACTGAAGACTCTTTCAACTTTGGGTGAAACAAATTTTGCCTACACAGAGATCCGAAGCTCAATTTGCTCAAGCCTACTTACTACCATGCATAGTCTAGGTCAGGGCTGGCCAACCTGTGGCTCTCCAGCTGTTGTAAAACTACAATTCCCACCATGCCCTGCTGTAGGCTGATAGCTGTAGGCAAACTGGGCATGCTGGAAGTTATAGTTTTGCAACAGCTGGAGAGCCACAAGTTGGCCAGTCCTGGTCAAGGTCATAGCACATTGAAATAAGGAAGAGGAGACACGCAGATAAGTAAATAGTGGGTATATAGGTAACAATTAGTAATCCACAGGCCAATATACATACAAAATATTTATTTATTTTGTGCACTTATATAGCGCTACTATATTCAGCAGCGCTTTACAGACATTAGCATCCCAACAATGCAATGGTAGAAGTCAACGGTATTCTCACATGGCAAAGCTTTCCATTGTAAAATGTGTGTCGAGAATGGTGGGATCCTATTGTCACATGTCATTGGCTTCTACAATTTTTATGTGCATTGTGACTTTTTGTGTTGGGGTATTTTGTATGTATATTTACAAATGATTTACTGTATACTCATCTGGTGTTACTTACCTAGTAATCTCCTGTTCCCTATTTCTAGGTTATGCGTGGTTGTAACTATTTTTGCCTACCAGATTTCCTGTGAATTTTTCTGTTTTTATGTGAATAGTTTTGAATATGTATTAACAAAGATACAATTTTGTAAGAAATTGTCACCAGCATGCTGGTATCTCTGTAGGTGTCATATTTGTGGTTATGCATTCAGATTTAGACTATTAATTATAGGATTATTCATTGGTGTTGTTTATTATAGTTGTTATGTAAGTAACTCAAATATATGAAACTCTGTAATATCATTTTGGGAAGAATGGAGTAATTTCTTTACCTTCTTGAAACCTATAGATCCCCTTTTTCTGCCTGTAGGCTCCCTCTTAAGCCACCTGAAATTTTGTGTAGAGTAAATAGTAGACAGCGCATAAGGACGATGGGAAAAGAAAGGAACAGTAAGAAGGTATATGGTGGCTCAAAGCACACAGCTCATACCTGGCTTCCCTCTCGCTCTCTCTCAGCAAGAATAGAAAGAGGGAGAAAATGTACTTTTACAGATACCAGCATAGGGAAGGAAAAACATGCTAAATATTCACATTACATAGAATATTTCTGACTACATATACATCTACATCTGAGACAACACTGGTCAACAGGCACTTGGATGTGCACCAAAATAATCCCATGTAAAGATATGCAAATTTTATAACAAGGTATGAAAGCAACAAAAAATATAAACGGGCATTACAAATGGTTGTACAGTATTACACAATTAGTAAAAACCCAACATGGTTACCCAGATTTACTATTTCTTAGATAGGGTAGACATGTGGACCGAGTGTTTTTAACTGTGCCAGGATTATCACAGTGGCTCAGGTTGAATGTATTTAACATATCTATAGATTACCTGTCTAAAAGTTTGACAGCTTTTAGTTGCATTACTTTCTTTCAGATTTTTACATCACAAAAAGCCATCTTTAGACCACACCCCCTTTCTCATCAAGCCACGCCCCCTGCCAAGCATGACCAAAAAACTGTCCAAAACATTGCGTGACCTTTTACTTCAAATAGCACCACAATGTGCCAAAATCCTAGATAAAGTTGAGACAAAAAGTCAATATCTAATGAGAACATCTATTAGAGTGCTATATTTTAAGTCTTAATTTGTATTAAAGAAAACATGATCGTCAATGAACTGAATTGTAACAATTGGTGTTAAAACTGCATATTCTTTCACATGTTGGCAATTCATGGTATATCTAAGGCTCTGTTCACACTTGCATTATAGCTGATTATAACTTGATGGATTCATTTTCCCAATAATCACACCATTGACTTTATTGATGTCTGCAGACTGTGTTATTCTTGCTGTCAAAATACCAGAAAGCTTGATGAAAATCTGAAATGCGAGAATAAACAGAGCCTAAAATGTATCCAGTGCTGTAGAATTTAATATGATGTCTTTACACAGTGACCAAAGTAACTCTTTTTTTTAATGTTGTGTTTAAATTCTATTAGATAAGAATTAAACAACATGATGTTTATGTACCACATACATTTTGCTCATTAATTCACAATTGGTGTGATATTTGTATAATAGATTGATAGAACATTACAAATGTGAGAGCATGTGCACTATGACATTAACCCCTTCATGATATAATGATTTTCCATTTTTCGTTTAAGTTTACTCCATGCCTGCCTGGAGTCGTAATTTTTTTTTTTTTTTTTCATTCACATAGCCATATGGGGGATTGTTCTTTGCGGGACAAGTTGTAGTTTCTAATGGAAAAAAAATCCAAATGGGGTGGAACTGGAAAAAAATAAATGCAATTTTGCCACAGTTTTATGAGTTCCATTTTAACAGCATTCAATATGTTGTAAAACTGACCTGATACCTTAATTCTCTGGGTCAGTATGATTACAACAAGCTTCATACTTCGGGTCAGTACGATTACTACAATACCACATTTATATAGTTTGGAAAAATATTTTTTTAATTTCATTGTCTTCTTCTGACCCTGATAACTTTTATATATTTATGTTTGTATTTTTAAAACTTTTGTTACCCAAGGGCCTAACAACATGCAATCGTCAGATTGCCATTTATATTTAGCAATAGATTTAAATACACTGCTAAATAGAATATTTAATATATTTCAATGTAGTGCTGCTACCTGGAGTACTACATTGGAATATATCTGTGAAACATCTAATCGTCTCCAGAAGACTCGGCAATTAGGGGAATGTTCCAGGCCAGGGAGCATGTCTTTCTGAGTTTTTTTTACCTCTCAGATGCTGTGGTCACATTTGACCATGGTGTCTGAGGGGTTAAATGTCTTCTGTCAGCATTATGGCTGATCACAGACATTACTGCTGTATAAAACAGTAGGCACCCAGCAGCTATGGTGCTTGCTCCGCTCCGGAGCAGGCGCCATCTTTAAATCTTTCAGCTGAGGAGTTTTCCTTTTTTGTGTTTTTGTTTTTCACTTTGCCTTTTTGTGGGAGGTGAAGCAAAAAAAAAAAAGTGAATTGGCCATTTTGACTTTTTTTTCATTTTGCCATATGGGATAAATATTTTAATATTTTAATAGTACAAGCTTTTTCACACACAGCAATGCCCAAGATGTTTATTTTACTGTTTATGTGTTTTTATTTTTATTTTCATAAAGGCGGCAATTCAAATTTTTATATTTTTTTATATTTTTAATAACATTTTTGTACACTTTTTTTGTAGTGCCCATAGGGAACTATAACAAGCAATCATCAGCTTGCTTTTTCTTACAGACTCCAGTGCATTAGCATTGGAGTCTGAGAACTTCACTGTTCCTATGAACTAATGTGCGGCAGCCTCATATCACTCAGGAATACAGAGACTGCCGCACACACACTCTGGCTCCCCCGATCCTCACTAGATGCCGTGGATGTTTTACCACAGCATCTGAGGGGTTAAAAGTATGTGATTGATACTACTGTTGATCACATGCATTAGTACGGGGTGTCTGCTGTTTAAAACTGTAGGCCCCCGGTGGCTTGAAAGCAGATGCCATATTTAAAGTCCCACCCAGTGCTATAGGTGCTCGTTGGGAAGAGGTTAAGGATCCAGTCTTAGCAAATTTTTTATAACAGTACTTACTCCTCACTATATAGGAAGTCACTTTTTTCATTCCAAATGTGTTAATTGGTTTCATCTCCAGCTAGAGCATCATCATATGCTCATATCATTTGCAACTGATGAACATCTTAACCTGTTCACAGTTTTGTAAATCCAACTGATTTCTTAGTTGGTTGCTGATCCATCATCCATCCTAAGAACAATCATTTCCTCATGAGCATGAGAGATAACATCTATTATTAAGCGATTCTCCCAGACTTCATGTTTTGATTTTTTTTTTCCAGGAGAAAATACAAGAAAACATCACAAAGGTAGGACTCGCTTTTCGAGAGGATGTTCAATTCAGGACAAACATTTCTTAAAGAAATCGTTAAAGAACACTCTCTGTGTTTTTTGTGCGCTATATGATGATATTTGCATGACTAACTTACTGGCCAAAGTTTTCTAAAGTGAGCATTGAACCAATACTTCTTCCAGACTTTATAGTACACCATGCAACTGATATAGTACCCTTGGTGAGGAGAAGCCCAGGTTCTCTTGATTCATGTTGCATAGTCACTCTGGTTGACTGTTACGACAAAAATGGCAAGTTCAGTACATACAGATGTACAAGTCCTACTCAACTTAAGACTAGCTGAATAAATCTGTATACAGTTACTGTAATATCTCCATAGGCAATGAGTGTAGCATGAAGGGTCAGAGATTGAAAGTAAATGAGTTGTGTATTCCATATGACATCAAAGTTACTCACAACCAATTTCTAATTATGTTTGTCATGAATACTATAGTTTTCAATGTATTTGAACTAGGATATTGATATAACTACATTGATAAATCTGCTTAGTCTTGCAATAATGTATTGGGGTGAAAAATTAAAACTCAGCAGTAAAGGTTCAGCTCAGCACTAAGGCTATCTTTACTTCAGTGTTTTTCCTTTCTGGTATTTAGATCGGTCATAGGATGTCGATACCAGAGGAAAGTGCTTCCGTTTTGTCCCCATTCATTGTCAACGGGGACAAAATGGAACAGAACGGAATGCACCAGAATGCATTCTGTTCCATTTCGTTGCATTACCATCGTGGACAGATAATGATGATCAAGATATGGGTAACAGAGTTTTGATCCATTTCCATCCATGGGACATATTGTCATAATTGGTAAAACAACATTTTGGCCTCATATACTTATCAGTCATAATTTTGTAGACTACCATTGGCGCATAATATACCTTTGTGTACCTCCAATTAAAGAAAAAATCATGATGTGCTTCATTACTTACTGCAAAAGATTCCCTCAAAAATGTGACAGAGAAAATAATGCAGTATTCTGTGCTGTTTTTTCTACTAAAATGACAGAAACCATAAAAGAAACCCGATGGACTCCTTGATAGTCAATAGGGTCTGTTGGGTGCCAATGGTGATGGATCCATCTTTGGCTTACGTTCCATTTTTCTATTTCTATGAGTGGACAGAATAACAGAATGTCTCACTTTGTTGTGAACAAGTGATGAGCGAATCACCCTGCTTTAGACAAATGCAATTCATTCATCTCTATCACAGAATTTGATTAAAATCCCTATGTCCGTAAATGCTGTAAAATGTTTGTGATCCGATGAAGCTGTATTAACCCCCTAACTGTTTTGCCAGAGTGGAGCTCCAGCAGTAGAAAAGTTGCTAAAAGATGCTGCTATCTCATGAATGGTAGAAGCTAGAAACATGCAACTGATCTTGTTTGAATGCAGACATTCACCGCTTTCAGACAATACCAAAATGACAGCAATATGTTCAGGACAGCGAAAAATATCACTGATAGAAATCGGGGTGCTGTGAATGCAGCTGAAAATGAAAGTAAAAACAGGTTTCACTTACGATTATTCCTGACTTTAGCTGTCATTTTTATTTTGTATTAAAGCCTGGACTGTCAGCTTTCAGACAAGACCAATCGCATGTTTCTAGCTGCTACCATTGAGGAGATATCACCATCTAAACCAGCCCTCCCCCCTCCAGTTAGCTACTTTTCACACTGCCCGAGATGGACTCAGGCAGAACAGTTAGGTGGTTAAGATGGCCACTGTTATTGAGTAGCGGCACATGCATAAATGTATTTTATAACGAATCTGAACCTGGATTTTTGGAACGCGCCACAATTGTTAATCTGGATTCGTTATGAAATACATTTATGCATGCACCATTACTCACAGTAAAATCTCACGATAACACTGGTGATCTTAAAGGGGTTCTTCAGGAATTAAGAAAATGAAAATGCTTAAATATTACTTCATTATAAATATATTCCCAAATACCTTACATTAGTTATAATGGCTCATTTTGTCTGGGGAGCAATCATTAGGAGAAGCAAAATGGCCGCTGTCCTATTAGTGCACACAGAACCTGTCATAATCACACGGCAGGACAAGTTACTTCACAACACTGAGGTAAAGAGCTGCCTTATCCTCCTATCTGCTCTGCTTGTCAGGGATTATGATTCTCAATACAGCTGATAAGATCTTTAGCTGAATCTCTGTTGGAATTGAGTTCATGAGCAGATGTGACTAATAAGCATCAGCACTTGTATGCAGTCTCCATTACCACAATCCCACATTACCCCAGTCTGTCCTGTCCATCGTCTCTGTACTTCATGTCTCCTCATGAACTCCATTCCTACATAGATTCAGTTGAAGATCTTATCATCTGTATTCAGGATCATAATGTCTGACAAGTAGAAGAGGAGGATGAGGCAGCTTTTTACCTCAGTGTTGTGAAGTAACTTCCTGTGTGATTAGGGCAGGTTTTGTGTGAACTAATAGCGGCCATTTTGTTTCTCCTAATCATTGCTCCGCAAACAAAATGATCCATTATAACTAATGAAAGGTATTTGGGAATGAGTTTATAATAAAGTAATATTTACATGTTTAAATTTTCTTAATTCCCGGAGGACCCCTTTAATACAGACTCATCGGAGCACATACATTTTACCGCATGTACAGATATAGAGATTTTAATGAAAAACAGTGATAGAGGTGAACAAATCGGTTTTGTCCAAAGCAAGACAAACCAGATTCGCTCATCACTAATGTGAATAAAGCCTTCTACATGGAATGAGCTTAACAAAAGAATGTAACGATGGTAAATATAATACTAATAAACAGAAGTTAAAAATCTAGAGTTTCATTGCTGTTTTTATTTTTAGTAAATCCATATATGCTGTAACATTGGAGCAATGTGATCCTATGTCTTTAGATTTATAACTGCTCACAGTATTATAATAGGAAACATTTATGAAACCGTCTGAAAGAAAAACTCTTTGTTGTCCATAACAGCCAACAACTGCACTGCTTTCATTTTTTGCCTTGCTCCTGAATAATGAAAGCTGTGCTGTGATAGGTTGCCATGGGCAACAAAAACAATTTTTCTTTTAGACAGTTTCATGAATCTGCCCAAATATGATCAGTATGCAGATTTAGTCTGAAAATATGTCTTCATAATGACACGACTTGTTTGTGAACGTTCACTTTGTTGAATTTATTTGAGTCATAAATGCAGAGTAATGCGGTTATTTTTGGAATAGATTTATAATGATTTTATTTTACATTATCGTTATTGACGTTGCTATATTTTTTTGTGATTGAACTGTGGTGTACAGGACTTTATGGACTAATATTTCTCTGTGCGCATGTAAGAAATTCTTAATAGCTGCTTGGTTTTGGAATAGCACTGTCATAACCTGTAATTATTGAATCAATTCAGTCTCAGCAATCCAATTATTGTGGCAACTACAAACATCAAACAGAACATATATTTTGTTTACAAGCAATGGAATATTTATAATAAGTAAAATGGGATGCTTTACACTTCCAAGAAAATTGACCAATGTGTATTTAAGATGACTATATGACACTTACTAATATAGCTTTTGTTGAAATTCTGCACCATTTTCTATATTTTATAAGGTATACCCCATTGTGTACAACGTCTCTTATGCTGTCCACACAGAGGTCCTGTGAAGTATAAATGGCAGCTGTAGTGTTTTTGATGGAGGAGACATCACATGGAGGTGATTTGCCTGGTCACATGACCCTCTATCAGCATCCATTTTATGGACAGGATCTCTGTGTGGACAGCACAAAAGACTTTGTAAACAAGGGAGCATACTTTATGAAATATAGAACATGGTGCAGAATTTCAACAAAGGCTATATTAGTTAGTGCCATATAGTCATCTCAGAAACACATTGGTCAACAGTAACCAGAAAGCAGCCAAACCCTTTAATGGAGACTACATTTCCAATTATGCCTCTTTGAGGAGACAGAGGGGGCAGAGCCTCATCACACTAAGTGCAGCCTGTGATAGATCAATGATACCAAACTGCTGTCCCTTGACACTGCCCAGGCTCAGTATATTCCTATGTGATCCAGCTTCAGCCAGTCTCCCTATCTCCTGCTTCTGATAGGTTTCTCTCTGTCAGCTCTTACAAGCAGGAAACAATGGAAAGCAATCTGAAGCTGCACCACATAGGAATACACTGGAGGTTCTGCACACAGCACACACAGATAGTATAAACTGGCAGTTTAAATCAGGGAAGTTTTATTACTCTGCAGGTTACCATTGAATAGACTTGCCTACCATATACCTCCATTCCAGGCCTCTTGGCTAAGGCAGAAATGAAATATTTAGTTCATCATCACATAGGAACACATAGGGAAACAAGAATGGCGGAGATCGATGCAGAAGGAAGGTCTCTGAGAGCTACCAGGAAGGATTTCACAGAAAGTCAAACACATAGAGGAGACTGATCCAGTGTTTACACTGCAGTATGCACTGGGCTGGGAGATCACATAACCAAAAGGGTTACAATGTCCAGATTTAACTGAGCTGATAGAAAACAAAAGACGCTGCTAGAATATTGGTAATGAGTTAGCATTGTATGTGCATGCAAAGGTAGACATTAGGCTCATTCGGGTCTTTCAAGTGAATGTCTACCAGAGCCAACAACTAGAGATGAGCGAATCATTCAAAATTGCGTACTAATCCTTAACGTACAATTGACGCGCGAATGCGTCATACGCACGAGGCTAGGCCGCGGCCTACAGTCTTTAGAGGAAGACTATATGAACTAGAAAAATAAGGTGCTCACTGCTGCTAGCTTTCAATAAGTTAATAATTTACTAAAAACACCGTACAATAAGTGCATTAATAAGACACATTGCAGTACCAGAAAAAGAATACACACAATGGGCTAAAGTGCTGAACCATTAAAAACAGTGTAGCTAAAATACAGCAAATTATGGGAACATTTCAGTGCAATCAATTTCACATTTGCAAGCATAAAAGGCTCAGATATACGTTTGAGTCTCTCCTTATAGCTCCTGCTTGGCAATGATAAAACAGTCTGTCTGGAACACATATTCCAAAATTCAATTGTAATCCACGTGAGGTAAAATTGTAATCCAAACAGGTAATGTGTAATCCACATGGATAATAGAAAATAGCAGCAAATAGAGAACCCTTTTTGCAAAAGAGGCTCCCAAATAACCTGAGAAGGGGGGGGGAGGAAAATAGGCGCACTTCGGCGCAACAGGGAATTTTCTGCAGAATGGGGGGAGTCCTGACAGTCATGTTTATCTGGGTGAGAGTCAAACGGGGGCAATACAAACAAACAAACAAAGATAAAAAGTGTCAACTAGCTCTCACCCGTCAAGTGCAGTCCATGGTGTGGCTCCCATAGGTCCTCCTGCAGTCCTTGATGTTGGGTTCCTCAGATGAGGGACCTGAAATTCTCCTCACTCGAGCTGCTGCTGAAGGTCATAAGAGGACGCTCCTGACTCTTGTATGCAACGCTCGCTGCGGTGGTGGAGCTCCAGTGCCCTCTTGAACAGGAATTCGGACTTGACCGGGATTCGGGTAGTGGTCACGCTGGCGAGTGCTGCAGCCACTTGAGCTTTTCCGGATCCTCCTGCCAGGACAGCTGGGGTAAGAACTTCTGGCTGCAGCAGTTCCGGAAAGCTGCTGGTACTGGTGGATCACCGTACATTGGAAGGTGAATGAAGATGTAGTCAGCTGACCCACCTGTAAGGACTGTGATGGTGGTGCTGGCAGTCCTGGAATCAGGGGCTCTGGCTGAGGCTGTGGCTTTTCCCTGAACCGGGGGACGCCATCTGGGAACTCCTGCAGGCAACGCAAGCGTCCTGGACCTGGTGGTTCATCTGGCCACACTTCTGGTTCCCTTGTAGGCACCAGAGGCTGCGAAAGGAGGGTAACCCCGGTTGCAAATGGGCCTTTCAGGGACGCCATGGGGGGTGTACTCCACCTGACCCCCCACGTACAGGCTATGCCGATGTTGTGGCAGGTACGGGTGTTTCACCGACCGGCGGCCCATGAAATACTCCTTCCCATCCTCGTCATCTTGCAGGAAGCCAGACCCTCGCCCAACTGAAAACCAAACCACAGTTCCCTTCCTGCGTTCCGGTGAAGGATCTCCCGGCCTAGGATGGTCAAGTACCTGTATGACCCAGTCCTCCACTGCGGTTTTATACTCCCAGAGGGTCTGTGCATGGGGCTGTCACAGATGCCGGAACAATGGGGTTCTGGTGTATGGAAGGGGCGGATCTCCTCCTGGGCGGCGAAGTGGTCGCTCCAGCCACCTCTGCTGAACGAGACAGAGCGGACACTCCAGCTGCATGAAAAACTGCAGATGCTCCAGCCGCCTCACTAGTCGCAGCAGCAGTTGATGACCCAGGCACTGAAGTTGTGTTTCTCTTGCAGAGTTAAACCTGTGACATCCTGATGTCTGCAGCGGGCGGTGGTTCTGGTAACTCATCCCCAAAGTACATTTCGTTCCAGTTGGGCCGCAGGTCACGCAGCTTTTTTGAGCCATGCTTGCTGTTGAAAATACTTGCTCTCGGGTCAGCAGTCAGCACTGGTCTAAACTGGTTCAGACTGAGTGACTCAGAGGACGGTGGAGTACTGAGGGAGGAGTCTTCACTCCCTATACGTGCAAATAGTTAGTTCCCAGTGGGCTGTTTTTTTCCAGTTCTGAGGGGGGCGTATCTTCACTTTCCCGCTCTTGTGTGGGCATATCGTCATTGTCCCGCTCACGCATAATGCGTACGGTTCATACGTATTGTACGTATAGTTAGCGTGTAAAATTTTGCGTACGTTTACGAATAATACGAACCGAATCACCTAATATTCGGATTCGCTTCGCAGTTGAAAATTTCCAAGATTCGATACGAATCAACGAATCGATGAATCGCTTCGCTCATCTCTACCAACAACCAGATAAAATGAAATTTCCTAATAAAATAAGTGTAGACTTTTCAGAAGATATTATAAAGAAGGGCCATAAACAAATGTCAGTGAAATCAACCAGCAAGGTAGACCAGGCTGTCCCTGCAGATACTGTGAGTTACACAACAGCAGAATGCAATGGTTGTAGTGCTCCAAGGCAACTGTCATAGTTAGCCTTTCTTAGCAGGCTTTCACAGAAGCCCAAGTAAATATGGGTTATATACAACTGTAATGACTGCTCTTACCACAGATACTGCAAGTGAACAGATGTACTGTATAATAATGTTTGAGCTGCATAACAGCAACCCTTAATACTATTATGTTTGCTTTTTATGAAAATTACATAAAAGAAAAGCTGTCTTTGTTGCCTATAGCAACCAATCACAGTGCTGGAACTGATGGTTTTTAATGGTTGAGATTTGTAGTTTTCTCCAGTACATGTGATGAATATATGATTTTATCAATACACTGGTGAGCACACCGTGTATGCAGTTGCTTCTAGCTAGAGCTACAGTATTTTATGTGAAGGAAACCTGACTGACAAAAATGGAATATAACTAATAGTATACTTTACAAGATTTCATTAATTAGGCATATTTACAGCAATTATGCATCTATGATATTTGCTAGTTCTTTAGAGGCTATGTTCGGCTTTACCTATAGATAACCTATCATAGGTTATGTACTGTATTGTACTATATTGTGGCGGCATTATTGCCAAAATGCAGTTTTTGCCATAGTTTTCTGCAATTGCAAAACCAGCTGCATTCACAGTTCTACAGGTTGTTACTGAAAGATCTAAACAGGCTTGTTAAGAAACAACTTAACTGTTCTTCTATAAAGGATGGTTAGTGCTTCTTACATCAGATTATTCTATTTGTTGGAAAAAATGGACTTCTCAAAATGCAAATCATTAGAGCCAGGGTTGCCTTCAAAAATTTCTGGGCCCCACACTGTCAAGAAATCTATGCCCCCAGGGGGACAGGGAGACGCTATAGTAGCAGCTCTCAGGTTTGAGGGTGAGGCACAGAAAAAAAAAGTGCTCCATTCCAGACCAATCTGGTTGGAGAGAATTCAAATATAAATGATAACTACACGTTACTCAAAAATCATAATCCAAAATTATCATACGTGTTCATCTGTTAAAAGGTTACCTTTAATAAGTTCCGTGGACGGGTACCAAATGTGAAAATAAAAACAAAGATACACAGAGGAGACCAATAAACCAGGGCCAGGATTAATATCTTATCCCTAATATGCCCTGATTCTGTACTCAGCCCAGAGGTATCCCCAGATGGTAGGGATCCTCTGTCCTCGTGCCTAGGACCTAATCAGTCTCCTACAAAGCCCTACCAAAAAAAAAATTGAGTCATGGAAGGCAGGCTAAGCACGATCTAACCTGCCCACCATAATGGTATAAATAGAATAATCAACGCAAACCCCGACGCGTTTCTCCAAACAATGGGTCCTCAGGGGGTAATCTTATACATAGAACCAAAGCGTAGGGAACTCTATATAGATAAAAAGAGTATACTTATCCCCATCCTGCGGTGGGTATGGGCTGTGATGAAACCGAAGATACAACCTAAAGCCACAGATAAAGACAGAGAAAATAAATATGACATGCCTAAAAATTAAGGGCCAAAATCCGTAGATCAAAGTACTTGCCCAGCGCAAATGACGGGGAATATGTCAGGCTATCTGCAATGATAATGCAGCAATGAGCGCGCACCCGAATGCGGTTTAAATGCCGGGCCCGCTCAAACCATCTACTTCCGTCAGATGCGTCATGTCCGGGTAAGTGAAGCGCATGCTGAACGCAACGTCCAGCGTACTGCACATGTGATCGGGACTCCCATGTCCGGCCCTCTGGGATGTAAACCATATGTATTGATAACGTCAGCATGATGGACAGGTGGCCTGAACCTCCCATGATAAGCATAATAGCCTGCAAATGAGAAAGTTCGGTCTAAGGTTACTCAAAAAAGATGAAACACCAAATGAAACCATCTTGATGAGCACCAGCCGGTACATGGGGTGATTGGTCCAGATTAGGCATGTCATAAGTATCCAAGTTCCAACACATCATACCCTAAATCAAACATACATGATATCCATCAAAATGGCAATCAAAGCCAAATGAGGCTGATATACTGTTCAAGATAGCTGAACAGAGTAGATGGCACTTCCCGTGCCGATAGGCTGAAATCATGGTAATATATTAAGGTGAGAGGCCAGCCTATTACAGTCAAAGACCTACAAACGAAAGAATGAACCCGTTCTTTTATCAAATAAAGCAAGCAAATGTCAGTCTCTCATTAAGTCCGCCGGGAGACTGGGATCTAAAACGATAAATCCATTTGGTCTCTTTCTGGAGTATCTTACGGTCCCAGTCTCCACGGCGGGGAGACATGGGTATCACTTCCAACACCTGAAATCGTAGTGATGAAAGGTCCCCATTATGATGGTCAATCATGTGGGTGGCCACTGGTGTGTCCTTCTTTTTTTGGATGTCATTGATATGTTCCAGAATTCTGCGTCTCAATTCACGGACCGTTTTGCCTATGTAATCCATAGGACATGTACATTGGCAGATATAAACTACCCCTTTCGTGCGGCAATTAGCGAAGTCCCTAATGGTGATAATTTCATGGGTCCTGGAACATTTTACCGTTTTAGAGGGAGATATGTATTGACACGCAAGGCATGAGCCACACCGGAACATACCCAGTGGTTTTCTGGCTAGCCATGTTGTTTTTCCCTCCACAGGTGTATAATGACTGTGTACGAGTCTGTCATGGAGACTTCTGCCCCGACGATAGGTCACAGTTGGTTGAGGGGAGATGACCCCACCAAGGTCCGGGTCCATCGTAAGTATGGGCCAATATGCCCTAAGGATGGTCCTGATTTTATCATGAGCGGTATCAAAGGTGGATATCAATCGAATTTGGTCTGAGTCATTGTGCCTCCTCATTCGAGGGGTCAATAAAACCCTCCCTCTCACGTGATTCCGCCCATTTAAAGGCATCCTTCAGGACTGATTGGGGATAACCCCTATTTTTTAATCTGTTCCGTAGTTTGTCTGATTCAAGATAAAAATCCTCCCTACTAGTGCAGTTCCGGCGCATTCTAAGATATTGCCCACGTGGAATACCCCTTTTTAAGGCAGGGGGATGATGACTGGACCAGTGTAAGATGTTATTGGTGGCCGTTTTCTTCCGGAACACCGTGGTCGTCAGTCTATCTCCACTCTTCCTAACCTCCACATCCAGAAATGTAATGGTGTCTGGATGTGATACATATGTGAACTTGAGACCTATTTCATTCTTGTTGAGGGAGTCTACAAAGATGGAAAGTTCATCCCCACTCCCATCCCATATCAAGAAGACGTCGTCAATATAACGGGTCCAGAAGAGGACCCTCTCGTTCCACCATATGTCCTGATCAGGGAAGACTATCTTGTCCTCCCACCAGCCCAGGAAGAGGTTGGCATATGTGGGGGCACAAGGGCTCCCCATTGCCGTCCCCCTGAGCTGGTGGAAGAACGACCCCCCGAAAAGGAAATAGTTATGGGTAAGGGTATATGAGAGAAGACTCAAGATGAACTTATTTTGATCCTCAAACTGTGTCCCCCTTGCCTCCAGATAGTGGGACACAGCTTGTATACCCCTCTCATGCGGAATCGATGTATACAAAGACTCCACATCGATGCTTGCTAAAATATTCGAGGGGTCCATGTGGATGTTGTCTATCTTTTTAAGAAAGTCCATAGTATCCCTGGTATGGGATGGGAGCGAGGTCACGAAGCTCCTAAGAACCCTATCCAAATAAATGCCACAATGATGTATGATAGAATTAATGCCCGAGACAATTGGGCGCCCCTTCAGGGGTGACAGCCCCTTATGTATCTTAGGTAAACCATACAGCGTGGCAATTTGTGGATTTTTGGGATACATGAACTCAAATTCAGTTTTACTCAGGATCTTCCTTGAAAGGCCCTGATCCAGGATAGCTTTGAGTTCAGACAAGAATTGTTGGGTCGGATCAACCGATAGACATTCATAACTCTCCCGATCCGATAGAAGATCCATCATCATCCTCCTGTATCCTTCATGGTCAAGAATGACAAGATTCCCCCCCTTATCGGACGGTTTGAGGATGATGTTCTTCTCTTTTGCCAGATCCTTAAGAGCCAAAGATTCCTCCCTAGATAGATTATATACATTATGCATGTTACCTTGTAATTTTTCCAGGTCCGAAATTACTAGTCGAAGGAAGATATCGATGTGTTCCGATTTTGTGGGAGGGGGTAGCCTCGTGCTTTTAAGGCGAAGTTCAGTGAAGGGTCCTTGACCCGGACTTCTGGACCCTTCCTCCCATAGATCCATCAATGTCTGAAACTCGGAGAAATCGGATACGTCAATCCCTAGCTGTTCACATGTCTGTTTATTATTATTCTGAAAAAATTTGTGCCATTTGAGCCTTCTACAAAATAAATGTATATCCTTAACCCAATTAAATACATCAAAATTGCTAGTTGGAACAAAAGATAGACCCTTCTGTAGTATTCTCATTTCTATAGGAGTAAGTTGATGGGAAGATAGATTGATAATCTGTAAGGCATCCACCGTGGATGATTCCCTCAGTTCTTGTTGCGACCCCTTAGTTGGTAGGGGGTCTGATTGGTCCCTAAAAAAGATGTCGGATTCGTCATGGGGGGAAATTGTGATGAAGGTGAGGGAGTAACTGAACCAGATCCACCTCCAGATTCCTCCCTGTTTCCCTGTTGTTTGTCCCATCTTTGCCATCTACGTGTAGGCTTCCTATATTTGGTGTTCTGTTTTCCCATAAGGTTATGTCTCTGGATTTGGGGAGCCTCAGAGTCCGAAACGTCACACTCTGAGGAGGACAGTTCAGATTCTGATTGTATTAGGGTACTGTATGCTTTATTCTCACGAAATTCCCCCAGATCTCTTATAAACTGCCTGTGTTTTCTATCCTTAATTAAGTTCTGAAATTTCTCAACAGAGGTTTTCAGAAAAGTCTCCCTTTTACCAAAATCTGATTCTGTTTTAAAAGCAGATGCTTTTTCAATGAGTTCACCCAGCTTAATAGAGGTATGCTCAAAAGTCCTTCTCTCTTCCTCAAGAAGTAAAGACATCAACCTAAGTGAACTCAAGGTAAGTTCCTTCTCCCACCTCTGGGTTAAACCTGCAGAGTTAATGCGTGCTGCCGGCCTAATCGAGATGCGGAGTCCCTTAGGGACTATCTGATGTTCCAAATAACTTTCAAGGGATCTGATTTCCCACCAAGATTTAATATTGGTTTTGTACCCAATGTATAAATCTTTAAACGCCTGCTTACAAGAAGAGGTTACATTCAAACCCGGTAGCTCCTTATCTGAGAAAATCTCTTTGGCTTCCTGAATCAGGGCCTCTGTAAAAAAAGTACCAGACAAGAAGCCAGCCATATTCATCAAATGAACAAATAAAGAGAATTCAAATATAAATGATAACTACACGTTACTCAAAAATCATAATCCAAAATTATCATACGTGTTCATCTGTTAAAAGGTTACCTTTAATAAGTTCCGTGGACGGGTACCAAATGTGAAAATAAAAACAAAGATACACAGAGGAGACCAATAAACCAGGGCCAGGATTAATATCTTATCCCTAATATGCCCTGATTCTGTACTCAGCCCAGAGGTATCCCCAGATGGTAGGGATCCTCTGTCCTCGTGCCTAGGACCTAATCAGTCTCCTACAAAGCCCTACCAAAAAAAAAATTGAGTCATGGAAGGCAGGCTAAGCACGATCTAACCTGCCCACCATAATGGTATAAATAGAATAATCAACGCAAACCCCGACGCGTTTCTCCAAACAATGGGTCCTCAGGGGGTAATCTTATACATAGAACCAAAGCGTAGGGAACTCTATATAGATAAAAAGAGTATACTTATCCCCATCCTGCGGTGGGTATGGGCTGTGATGAAAACCGAAGATACAACCTAAAGCCACAGATAAAGACAGAGAAAATAAATATGACATGCCTAAAAATTAAGGGCCAAAATCCGTAGATCAAAGTACTTGCCCAGCGCAAATGACGGGGAATATGTCAGGCTATCTGCAATGATAATGCAGCAATGAGCGCGCACCCGAATGCGGTTTAAATGCCGGGCCCGCTCAAACCATCTACTTCCGTCAGATGCGTCATGTCCGGGTAAGTGAAGCGCATGCTGGAACGCAACGTCCAGCGTACTGCACATGTGATCGGGACTCCCATGTCCGGCCCTCTGGGATGTAAACCATATGTATTGATAACGTCAGCATGATGGACAGGTGGCCTGAACCTCCCATGATAAGCATAATAGCCTGCAAATGAGAAAGTTCGGTCTAAGGTTACTCAAAAAAGATGAAACACCAAATGAAACCATCTTGATGAGCACCTGCCAATCATGTATCTGCCAATGTACATGTCCTATGGATTACATAGGCAAAACGGTCCGTGAATTGAGACGCAGAATTCTGGAACATATCAATGACATCCAAAAAAAGAAGGACACACCAGTGGCCACCCACATGATTGACCATCATAATGGGGACCTTTCATCACTACGATTTCAGGTGTTGGAAGTGATACCCATGTCTCCCCGCCGTGGAGACTGGGACCGTAAGATACTCCAGAAAGAGACCAAATGGATTTATCGTTTTAGATCCCAGTCTCCCGGCGGACTTAATGAGAGACTGACATTTGCTTGCTTTATTTGATAAAAGAACGGGTTCATTCTTTCGTTTGTAGGTCTTTTGACTGTAATAGGCTGGCCTCTCACCTTAATATATTACCATGATTTCAGCCTATCGGCACGGGAAGTGCCATCTACTCTGTTCAGCTATCTTGAACAGTATATCAGCCTCATTTGGCTTTGATTGCCATTTTGATGGATATCATGTATGTTTGATTTAGGGTATGATGTGTTGGAACTTGGATACTTATGACATGCCTAATCTGGACCAATCACCCCATGTACCGGCTGGTGCTCATCAAGATGGTTTCATTTGGTGTTTCATCTTTTTTGAGTAACCTTAGACCGAACTTTCTCATTTGCAGGCTATTATGCTTATCATGGGAGGTTCAGGCCACCTGTCCATCATGCTGACGTTATCAATACATATGGTTTACATCCCAGAGGGCCGGACATGGGAGTCCCAATCACATGTGCAGTACGCTGGACGTTGCGTTCCAGCATGCGCTTCACTTACCCGGACATGACGCATCTGACGGAAGTAGATGGTTTGAGCGGGCCCGGCATTTAAACCGCATTCGGGCGTGCGCGCTCATTGCCTGCATTATCATTGCAGATAGCCTGACATATTCCCCGTCATTTGCGCTGGGCAAGTACTTTGATCTACGGATTTTGGCCCTTAATTTTTAGGCATGTCATATTTATTTTCTCTGTCTTTATCTGTGGCTTTAGGTTGTATCTTCGGTTTCATCACAGCCCATACCCACCGCAGGATGGGGATAAGTATACTCTTTTTATCTATATAGAGTTCCCTACGCTTTGGTTCTATGTATAAGATTACCCCCTGAGGACCCATTGTTTGGAGAAACGCGTCGGGGTTTGCGTTGATTATTCTATTTATACCATTATGGTGGGCAGGTTAGATCGTGCTTAGCCTGCCTTCCATGACTCAATTTTTTTTTTGGTAGGGCTTTGTAGGAGACTGATTAGGTCCTAGGCACGAGGACAGAGGATCCCTACCATCTGGGGATACCTCTGGGCTGAGTACAGAATCAGGGCATATTAGGGATAAGATATTAATCCTGGCCCTGGTTTATTGGTCTCCTCTGTGTATCTTTGTTTTTATTTTCACATTTGGTACCCGTCCACGGAACTTATTAAAGGTAACCTTTTAACAGATGAACACGTATGATAATTTTGGATTACAATCTGGTTGGAGCACAGAAAGTGAGGGCTACAAGGGAAGTGAAAAGAAACATCCTAGGCAGGGTCCCCTTTGGAAGATCAGAGGGTACTGTAGATGTAAAGGGGGGACGCAAACTATTAGGGTTCTGTGGAGGAGAGGAGCATGGGTAAAGAAAGACAGCATGGACTGTAGGGTGGACATGGGGAGAATCAACCTGGCAAGGAACATGTGGAGGGACCGGAGAGAAAGTAAGTTTGTAGGGGCTCTGTGGGGGATGAGGCGGCAGGGGCGTTGCTAGGGTCTCAAAAGATCAGGGGCCCAAGCCCCAATGAATATGGCCCAATTCTCTATGTTGACCCTCGCCCCACCTCTGCTATACAGCAGCACATACCTCACATCCAGGGCCTCCAGGTGACATCTCCTCTGATGTAGATCTTCTGTGTCATCATCTTCTCCATTCGGCCCAGACAACTTCTCTCAGCCACCTCGTCTCTGCAGAGTGTGACACACAGATATCTTAGCTTCCTCACATTTCTATCATCATCCCCCAACCTGGAGTCCCCACAGTCTTATCCTGATGCTCGCTGTGCCCCCCAAAACCTTCAAATACTATCCTGGAGAAATAATAATTGGTTGTAATAGTCCAACCAATAGTAATTCCATCATTAGTAACACTGCACCCTACAGTGACCCCAGCACTGATAATGCTCCCCAAGATTGTCCCCATTAGTAGAAGAGTCCTCCAGTATTAATAATGCCCTCACAGAACCCCAGTAGTAATAATGCCCCCTATTGTTCCCCCAGTGGTAATCAAGCTCTGTACAGACACCTCAGTAGTAATAAGACCCCCATAGTGCTCTTAGTAGAAATAAGGCAGATCTATAAGTCTCTCCTATAGAGCCTCCAGAAATAAGAAAGCCTAATGTCTCCTGGATTTATAATACCCCTACAGTGCCCCCAGTATTTATATTGCTCCCCCTTACTGTTATAATGCTCACCCTGAAGTGCCCACTGTAGTTATATTCCTCCCTTTAGTGTCCTCAGAAATTATAATTCCCCAGCCCCTCCACCATACAGTCCCATGTAAATAAAGCTATTTCCCTCCTGTGTAAGTCACACCATCTCTACAGCCCCCTCCAATATACAGTCCCATGTAAATAACATCCCTCTCTATCTACAGCCCCCTCCAAATACAGTCCAATGTAAATATCACTCCCTCCGACAGCCGCCTTCAACATGCAGTCCCATGTAAATAACATCACTGCACGCCACAGTCCAATGTAAATAAGGCTACTTTCACACCAGCGTTTTTGCTGGATCTGTCTGCATCCATTCTGAACGGATCAGTTTGTATTATCTTTTAAATAGCCAGTTTGGATCAGTTTCTTCATGCGGACACCAAAACGCAACAAGCAGCATTTTAGTGTCAGCCTCCAAAATGGAATGGAGACGGAACTGAAGCAAAACTGATGCATTCTGAACGGATCTTTTTCCATTCAGAATGCATTAGGACAAAACTGATCAGTTTTGGACCATTTATGAGAGCCTGTGAAGGATCTCACTAACGGATCCTACAAACGCAAGTTTAAAAGTAGCCTAATTCTAGTTTCACACCTGCGGCAGTGGACTCCGTGCTGCCGCAGGTGCACATGTGGGGCCAGAACTACGCTCCGGCCCCATTCACTGTAAAGGGGAAGGCCACAGATCGGGCCGCAGCATGGCAAACCCTGCCGCAAGGCAGCCGGAACAAAAGTACAACATGCTGTGAGTCCCATGCCGCAGGTGTGAAAGTATCCTAACAGAACCCTGACCAAGTCACCTCCAACACACAGTCCCATGATAACATCCCTCCCTTCTGCCCTAACATACAGTCCCAGTTAAATAACCACAACTCCCAGCATCCCTCTGCTTCTCCCTTCACTTACCTCTTCTGATGTAGCAGAGCTCACTGCAGCTTCTTCCCCACAATTCTCCTCTTCAGTTTAGAAGACAGGGGTTGAAAAGGACCGGCGATGATGTCAGTCATGTGACCAGTGCAGGATTGGACGGCACTGATCACATGACCTGTGATGTCATCATAGGTCCTACATATTTTGCAGTGTGTTCGATTCAATTGTACTGCCGTCCTCAGGACGGCAATACAGTTGTGTCTGTTTAACAGGCAGGACATTCGGGGCCTGGGAGAAAACATCAGGTGCCCAGGCTCCGAATGTTTTAGCCTAGCAACGCGGAGGGAACATAAGGGGGTGAGAAGACATCTGGGAGGGCAGCGGGAGACAATAATTGGACAGGGCTGCGGGAGATGAGGGGCTGGAAAAAAAAGCAATGCCATTTATGGGGTGGGGTGGGGGCAATGGAGAGACATAACTAAGTAGGGGCTTTATTTAACGTAAATAGGTAAAGGGGAGACAGTAGATGGACAAGGGTCTGTAAGGTGGCAAGAGGGCATATACAGTACATTGTGCAGATCTCTGGGGTAAGATGGGTCCATTAAATAACTTTGAGATGTAGCTGCTGCCTGTAACACAGACAGGTAAAATGTAGCAGCTTCAATACCTTCTTAAAATCAGTTACACCGTAACTCACCATTCTGCTGATATGTGGAGTGGGAGGAAGAATGCATGGAGAGAGAGAGACAGGGGAGGACAAAGCTGAGCAGACTTTCTGCACTTCCAGTCTTTATATCTCCTGCTGTCATGGCTCGCTTGTTAGGAGTCTCCACCTTCCCCTCACACACGGCTTGTTACATTGCTGAGAGGAGGGGACAAGCTCTATGCTCACTTGGGGCCTGTAAACTTTATTTTGGAGAAAGTCACAGGCTCTGGAACATAATAGGAGTTGTCTCTTTCACCAAAGTAAAATTATGTGGGCCCCAATAGGGCAGTCCTGCGAATCACAACAGTGGGTGGTAGTGATTGTGAGCAGGCCCCTTTTTGCAAATTTGCACCCAGGCCCCTGACAACAGTACAAGCAATACTGCCCTGATGGTGGAACTGATTACAGCATGCCATATGGAGACATCATAAACATAATTTTTGGGATAACCTGTTACAAGAAAGTTTTACATTTTCACTGTCTTTTTAAATGCTAAAACATTAATGGCCATGACATTCACAATAAAAATGAAGGGTTGGCCACTGTGGACTATGTATTTTTCTTAAAGGGATCCATCGACAATATGATGATAATAGGGTATCCTGATACTTTGAACCATAGGGATCAGTTGAACTCTATACTATAATTTGGTTAATACTAGTAATGTCATATACTATTTGTCATGAAGCCACAACAATGAGAGACAGAGACAGACAGAGCAAGAAAGAGATAATCCCCTCTAGAAATTCAGGATTCTCTGAGAAGATATTTGAAAATGTGTCTTTTTACTATTATAAAAGTATAATAGAAATATTGTGATACTGAATATAACCCCAACTCATGTTCTAATGAAATGAAATAATTTATTTATCATTGCAATATATCATCGCAATATACATAACAGGGTTAATCTTGGACCGTAAACTCTTTTAGACAAGGATTATTTAGTGCAAACTTCTGTTGCGTTTCTATCTCAGTAATGGTTTTGCGGTATCTATTGACTGCATGTGTCCTAGACATAATTATGGTTTGTCATTTTGCTTTCTTGTTACATTATAAATCACAGTGTAATCTAAGAGAGGTCATGGTAATGAATTGAAGATGTCATTTGTGTTTAATGATAATGTAAATTAAGACTGAGTTATGGCTCCCAATTATGTAATGTAGCAGCTGCTAATTATACTCAACTGACTCACATTACTATCTCCATTTTAATACCAAGGCTATATTCACATGAACAGGGAAAAATGTCAGTGTGATGGCCATTTAAGTAATGGCTGTCACATGACCTGTTTTAGAATAACTGAAGTCAATGGAGCTTCTCATATGTTGGGTTTTTATATCCTATTTTTTGTCGTTTTCATGGCCAGACGGATCCCATTGAACTCAATGGGACCACTTTTAACGGTTGTTTAGACAGAAGAAAAGTTCAGTTCACCTCTATTTCTTCATCCAGGCAGCTAGGTGCATTGAAAACCCAAAGCAGCGCCAAGCGTCATAACCATGATGTCCACAGGCTTTATTGAAGAGATAAAATTACACCATGTAGCACAACACCGTATGTCTGGCCAGAAGTGCACCTTTCTAATGGGCGATAAACATTTTTTTAACATAAAAAAAATATCCAACTCATCCACTTGAACACACGGGGAGACTCACCTCACCGCAGGAAATGACCTGTGATCCCCACGTGATGGCATCATCATGCTGGGAGTGCAGGTCCTGCTGTCTCCAGTGAAGACACTCACTCACTGAATGTAGCAGGACTTTCACTCCCAGGGTGATGACATCTCCTCATTGGACCAGTCCGAGTCTTAATCCTGAATGTTCGTGCATATTGTCTTTGAGTCACTTTTTACCGAGTATCTCCACAGTCTGGAGTGGCTCATTGCGCTCTATTTGCAAAATACATACTTTTTGCAAATAAATTCAATTTACGATAATACCCTGTTACTCAACAGTTATCTGACCCCCACGATAGTTTTCTGACCCCCATATTTCATTAAAAATTCTGGTTCTGATATTGCTAATCATATTACAGTCACATGTCTCTGCATAGAAAACTGATAATTTTATGTTGTGAAAATTATATTGAAAAATTTTCATATTAATTTCATTGATGTGTCTGAAATTCAAAGTGTTTGCCTTTATATAACTTTGCTGCTCGATTAACCTTCCAGAAATATTTACGAAAACGTATTTCGCTCCAAATGTCCAGAGCAATCTTCAATTTCCTTTCGAAACCACACATAAGAATAGGGTTATTTTCAGATAAAAGCCATGCATGAGGTATGAAGCAAAAGCAACATTTCTCATGCAAACCTGAAGGAGTTTTATTTAAAAATTCTATTTTTGAATCAAGATGATTTACATGTAAATGTCATCCGTTTCTAGAATATGCAATTTGCACACATTTAAAAATAGCCTTCAGTGCTACTGCAAAACTATGGGTTATATAACAGTTAAGACCTGTTTTTAGGCAGTTTGTTTTCTGCTTTGATTTTTTTTTTCTTGATTTATTTTGACTTCCTCTCTTTTTGCTTTTAATACAAAAATAAACTGTTTGTAAATACAAAATGGTTCCTCAAGTAACAATATTAATTTGTTTCTGGATGGCTATTGTATGTTGAAACCATTGTAACTTGAGTCCATAGTTCTATGGACATAATAACATAGTAACATAGTTTATAAGGCTGAAAAATGACATCTATCCATCAAGTTCGGTCTGTTATCCTGCAAGTTGATCCAGAGGAAGGCAAAAAAAAACCTGTGAGGTAGAAGCCAATTCCTTCCCGACTCCAATCAGGCAATTAGAATTACTCCCTGGATCAACGACCCATCTCTAGTAACTATAACCTGTAATATTATTACCCTCCAGAAATACATCCAGGCCCCTCTTGAACTCTTTTAGTGAACTTTCCATCACCACCTCCTCAGGCCGAGAGTTCCATAGTCTCACTGCTCTTCCCGTAAAGAATCCTCTTCTATGTTTGTGTATAAACCTTCTTTCCTCCAGACGCAGAGGATGTCCCCTCGTCACAGTCACAGTCCTGGGGATAAATAGATCATGGGAGAGATCTCTATACTGACCTCTGATATATTTATACATAGTTATTAGATCACCCCTCAGTCGTCTTTTTTCTAAAGTGAATAACCCTAATTTTGATAATCTTTCTGGGTACTGTAGTCAACTCATTCCAGTTATTACTTTAGTTGCCCTCCTCTGAACCTTCTCCAGCTCTGCTATGTCTGCCTTGTTCACAGGAGCCCAGAACTGTACACAGTACTCCATGTGTGGTCTGACTAGTGATTTGTAAAGTGGCAGGACTATGTTTTCATCACGGGCATCTATGCCTCTTTTGATGCAACCCATTATCTTATTGGCCTTGGCAGCAGCTGTCTGACACTGGTTTCTACAGCTTAGTTTGTTGTTCACTAAAATTCCTAGGTCCTTTTTCATGTCAGTGTTACCCAGTGTTTTACCATTTAGTATGTACTGGTGACTTGCATTATTCCTCCCTATGTGCATAACCTTACATTTGTCAGCGTTAAACCTCATCTATCACTTCTCTGCCCAAGCCTCCAGTCTATCCAGATCCATCTGTAGCAGTATACTGTCCTCTTCTGTGTTAATTACTTAACACAGTTTAGTGTCATCTGCAGAAAATGATATTTTACTGTGCAAGCCTTCTATCAGATCATTAATAAATATATTGAAGAGAATAGAGCCCAATACTGACCCCTTTGGTACCCCACTAGTGACAGTGACCCAGTCTGAGTATGTGCCATTAATAACCACCCTCTGTTTTCTATCATTGAGCCAGTTACTTACCCACATACAGACATTCTCTCCCAGTCCTAGCATTCTCATTTTATATACTAACCTTTTATGCGGCACAGTGTTAAATGCTTTGGAGAAGTCCAGATATACGACATCCATTGATTCACCGTGATCAAGTCTAGAACTTACCTCCTCATAGAAACTGATTAAATTAGTTTGACATGACTGAACCCTCATGAAGCCATGCTGATATGGAGTAATTTTCTTATTTTCATTGAGGTACTCCAAGATAGCATCTCTTAGAAAAACTTCAAACAGTTTATCTATGACAGATGTTAAACTTACCGGCCTATAGCTTCCAGGCTCTGTTTTTGGACCCTTTTTGAATATTGGCATTGCATTTGCTATGCGCCAGTTCTGTGGAACACCCCCTGTCAGTATATAGTCCTTAAATATCAGAAATAAGGGTCTGGCTATGACATTAGCTATGACTATGATTGGTTGGATATATTATTGAAGATATTGTATGTTGAGTCTAGTTTCAACTTTGATGGCCCTGGAAAAACTATTCTAAGTTGCAAGTGTTGTATTCTGAGGCCATTGTATCTTGAGGGACCACTGCATTAAAACAAAATATAATAAAAATGTAATAAAGAAAAAAAAGTTCACTTTGTTCCTCGTGTCCCAACACACCGTTATGAAAGTGGCATCTGTAGGTTGCAGGTATATAGTACAGACCTGTGGGCAGTTCTCGCACCGCTATTTGGTACCTCTAGGACGCAGTATAATTTATGATTAGAGGTACCTCATTGAAGACATATTGAATCCTACGATAAGAGTGAGATAGTCACCACAAATGTGCTGCAAGTACAACTTGTTGAAATATATTCTTTGTAAGTAATCCACAGTCACAGCCATGGCTCCAAATGAAGATGACTTGGCATAGTGCTGAGTCTTCTCAGGATGGACTGGCCTGTTAAGATATCGCAAAATAAATCTAGAGAGTGTTCAAAGACCTTCAGAAAACATTCCACAGGACGGAAACCATTGCTTGAAGGTATGTTTGAGACTAGTTCAAGCTCCAATAACAATGCAGCTAAAGGGAAACCAATGACTAGAAGAACAGAACTCAGAAGCAGCCAGAATAGAAAAAAATAAATAATAATAGGCAAGCATTACCCAAAAATGAATAACTTACACTGCAGTTTTTCCACTATAAATATTGCTGAGGAAATGTAGACTGGGTCTACTTGACTTTACAATCCAATAATTTTAGGTGCTTAGAGCTATCCTTTTAAATGTTAAATGAGGAAACGATCAGCTTTGAAGATGACTAATGTAGTACCCTGCTCTGACTTTTCTTGTCTGAGTCTTTAATACCGTTCTTTAGAAATTCATTTTCTGCATGTAAGCACAATGAAATGGCAGGGACATCACTGGATTACTAATAAGGTACTTTCTTGAGAATGGATTAAGCTCTGCTCCGGAATCAGATTTTCTTCTGAGTTAAAACAAAAACTTGATCTTCATACAAAATCGACCAGTGGATTAAAACTACCATGGGCTGAGGTGGCGTAGATGATTATATAGTGATAATGTTGAACAGAGTCACATAAGTAAATAGATGTGGTTCATGAGGCTTCTGGGGTGGAAGAGGGATAGTAGGCCACATCATTAAAGGTGTTTTCCAAGTGTTTCATATTGATAACCTATTCTCATGGTATGTTACCAGTATCTAATTGGTGGGGGTCCAACTCCTGGAAACCCTCCTGACCAGCTGTTTGAGGTGGCTGTAGTGCTCTGGTGAGAACTGTGGCCTTCTCAGAGCTTACCAAGCACAGCACTATCAATTGGATAATGGTTTAGCTTGGTATTGCAGTTTAGCCATGGACTGATGAATGTCACTAGGCTAAGGTAAGCTGCGAAGAGGCCTATGGCCTTCACTGCAGCACCGCAACCTCTTCGAGCAGCCGGGTTTCAGACCCCCATCAATCAGATACTATGACATATCTTCAGGATAGGACATCAGCATAAAACCCCAGAAAACCCTTTTAAAGGGTTATAATAATTTTTAAGCAAGTGCCCGCAGCTGGCCTACTGAAAAAAGCTCCTTGCTGGCTCCGCTGCCTCCATCTTGTGGTCCTCACATCGTATTCCTCTGGTGTTGCATGGGCATGGTCACATGCATCACTTCAGCCAGTGACTTACTTCAGCAGTGATGTGGCCACAAGTAGCATATCACCGCTGAAGCCAGTTATTGGCTGGAGTGGTACATGTGACCATGCCCATGCACCACCGGAAGTAAGCATTGCTAGGACTGGAAGATGGAGACAGCGACAACAGGTCAGAAGACAAGAGCAGCATGGAGAGGTAAGTATGAATCTTCAGTTTCAGCAGGCAGGTTGTAGGGCACATGCTTAAAAATCATTATAACCAATAAACTCTTTTAAAGGGGTTGTCCCATGTGGGACATTTATGGATTATTGATAAGATATGTTATAAATGTCAGCTAGGTGCTACTCTCACCTCTGGGACCCGCTCCTATCACAAGAATGGGGCCCAAAGTAAACTGAGAGCACTCGGCACATGGGCAGTGTAATCTCAGTTCAGTGCTATGGAACTTCTGAAAATAGCGAAGTCAGTGCATATGGCTATTTTTGAAAGTTTCATAGCAAGGAAGGAGAGCAAGCCACTTAAAGGGATATTCCCATCTTAAAATTTATGGCACATCCAGTGGCATAGCTATAGCGGTCGCAGTTGCGACCAGACCCCTAAGCGAGGGCCCCCCTTGCCACTTTCAGGGCCGCACCGCCAATTAGGCAAGGTGCGGCGCAGCCCTGCGCACAGTTGGGGGCGGCGGTGGGGCAGAGGGAGATGAGTGCTTCCATTGTGGACGGCGATACAGATGCCTGTACTGCGGGGCAGGGGAGGGAGAGGCGTCTCCCCTGCCCGTTCCTCTGATAGATGTCATCGCGCCACCTGAGCCGTACAGCGCCGGACACAGGCCGGAAGAGGCCTGCATCGCAACGCTGCCAGCTCCATGGAGTTAAGTATTAGTGTTTATATTTTTTTATTGTTGCAATCACAGATCAGAGCTCTATTGGGGGCACTGGGGACATTTTTACTGGCACTGGGGGCATTTTTACTGGCACATGGGGGCACTGGGGGGCATTTCTTACTGGCACTTGGGGGCATTTCTTAATGGCACGGGAGCACTTGGGGCATTTTTACTGGCACTGGGGGCATTTTTACTGGCACTGGGGCATTTCTTACTGGCACATGGGGGCACTGGGTGCATTTGTTACTGGCACATGGGGGCACTGGGGGCATTTGTTACTGGCACATAATTTGGGGGGCATTTCTTACTGGCACATAATTTAGGGGGCAGCTATGAGGGTGGGACACTTTTTACTGGCACATGATTTTGGAGAGGAATCAGTGGGGGGAACTTCTGGTGCATTATTGGGGCGTTTCTTACTGGCACATAATTTAGGGGGCATCTATGGGTGGGGAGCACTTCTTACTAGCACATTATTGGGGTGACATTTTGGGGGCACTTCTGGCACATTATTGGGGCACTTTGTACTGGCACATTATTCGGGGGCACTTCTTACTGGCACATTATTGTGGGGCACTATGGGGACTCTTCTTACTAGCACATTATTGGGGCAATTCTTACTGGCACATTGGAAGCATTATTACTTCTGGGGCACAGTGGGGACATTAGTACTTCTTACTGGCACATTGGAAGCATTATTACTTCTGGGGCACAGTGGGGACATTAGTACTGTTGGGGCACTATTACTAACAAGTGCACTCTGGCAGAGAATTATTAGTTAGGACTTTGGGGGGCACTATTACTGTGGGGGGCACCCTGGCACAGTATCAGCATAGCACAGTTATTTCTGGGGGGCGTTATGTTTACACTATTACTGGGCTCACTATTACGGGACACTATTTGCTGGGTGCAGTTATTTTAGGACACTGTGTGCCAATAATTATTGAAGGGCACTATCTGTGTGGTACTAGTGGCACAGTACTGGGGTGGTAGGATGATTTGTCCAGAAGATGGGAGGATGATGGAAAAGTAGTAAACTAAGATTTTTTTCTGTCAAACTGCAGAGATGAGAAATGGCTGAAAAATGGCGTCTGGTCTGAAAGGAGAAGATGAAGAAAGAGAAGATCTACGTCAGAGGATACGTCACTGGATGTAAGAGGTATGGGGCGCTGTATTAGGCTACATTCACACGAACATTGTGTTTTGCAGTCTGCAAATTGCGGATCCGCAAAAAAAGGATGATGTTCCGTATGGCATCCGTTTTTTTGCAGGTCCACTGTAACAATGCCTATCCTTGTCCGCAAAATGGACAGAAATAGGAATGGACATACAGATGCGGACAGCATACAGTGTTAATTTAAGTGAATGGGTCCGCATCTGAGCCGCAAAATATGCAGATCGGAGGCCGCAAATACAACTGTCGTGTGACAGTAGCCTTAACCTGTATGTTCTGTAGTGATACACGTAATGTTTTGAGGGAAAAGGTTAGGGTAAGAATTTGGCATGGGGCGGGGTTCAATTTCTGACTTGGCCGGCAGAAAAGCTAGGTGCACCAGCACTGAGGGAAGGGGGAAGGCCCAAGCTGAACTCTTGCACCAGGGCCCATGAGCCTTTAGCTACGCCCGTAGGCACATCACAAAATTATGCCAGCTTGCTCTCCGTTTACTGCTGTTAGATATCCAAAAATGGCCAAGTACACCCTCCATTGAGCCCCATACTGGAGATATAAATGGGTTCCAGAGGTGGGACCCACAATTATCAGATATATCCTAGCAATATGCCATATGTAGCTGTTCCAGATGGGAATGTTATAATTCTTTTTATTTATTTTATTATGGAATAGCATATTATACACTTTATGCATTTATTTAAAATTCTGCTGTCATATGTTTGTTATACCAGTTGGTGTCTATCAGATGAATAGAAGTTTTTTGAGATGCACAACTTATACATCAGAATCTTATGCCTATCAAGCAGCACATACATTTTTCTACTTGTCTCCTCTGTGACTGCATATTTGTTTCTTCGTTTACTTAGATATGAATTATCCCGTAGTGACATTATGAATTAGTAAAGTATGTTACTTGTCGTAACCACAATAAAAATATTATTCCACCATCACTCCAATTTAGTTATTCCAAAGATGTGTCCAGTGCGTTCAACAAACGTAGGGATGTCATGTAACCATATTGCTAACTGAATGCCAATGTTCACATGACTGACACCAGGTTTAGTCCTATTCAGTTAGCCAATAGATGCATGACACAGGACGGATCCAGAGGCCAACTGCACTGATGTACCTAATGAAAGTATGTGAGATACAAATACTATATGAATACATTAAAGCATAAGAATTAAGTTAAACCTATGTAGAAATGAGAAAACATTAGAAAAGCAACTGGAGAAATTTGATAGCTTTGGGCAATATTTTTTTACGTTTTGGAATACATTTGACTGAGACTTAAACTTATTATTTATTTTTTTTTACTAGTCTTTTGCTATTTCCTCTATATCATGTGCTCCATAGTATGCTTATCTTATAAGAAGTAAAATTTCTAATGCAAAGCTCTTGGTCTACAGTTAAAATCTGTAACAAGGCCCCCTACCATGTGATGTGTATAACACAATGTCTTTCTCTGTGGCATAGGGACCCTCAGTCACCCTGGCCCAGTTGCAACAGCTAACTTTGTACCCCCATAGCTATTTTCCTGTGTATGGTAAGAGAAGTCAATAAGCAAATAGTTGGATGACTATTAATGGAGCAGGAATGATCATGCTACAGTCTTAATGAACATATGGTATTCATTTCTGACTGCTTGAAAACAATGGTCATTTATAGCGTAAGTATTTCATTGTTAGCAGAACATGAGTTATTTTTAACATAAACCCCCAGTTGCTCATCAAGACGAAATAACTTGCAGAATAATATTGGTTTAGAAAAATCGACAAGGGATTTACACATCACTTTGAATACTTACAAATTGAGGTGTTAATCTCTGTGCTGTATCTAACAGTCCCATCACTTAATCTGTGATACTTGTGCTTTCTTTTCTCTCCTATTCATTTGCAGCTCTTCCCAGTCTGTAAATGCAGTATGTTTCTGACACATACTGGCAATTAAATTGCAAATAGAACTGCCGATGCTTCAATACAACCGCTCAGCCTATTTTGAACTCTCCCGACCTCATCCATATTACAAAGTAAGCAGATGTGGGTGTGAGATGTATCCTTCAACAGCGTCTGTTAATAGGGTTATAAATAATGCATTGGAGCTTGAAAGCCTTCGTAACTAATATTCAAGAAAACAAAAGTCAAGTAGGCTAAAAATATACTTGAAGAATTGTACTTGGAGTGGCAATACTATATCTAAAATTAATGTACATACCACCCCCACTGCCTCAATGTAGGTCACTACAAATCCCCCAAAACACTGAAAACCAAAATCATCATGTCAAATATTGATGCTGAAAATAAAAGCAAACACTAAACAAGGAACACCATACAAGTAAAATGAGTTGTACATTCTTCTGTGAAGCCTATTTTAGTAAATAATTCTATAGCTCATATGCGGTGACAATTTTTTAAAGAACTAGGCATTGTACCATTCATATGTGAACTGGTGTTTGGGAGTTGGTCTTGTCAAGAGGGTGTCCCCTACACATTCAGCCATGGCCAACACTGATTGAACAGTATTAGAGTATGTAGGGACAGGACCTATTTATCAGAGAAATAGTAACACTCGGTTGTTAATTTTTCAAAAATCTCCAGGATGAATAAAAGAGGAATGACACAATTTAGAGTTCTTGGGGAACTCAGGTAAAGCAATTAAACACAAAGGGAGACTTTTATTAAGACCGCTAATTGATATGCCAGTCTGCCTGTGGAAGCCAAAGTTATGTAGAGGCACAGACCTCTACATCACTCTGGCTCTTGCTGCCACCGGCCGTGCAACATGATATAATCTATGTCAGCTTCCTTGCTGATGCAGTTTAAGGCCATTTTCCTCGCCATAAACTGGCATGGAAAATGATGAATGAGACAGGCCAGTCCGCCGACACCATAACCCCTTTTTCTGCCACTTCACAAAAGTGATGCGAGCGAGGTAAAGTCATAGATTTTGTCACAAATATATCAACCTAAATATGCCAAAAAGTGTCGTATAACAGATAATAAATGACCACCATAATATTCTACAGTGCATACCAATAGACATGGGGCATACAGTATGTAAAAACTTAAATGTGTGTCCAACTTAGAAAATCTACTTTCAAATAATCTATTAAGGAGTTTTGAGTTAATAGATGGCTTCCCCAGATATAAGACCTTTGTCTATTAGCCAGAGCAGAGAGCAGCTACAAAAGACATCTTTCTATCTGGAGGACCTACCAAGTCCATACTGATTGCAATGAGAATTATGTATTTCTTCAATATTCTGGTAAACTGGGGTCTACAAATGTTCTTATTGAGAATGTCTAGTAGGCATAAAGAGTCTTATAGGCCTTGGAATGCTCTTCTGGGAAAAAAGGTACACAAATTAGCTCTCTTCACAAAAATTAAAGTTATGCATATAGAGCCAGTTATCTTCTCATTCAACTTTTACGTTTTCAGATAAGCCTTGAAGCATAGCTTATGATATAAGCCAAACCAGACATTCACCTTCAGACAACTGGTCCAGCGAGCTCGCCCTTTATCAGTTCAAGTCCCAGCTTTCTTTTATTTTTGGAAAGTGAACTAATCTTGCATTGCATGGTCTGTACGACTCCATATGCTTACTAGGCATTTTCCTAAAGGAGAAATATTACCCGTGAGATTCCCAAAAAAGACCGCTCATTCAGCAAAACCAGTCCTCTGCTCTGCATTGATGATGGGCAAGCACCCTGAATCGACTGTAAGAAAGTGGGTGTCTGATTTGGCTTATATCCTAAGCTATCCTTCAAGTCCTGTTTGAAAGGTCAGACATTGGCTTACAGGACAGCTGTATTGCAGCAGGTGGTGCTATAGGCATAACCTTTTTATTTGAGAATTAATTCATGGTAATTGGCCACTAGCTGCAAGGTTACACACAGATTTCAGATAATCAGTTTGGGAACCTAATCAGAAGCTTTTATGGGCCTATATATTTGCCTTATCCAGCTGAGCACTGAACTGAAAGCAAGTCTTCACAGCCAGAAAAAGTCAATTTATGAGCCCTCTTGGTGCTAAGTTATAGTAGTAAATTTCTTATTATTGGAGCATCATTTTGGTGACCTAAAGTACTTTATAATATCTAAAAGATCTGTCTGTATGATATACAGTAAATGTGGTATATAATGGAGGTCACCGAGTTAAATGATCCTACTGTACCTAGAATGATGCTGAGATTTTTTTTTTCCAGATGACAGGTATTTTTTCAAGTATTTCACATCAATGAATTTTTTGACATTGACCTTGCCAATCTGGACACAGAGATCATCGGTTAAAAACGGAACTGTTTAAAGATAGCAACAAGAGAGATAAATTATGGCCAGGATGTTTAATATATAACCTTTACTAATACATGTCTCATGAAATGTATCATTATTACTTGAGTAGAATGAACAGGGAATATAATGAAAGCTCTTCTTCACAGCACTGTGTTTCTGAAGTTATACATTGTATTGCTTTCCACTTTCTGTCCTCAGACAAAACATTGGCCAAAAATACAAAGATCGGTTAAGAATACAATGAAGGACTGTAAGCTGTTATGCACAGAACCGGACAAATTAGCTTAGATGCAAATGACCCTTTATTGCAGAACACATCATGCACATGGCTTGTGTAGGCTAGAGGCACACATTTTTGCTCATGAGATTATGCCCACTTGATATCAACTGTCCACTTCAGAGTTTATAAGTGCATTATAAAGTTCTCTTCTAATACCAGGGAACTAAGCGAGATGGTGGTTTGCTAAGGTTGTTGTGGATGCTCCCTTCCCTTCCAGACATGTATTTCATCAAATTATGGATGTGTCTTTCTTGGATGCCATCCCATGCAGACTGTTAGGAAGCTCACAGGTCTCTGATTTGATGGTGATCAGTTCATCTTGTGCATAGCAATGTATAGCTTCATGGCTGAGGAAGCTCTGGGGAGGGGGGTAGTACTCTTCATTGGAAAGACTCAGTGGTGTCTGAAGACATATTTGTCAGGCAGTGCTCCATGTGATCAAATGTATGCATGCAATTTAATTCATGCTAAAACACTGTTTCTGTTTTTTTGCCCACTTATCATTACAGTGTAGAGTATTGGTTAAAGGGGTTTTCCAGGTTCAGAGCTGAACCCGAACATATCCCCGTTTTCACCTAGACAGGCCCTCAAATATAAGCCTTGCCCTGCGCTGTATTGTGCAAAGCAAGTGAGAAAGAACTGAAGCAATGCTTCACAGTGTTTAGTTCTAATGTAACTCCTAAAACTTAATGTAAAATATTCCACAAACTGAACTCCCAAAATAAGCAATTAGCTATTGCCATTATCATTGCCTAAAAATGGGATCATGACAACAGGGTAGCTTCATTAATACACATATACTGTAACTGTGATGCAGACTGTAAAAGAAAATAATAAAATTTTGTTTTTAGCCACTTAAAAATTTGCATCTACAGCTTTACCACCATAATAAAACAAGGAATACATTATATGGCTAGGTTATTATTATATTAGTCATTTATATAATGCACCAGTAGATTGTGAGCACTCACATCATTACTAGTCCCTATCAGGGTTCACAATTTAAAGGGGTTCTCAAGGAATTAAAAAAAATGAAAATACTTAAATATTATTTTATAATAAATATATTCCCACATACCTTTCATTAGTTAGAATGGCTCGTTTTGTCTGGGGAGCAATCATAGTAACATAGTTTATAAGTAACATAGTTTATAAGGCCGAAAAAAGACATCTGTCCATCCAGTTCGGCCTGTTTTCCTATAAGTTGATCCAGAGGAAGGCAAAAAACCCCTGTGAGGTAGAAGCCAATTTTCCCCACTTTAGGAAAAAAAAATTCCTTCCCGACTCCAATCAGGCAATCAGAATTACTCCCTGGATCAACGACCCCTCTCTAGTAACTATAACCTGTAATATTTTTACCATAATCATTAGAAGAAACAAAATGGCCACCGTCCTATTAGTACACACAAAACCTGTCCTCATCACACAGGAGGACAAGTTACTTCACAACACTAAAGTAAAGAGCTGCCTCATCCTTCTCCTCTCTGCTCTGCTTGTCTGGGATTATGATCCTGAATACAGGTAAATCTCTCTGGGAATGGAGATAATGAGGAGACATGAGAAGGAGTTGGAGATGTGGCTAATGAGCAGCAGCACTTGTATGCAGTCTCCATTACCACAGCCCCACGTCACCAAAGTCTGTCCTGTCCGTCCTCTCTGTACTTCATGTCTCCTCATGAACTCCATTCCTACAGAGATTCAGCTGAAGATTTTATCATCTGTATTCAGGATCATAGCCCTTGACCAGTAGATCAGAGAGGAGGATGAGGCAGCTCTTTACCTCAGTGAAGTAATTTGTCCTCCTGTGTGATGAGGACAGGTTTTGTGTGAACTAATAGGACAGCGACCATTTTGTTTCCCCTTACAATTGCTCCCCAGGCAAAACGAGCCATTATAACTAATAAAAGGTATTTTAGAATATATTTATTATGAAGTAATATTTAAGTATTTTCATATTTCTAAATTCCCGTAGAACCCCTTTAATGTCCAAATGTACTCATCACTAAATGTATTTTGAATGTATTTAAACAAATGGTATTTGTTTTGGCATACGTACAGTATCTCTAACTGAACTCAAAACATCATTAACTAAGCACGTTACTAACCAACACATCAGACATATAAGCCAGAAGTATTTCCTGATAGTTACACCAAATGTATAGCCCAGACAATTGGTTGACTAACTACAGCCTGCCAATTCATTAGATCCTGCTTTCTGGCTTTATTTATAGGAATTTTGACCCATGCACATATAGAGGCTCATTTATGAACTATGGTATGCCCATTTTCTGGTCTAAAAAATGCAGATGACGTTTTTGTGACTTTTTTTGATGACTTTTTGCCATGTTTTACAATATTTTGGTCCGTTCCTCAATTCTGCAAGAGTTCCATTTTCTAGGCGAAAACTCCAGATTGGACCAGGATTATGGCACATTTATTATGAGCGACTTTTCAAAATATTCCAAAAATGTTGCATCTCACGGCAGCGAAACCCTTAGTCTACTTTTACCCCTAAAGCTGTATACCACATTACACTCATGCCACATATATTATTAAGGTGCACCAGTTCATACATTTGGTGCAGACACACAAAGCAAAGACAGACTTAAAACTTACACAAAACAATGCTAAATTATAAATGCTCCCCATATTTCTTACTTATTATCCATGTCAAAACCATTATAGTCAGAATCAGAATGACAGAAATTGTGTATGGTTCAGAATAAGGAATTCAGATTTATTATAAATATAATTTTGAGGGAAGCAAAATATGTGAGAATGACATCACAAATTGCGGAAAAAAATGGAGTTCATTAATTGTGTTAAGACACTTTTTACATCTACCTCAAAAGATTGCTCTTTACTTCTTTGGAAAATTTGGGATAAAAAAAAATGGATGAAGGATTGCGATTTACTGTGATTCATGGACAAAGTTGTGCTGGCAGGATGCCTTTATCTAAGACTGGATTAAAATTTCAAGAAATATACATCAAATTGGTATATGAGAGCCATCTGAATTTGTTTTGTCCTTTTCTGTTTTTTGGCTCTGTGGCTCTGTGAGGCTCTGGTATCAACACCCTGTTGGCGGGTGCCAGTGAGCACTGCAGCCAATCACTGATCGCAGCAGTAACCTGTCACCCATACGTCACGTCAGTGGGTCATGTGCTGCATCGGTAACAGGTCACCACTGTGGCCAGTAATTGCAGGAGTGGTCACATGGTGCCCACCAACAGAATGTTGATGCATAAGCAGACAACCGCTGTATGAGGTCTTGTTAAATCTTGGATAACCCCTTTAAGATACAGTACAGATGCATTATAAGAGCAAACATATGTCATAGATTGTTTCTAATGGATAATGCTCTGATTTTCTCAGAATAGTTCATTTAATCATAAGCACTATCAGTGTTATTAACATCTAAGAATACTGGCTGAGAAATCCTAATGTTGCATGAAGGTCATCTAGGATTGTTTTCTTTGTAGTAAGTCACTCTAAACATGTTGAAAAATACACCATAGTTCACTTTCTACAGTAAGATGCACAGCAACATTGAAAATGTGATAACATGTCATTCAAAAATGTAATATTAACTCTACTAATGTTAAAAACGTGCACAAGAAATTCAGGAGAAAAAAGTAAGTATGCACACTGTCCTATTACCATACAAATCTGTAATACAGTGCCTAGTATGATTTTAAAAGGGAATATCCACCTCTGGTCACCATTTTTTCTCTAAATACTTCAATACTTCAGTATTTTGAAATATATCATGTTAGTTGTGAGTAGCAACCACTGTAGGTAGCTTAGGAGCCTACTGCATAGTATTATACATTAAGCTAAGTGATAAGACATCATGCAGTAAGTTCCCATGCTCTTTCTAGAAGCAGCTGTCGGCAGCCAGCATGTTATCTGGGAACTCTCTGTATTAGTTTTGGAGCTCTATTTTACAAAATCAGAGATCTGACCATTAGAAATATACATTAAGAGCACAATGAGCACATCATTTTAAAGATAAATATGATGTAATGAAAACAGGTGGCGGTTCTTCCTAAGGTGCTTTATTTTATGCTTCATTCCGTATAATGCTAAAAATTACTCTGTAATTTATAATACTCATAGATTTTCATTTGACAATACTGATTAGTTACACAAGAAATTTACTTCTAGATCTCAACAGAAAATGATAAACCCCTCTTTAGGGGTAGTCTGTAGTCTGCTAAAGAGATGGAGATTACAGACCTTCATAAAACAATTTCTACCATGCGGAAATATTAGTAGGACTGCAGCAGGAGATTTTTATCTTTTCTTTTAGCAAGGGATACATTCTAGATTTGTATGTAAAGTACATCAAAGTGATTACACATACTTAACAAACTGGGCTACAATTTCAGCCCATTCTAGTTATATTGATTATATGGACAAGCATATTGAAACATGTATTCAGCTTTGTAGACTTTGCTTACTGTAAAGTGCTGGTAAGCTTTAGTTATTGTAACTGTTAGTACGTGACCGCATCATTTTCAGTTCATATTACCCCACTACTAGCCTTGTCTGGATTCATCAGATCATTGTGTGGGTAAGCTTGGGTGTTAATTGACTTTTAGTGCTTTTTATAGTTGCCTATGATTACCAAGCAAGAAGCGTAAACGAGTGAACGAGAGAACATCAAGTTAAATCAGATATTGCATTTTTAATCATGCAAATTATTACCATGAACGTTGACCGCAATCACAATATTTATGATGTTCGATCAAATTATTTTATTTCAGTATGACATGTTTGGGCCTCTCATCGATTCCTTGTAGAGAAATGACATGTTTTGTGAATTGTAGAAAATTATAGGCCTAGAGACTGTATTCAGTGAACCGTCACCTCTTCTTACTGTGTCTGCTGGTAATACACTTTTTAGCAGGAAAAACACAGTTGAAAGCAAATTCAGCTTTATTTTAAGTATCATTTATAGTAGCACAGCTTAAAGGGGGTTTCCGAGATTTAAATACTGATCATTAATCCTCTGGATATATCATCAGTATCTGATTGATGGGGCTCCGACAACCGGGAAAACCCCCCCCCCCCATCTCTTTCAGAAGGCACAGTGCTCCATTCACTCAAGCCTACATGCTGGCTGTGGAATAATAAAGGCTTCCATCTTATTGGTATAGAATTACATATATTAGTAGTTTACGGCTGATGTAGAAAGAAGTAAATGTAGGAATAAATAAATAAAACTGACACAGAAGTCTCCCTGTACTATCTCTTCTCTGATATTTTACTATTAATAATTTTCAGCAACACAGTCCCTAGCGCATGAGCTCTGACCAAATCTCTTCCTATGCTCAGCTCACAGGACGATGGCGGAGACCACACGGGATGAAGGTTTTATAGTGCTGTGACATCACAGGGGATGGCTATCTGTAGATTGGCATCACTCAACACTAATTCCAAGTGCAGCTGTACCTAAAACATGCTTACTGTATGATTAAGTTTGAACTGTTCTTTAAATCCACTATATTCATCTGTCTACCGCACAGGAAGGAAAGTTCACAGTCTAGTAATTACACGTACTATTGTCCACTGATGAACAATTACAGCAATCAGCTTAAGTTTACATCTACATCCTGTAGAGAGCAACCTGCTGAAGTTCTCCATTTCTGGATACTACCACCTTCCCACCGGACCCTATTATAGTCCATGGGAGATCCAGCCGCTACCTGGTAAATATGCCAGGTAGCGGCTGTGAAAGTAGCCTAAGGAATTTGTGGAGAGGTTCAGGTGTAGCCAGTAAATGTTTACCTGGTTAAGCACTGATATATATTTACAGCTAGTATTGAGTCAATTGAGCTTCAGATAATAGACCCGAAGTCGATTCACTCAAAACTTTCTTTTAATGCTATACGGAGACCTGTCTCTGTGCAGCAGTAAAATGTATGGGCTCTGGTGAGTTGAAATTAGTTATCACCAAAGTCTTGCAGGACTTCAGTGTATAACTTCAGCCATGGATTTTTAAACGGGGAAACTATTTTAAAACAGGAATCCGAAGTCAGCATCGGTACTAGCTGGTACCTTGGTACCAAAGCCGACTTTGGATCCAAATGTTAAAGTGGTATTCAAGTTCAAAAATGAAATCCCGAAGTTATTCACCGAAGTCCCGCGAGACTTCAGTGATAAATAATTTCCCTCGCTGGAGCCCATACGTTTAAATTTTGTAATGAGACGAATATCCGTACAGCATTCAATCAAAGTTTATTGATCCTATGATCCAAAGCTTGATTCGCTCAAAACTATTTATAGCAGTTGATCTGGATTTCTTAAGCTCATGCCACAGTCATATTTATGGTTTGGACTTTATCTGAATGCTGTGTTATCAAGCAACTGTCTAAGACTGGAAGACGAAAAAGAAAAGACAGAACCTTTTCACTCCTTCTATCATCTCCATTCTGACATACACAGCTCTCAAGGTGTTGCTGTCTCTATTCATCCTGGTGATCCTGGTGAAGACATGGCCCTAACAGTGGCAATCATGTGATCATTTGATTGCCGGTCCAGTAAATGAAGCAGCATAGCCAATTCATCTATTCTCTGCATAGCGCTCATTGATCACCATGCACCGAGGAAAGGAGAAGGCATAAGTGGTAATAAACTGTTTCTGTCTTCTCCTTGGGAGTTGCCGGTTGTCACTGATAGTGAGGAACCTGACTTTCTCCTTCTAGATTGCTGGAGCAGGAGCTTTAATCCTGTGCAGTACTTGTTCAGTGCTCTGGATTAAAGCCCAGCACCAAGCGCCATAAGCAGGGGCGTAGCTATAGGGGGTGCAGAGGTAGCAGTCGCTACCAGGCCCAGGAGCCTGAGGGGGGCCCAAAGACCCTTGTGCCGCATAAGAAGACACACAGAGCACTGTGGGAAGGGGGGCCCAAGCTGAACTCTTGCAACAGGGCCCATGAGCCTTTAGCTACGCCCCTGGCCATAAGCACCATATATGTACAGAGCTTGGTTGTCATAAAATGTGTCAGTAGGCTTGAGCAAATTGAGCTTCAAACACTTTGGTTTTTAATGCTGTCTGAGACATGTCTTTGTACAGCATTAAAATGTATTGCCTCAGTGCAGGCAAAATTCATTTCACCCAAGTCGCGCGAGACTTCGGTGAATTAATTATTAGTATTCAGTTCTACCCCTTTAAAAAAAATCTAAAATTAGAAATCCAAAGGCGGGTTTGGTACTGAGGTATTTAAAGATGCAGAAATGAATACCAAATCCATTCACCGAAATCTCACGTGACTTCAGGTGAAACGAAGTTTGGCACCAAGAAATGTGGAGCCAACACATTTTAATGGTGTACTGAGACAGCATTAAAATCGAAACGTTTGACCGAATCGACTTCTGATCTATGATCCAAAGCTTGATTCGCTCAACACTAGTGGTCAGTTTTCTGGGTCAATAATCTCTCATCTTCCAGAGAGGCTGTCAATGATCTGAATTGTTCATTATCATAACACTGAGATGACCCATGCTGGAAAATTATATGTAATTTTAGGACATTGATATTACAGGACATTGCATTAGGACATTGCTAGATTAAAGTACATTTGACAGCTGCATCTCAGATCACCATTGATAATGAGTTAACTGTCCGTGTATGAAAAAAGAATCATTGAAGCTTCTATGAAGAATAATAATGGACCAACAGTTATGAACAGAAAAAAGAAATGCCTGATCCTAATGTAAAAATTTTACAAGTTTTGCTGAATCATTTCCAACAAAACTATATATCAATCTACTCAGCTCCTTTTGCTCTACATTTCATGGTGATAAGTTCTCTACTGCGTCTTTTTTTTTGTTTTTGCACTTTATATGCATTCTTATTTACCTTTCAATTTTCCATAGCTTGTATTGGAAAACAGGGAAAAATAAATTGTGGGGTGAAATTGGAAAAGTAGGCAACTCCACCAGGGATTTGGAGATTTATTTTTATTGCATTTTATGGCAGTCTGCTAAGCATGACATAACAAACTGATTCTTCGTACAATTACGGCGATATCAAATTTATATTGTCTTTATTATATTTCACTACAAAAACCTTCAAATTCCACCTTTCATTTTCCAAAGGAGCTGTGAAAAATGAAAAGTGGATTCTGATTGGTTGCTATGGGCAACTAAGCCAGTTCTACTATACTAGTTTGATAAATCTCCCCCATTGTTTTTCTTTGCAAGTCCATATTTTTACACCCAGAACTTTTTAAATATTTCTATCTACAGAGCTGTTTGCTTGTTTTTTTTTTGTGGGTTAAGCTGTCATTTTTATTGCTAGTTTTTTGGGGTACTTATGACTTTTTGATCACTTTTTATTAAATTTTTGGGGGTGAGTGCCATGACAAAAAAACCTAGCAAATAATTTTTATATTTTTGCCCCTTATGGCATTTACTGCGCAGGAAAATATGTTTTATCTTGCAATAGTTTGAAAATTTTCAGACGTGGAAATACAAGTAGTTTTTTTATTTTTTATTGTTTATTTTTATATTGGGACAAGGGGGATTTACATTTTTAATATTTTTGTGTTTTTTTAAACTTTTTTCTTTACTTTTATTTTTTTTCTTTCATTGATCACTTGTAACATAGAATGCAATAGAATATTATTGCAATCCATAGGAGTTCCACAGGCTGCCTGTCAGAGCATGCCCTCATGCTTCACATGCAGCTCACTATGACAGCACTGGGAGCCTTCACAAGGCTCTGGGCTGTCATAGCAACCAATTGGAGCTCTGGGATTTTTCATAGCTCTGGGATCTCTGATCCTGGTCATTCCAGCTGAATGTCATCTGTATTACACACCTGGCACTCACTGTGTATGGAATGGGCTCAGTGGGTCAGCCCGCTCTCTTCACGATTTAAACATGTCCTATTTAGGTCGTATACTTTTTGTAGCCATGCAAATTAACAGTCCAGTATCATCCAGCTATGTCTCACATATCCCCATTTTGTCATATTTCTTACTTTTTCTTGTTCAATAGTTTTTATTGGGTGTTTTAAGTACAGTGCAAAATTTTCTCAATAGAAAAGAAACAGGGAAAAGAGTACAAATTGCATAGTGATACAATAGAAACATAATTCTACAAATAGTACAGTCGGGTTATGTTAGTTATATTGCTAGATGGTATATATCTTGAACCATTAGTAGGGAGTGAACAGATGACTGGCAGCCATCCAAGCTTGTAACCAGCCATTCGCCCCTTCCAACATGTATAAATATATTCATACTCTGTATACAGAGGGAAAAGAGACAACGTCTCAGGGGTGTAACATAGTAAACCAAAGTGAAATGCAAACATAAAAGAAAAAGAAAAACTAAAACTACAGGTGCTCTTTTGTCTTGACATTATTGATCAATCCTTATTCCACAATCTTGTTAACGAGGCTTCTGGTATTAGTATACACGCACTTTTTGTGTTTTTTCTGTAGCTTTTTTTCTGTTGTCCTTTTTACAGTCACTGCCGGAAACCTTCTGTTTATTCCATATGACACAATAAAATGTTGCAAAGTAAGAATTTTTTTTATGAGCATTTTATCACATTTAAAACTATTTAGGCTGCAATATAGCAGATTCTTTAGGGTAGTTTTTACTGACAATTATAAGTTAACCCTTGTGAGTGTTTTGTGAAAAAAAGCATTATAAAGAGTAGGGATGAGCGAACCGAACCGTAACGAACCAGATTCGTTACGAACTTTCCCAAAAGTTCGGTTCGTCACCGAACCGAATTTTGACAAAGTTCGTAACGAATCTGGTTAAAATAACGGCGACGCAAAATATACGCATATTTATTGAGAATGTACGCTAATGCGTACGTATTCCATTAAGTAGCGTACTTTTAACAACGCTACACTGTATGTTCGTTACTTGAGTAGGAATGTTCGCAGACGCAGTATATGAGTACGCTAATGCGTACATATTCAGTTAAGTAGCGTACCTTTGACAACGCTAGACTGTATGTTCGTTACTTGTGTAGGAATGTTTGCGGACGCAGTGCATGCGTACGCTAATGCGTACATATTCATTTAGTTAAGTAGCGTACCTTTGACAACGCTAGACTGTATGTTCGTTATTTGTGCGGGAATGTTCGCATTAGCGTACGCATTAGTGTAGATTCTAAAATATGCGTAGATTTTGCGTCGCCGTTGTTGAAGTCACTTGGATTTTTTCCACTTTTTTCATTGTAATAGCAACTGCAAATAAACGAAACTGTACCCTATCTGACTCCCATTATTGTAGAAGCAATTATTCAGCCGTTATAGCAAGGTTCGTTTTAGGTTCGGTTCGTACGAATCCGAACTTCAAGAAAGTTCGCCGAAGCGAACCGAACCGAACTTTTCAAAAGTTCGCTCATCCCTAATAAAGAGTAAACCACAATAAAAGCTTAGGTTAAGAAGGTTTTTATGTGCTGCTAAATTGCTACTATAGCTTGGTTGAGATTACTGTATTTGGATTCTGTTGAGAATTTCTGATCTCAAGTCTTTTTATGTCAAGTCACACAGGAAAAACGACTGATTTCATGTCATTTCAGTTGACAGACAGTTGGCATATAATCACTAGCTACATCAGATACACATTTTTCTCAGCGCCTTTAAAGGAACGGATAAATAGATAAGCATATTGTAGCTGACAATAAATCTCTGACATGATATAGCAGCCTATTATTAAAATATAGCTGCATTTTATTGCTGTATAGATAGTACATTATATTCATATGCATTGCACTTTATCATATTTTTTCCATTAATAAAATATAGTAAATCATTTTTTTTTAGAAATCAGTTTTAAGCTGCCTGTCACCCTGATGGTTTGATGGATATATGCGTATGAGTCGATGGTGGTCTTGTATAGCTTAGGGTGGGTTCACATCAGCGTTATGCTTTCCGTTTGTGTTTTCCGTTATAACATGGTTATAACGGAAAATAACGGAAACCATAAGACGGAAGTCAAAACGGAAGCCTTTAGAGGCATTCCGTTTTAATCCGTCATAATAGAAGCCTATGAGAATCATAACGGATCCATTTGGTTCCCGTTATGCAAAACGGAAAACAAAGTCCTGTCGACAGGACTTTGTTTTCCGTTCAGCATAACGGAACTCAGACGGATCCGTTATGATTCTCATAGGCTTCTATTATGACGGATCAAAACGGAAGCCTCTAAAGGCTTCCGTTTTGACTTCCGTCTTATGGTTTCCGTTATTTTCCGTTATAACCATGTTATAACGGAAAACACAAACGGAAAGCATAACGCTGATGTGAACCCACCCTTAGAGACGTATTAGTATTTTTTCCAATTACTAAGCTACCATATTTATAAGACAACTGTTGAAAGATTCCTATGATTTCTACAAGATTGGCTCATGAATTGTTATACACATATGAGGGTACCCCAGTTCTCCTTCAGTGCCTACTGTTTTGAGAATAAAGGAATTGGCATGACTGCTTCACAGGTTAATTTGCTTTGATAATTCTCTGTTATAGTTTTTGAGTAAAGTATATGCCTGGCCCACTAAAGGGTTAATTTCCCTTATTGTTAAAGGGTGCATTGAGCACTTGTGCTAAGATTGTTCCGTCAGCAATCTGACTGATATTCTTCTGCATACTGTACTATTGAAAAGTACTGGAAAATCAGACATCATATGGTACATGTCAATTCTTTCTAAGAAAGCTAGAACCAGCCCTGTACTTCACATAGATCCAGAGATCTCCTCATTCATTTCCCCAATTGTTCTGATATTTCAGGCTGGCAGCTCAGAGGGTGTGTCCTTGCTCGAGGGGTGTGTTCTTCTTGGTGTAGCTTTCCCTGTAACTGCCACTGCTGATGACAGTTGAAGATTTAAACTGAGCGCATGTGACCACCTCAGTGAGGTGGACAGAGTAGTAAGGAAAAGGACAAACAACAGTTGACGATATGCATATATATTTTATTTATTAGCTCAGTGGCTATACTCAATTTTTAATTACTTGCAATTACAAATGTATTCAGATTCAAATGCTGGTTTGAAAAATGTAGAATATATTTTGTGGCACAATTCTTTTAAGGGGTAGTCCCTTGTGTGGCACTTGCTGCTTCTCCGTTCTGCAAGTGAAGCATGCTTGAGCTTGATCTGTTCCCAAGGGAATGTCATTAATGTCTTAAAGGATTTGGCCCACAAACAACATTGTCCACCCCTCCACAGGATAGGTGCTAAATGTATGATGACAGGGTGTCTGACTTCTGAGACCGCTACCAATCACAAGAATGGAGGTTTCCATGTCCATTATGTGAAATGAGCTGTGGTGCACATATACATCACCAATACCTAATTCACTTCTTTCGATCTACCAATAAACACTTAGCTGTCTCTGAAAGTCCGATAAAAGTGAATGAAGCAAGGGTCATTCAGGTGCACCACCATTCCACTCACACAGGAGACTCACAAAGCCCAGTTCTTGTGATCAGTGAATGCCCCAGCAGTCTGATCCCCATCAATCATACATTTATCACCTTTCCTTTGGGTAGGTGATAAATTTTGTTTGTGGGCCAACCCCATTTAAAGGGGTTGTGCAACCTGTTTATATTCAGGATAGGTCATCAATATTTGATTGGCGGGGGTCTGACTCCCGTCACCCTTTGTCAATCAGCTGTTTGAAGAGGAGGCGGTGGTCCATGCAAATGCTTTTTCCTCTTCATTACACTTCTCATCAGCTCCCCTGTAGCGGGGGCATAGTGTAATTACAAGTATTCACTCCACTCAAGTGACTTGTAATTACACTGACATGCAGTGTAATGAAGAGGAAGTAGTGTTCACATGGACAGCTGATCAGTGGGGGCGCTGGATGCTGGACCCCCACCGATCAGATATTGATGACCTATCCTGAGTATAGGTCATCAATAGAAACAGGCTGCACAACGTCTTTATGTGGGAAACCCTCTTTTTGTCTTTTGGACTCTTTAATGTTTCCTAACTTTTAAAACCAATGGAACCTGCATGATGTTGAACTATTTCTTATTCAGTATTTTTACTGGCAGACACTTCCATTGCATGCATTATGCATATCTGTCTATCTATCTATCTATCTATCTATCTATCTATCTATCTATCTATCTATTCCATCCATCTCATATCTATCTATCTAGCCGCCATTACAGCGTTCATATTTTCTAGAGTCTTCAACTAAAAAGTCTGCATAACACAAGAGATACAGGAAATGAGTGACAAGTAGAGGCTTTTGCTTTGTGCACTTATATTAACGTGTCCTATACGTACAGTGGAGGAATAATAAAATAATAAATAATCAGGAGCATTATTTTTGTTCTGGACATCTGGACAGCAGGACTATAAGCCAGGTGATTTTGACACAGCCGACATACCCGAGCCTGAAGTACATTTACAAATTAAATCACAGTAAAAATAGACAGAGAGCTGACAGCAACATACATATGGGTATGAATTCCTCTAGGACAAAGATGTCAAATTATGATTTTCTGGTTGGCAGTGAATGAGGTTTATTTTTTATTCAAAGTTTAATGTGCTTTAATGCTTCCTGAAGCATAACAAACTCCATATTAGAACCAGCTCTAGCTGAAGTCCTAATGCAAGGAAATCAGAATATCTATGCCAAAGCATTTCTGCTTCTCCCTGTGAACTTTACAGTAGTCAGACTCAATAATGCTGTCAGTGGGATTTACATTATTTCTATGGTGTGAACATGGAATTTACCAGATCTGTACTTCTTATCTTCATATACATTTCTTTATAATAGGAAATATACTATGAAATTGGCTTCATTATTTTAAACAGAGTCAAGCTACCAATGAACAGTTAAAATGGCTGATGTTTTCCACATACATTAGACATTTAGAATCCCCCCCCCATATACACACACACACAAATACATTATTGCCTCAGCCAAGCATGCATGTTTTCTGAATGGGAAGAGGGGAGGAAGCTGCCGGACACATCTGACTGCAGCTTATCTCCCAAAGAACAAAAGGATTGGTCAATTGAAATCCACATACCCAACATAACCAAACTCTGCCATCGGGGAGTGTTTGTAGGTCCCCATACATAGTAGATGATCATTGATAGGTTTGGCCAATAAACATCTAATATGTATGGCCAGCTTGAGATCTCTCTATCTAACGTGTGGAGCACTCGGGACTAGAGATGAGCGAGCATGCTCGTTCGAGCTTGGTGCTCGTTCGAGCTCGGTGCTCGTTCGAGCATTAGGGTACTCGTAAGTGCTCGATGCTCGGACGAGCATCTCGCCATGCTCGAGGAAATGGCATCTCCCGCGTTTTGAATTTTTGGCGGCTATAAACTAAGCCAATCATAAGCCAGGAGACTCTGCGGTACACCCAGCATCACGTGGGGCCCTTACATGTCGATAGCAGGGGTTGGCTGGCCTGATCAGGTGACCCTGGAATATACTAGTGACATCCGGTGGTGCTTGGCTCAGAGGCTGTCTGGATGTCGTTAGGGACAGATCTGCTGCGTTTCAGGGAGAGTGTTAGGGCCTGGATTTAGTTCTCTGTTAGGCAGGAGTGATCTCAAAAGAACCCAACAGCCCTTCTAAGGGCTACAAGACACTTTTTTGTCTCCTTCTGGCTGGGCTGGCTGGCACTAGTAGTGCAGCTATCGCCATATAACATTTTTTTTTTAATATTATTTTATCTCAGTGATACAAATCCATTTCATACAGCTGTGTGGAACCATTCTGTGTGTCACAGTTCAGCTGTCCAGTCACCACAAACCACAATCCGTATTTTCTGTCCAGGTGACCCATTCTGAACGTCACGTAATTAAAAAAGGTCTTTTGCTCTCACTGATACAGCTACATTAGAAAAATCTGAGTGCGACATTTTTCTGGGTTGCAGTCAAAATAGCCACAGTCAGCAGGGGCTGAGTTTGCTCTCTGATATTTTCTGCACGTCACGTTAAAAAAAAATAATAAAAAAAATAAAAAAAAAAAATAAAAAAAAAAAAGTTTTTTTGTTGTTTTATCTCAGTGATACAAATCCATTTCATACAGCTGTGTGGAACCATTCTATATGTCACAGTTCAGCTGTCCAGTCACCACAAACCACAATCCGTATTTTCTGTCCAGGTGACTCGTTCTGTACGTCACGTAATTAAAAAAGATCTTTTGCTCTCACTGATACAGCTACATTAGAAAAATCTGAGTGCGACATTTTTCTTGGTTGCAGTCAAACTAGCCACAGTCAGCAGGGGCTGAGTTTGCTCTCTGATATATTCTGCACGTCACGTTAAAAAAAAAACAAAAAAAAAAAAATATATATATATAGTTTTTTTGTTGTTTTATCTCAGTGATACAAATCCATTTCATACAGCTGTGTGGAACCATTCTGTGTGTCACAGTTCAGCTGTCCAGTCACCACAAAGCACAATCCGTATTTTCTGTAAAGGTGACCCATTCTGTACGTCACATAATTAAAAAAGGTCTTTTGCTCTCACTGATACAGCTACATTACAAAAATCTCTGTGCGACATTTGTCTGGGTTGCACTTACGCAGACCAAGTCTGCCTAATCTAATAGTTTCAGTGTAATTGCTCCATACTGCACGGTATGTCATAACATACGTAATTTTGCTCTAACTTATCCAGCTATATACAAAGCACAATCCGTATTTTCTGTCCAGGTGACCCATTCTGTACGTCACGTAATTAAAAAAAGGTCTTTTGCTCTCACTGATACAGCTACATTATAAAAATCTCTGTGCGACATTTGTCTGGGTTGCACTTAAGCTAATCTAATAGTTTCAGTGTAATTGCTCCATACTGCACGGTACATAATAACATATTTAATTTTGCTCTAACTTATCCACCTATATATTAACTTGTTCAGATTGAACAAGTTTGAGGGTTTCAGTACAGCAGGCCCATTTTTATTTTTTATATAATACACTTATATACAGAAAATGTTGAACCCCAGGGCTAAGGGTCGAGGATGTGGGCGTGGGCATTCAATTACTGCAGGGGGCAGAGGCCGTGGTCCTGGGCAGGGTGAAACAGTACCTGCTGATGAGGGAGCAGGGGAATGCCGCAGAGCTACACTCCCTAGCTTCATGTCTCAACTTACAGGGACACGTGGTAGAGGACTGTTGAAACCACAACAGTGCGAACAGGTGACGTTGTGGATTGTGGACAATGCTTCAAGTAATTTGTCCACCAGACAGTCTTCCACGCAGTCCACCCACATTACCCAAGGGAGCACTCCTCTGGCTCCTTCACCTCAACCTCCTTCCCCCCAGTCTGCCCCCTCCCAGGAAAATTTGGAATGCGATCTGGCATACTCTGAGGAACTGTTTTCTGGACCCTTCCCAGAGTCACAAACCACTTCTCAGGTTGCTGCTGACCTCTTTCCCGATGCCCAAGTTTTCCAACTGTCGCAGTCTGTGGGTGATGATGATGACATTGTTGACTTAGTGGAAGAAGTGTGTAAAGAGGTGTCGGACGATGAGGAGACACGGTTGTCAGACAGTGGTGAAGTTGTTGTCAGGGCAGGAAGTCCGAGGGGGGAGCAGACCGAGGAATCGGAGGATGACGAGGTGACTGACCCAAGCTGTGTTGATAAGCCGAGTGAAGACAGTGCTTCTGAGGCGGAGGCGAGTGCTGCACCAGAACAGGTTGTAAGAGGCAGTGGTGTGGCCAGAGGGAGAAGCAGGACCAGAGCTGTGCATCAGCAGCAACTGTTTCACGTAGTGAAGCTCCCGTGGCGAGGCCTAGATGTTCGCAAGTCTGGAGGTTCTTTAAAGAAAGTGAGGATGACCGACGGACTGTGGTGTGCAACCTGTGCCACACCAGGATCAGCAAGGGTGCCACCACTACTAGCCTAACCACCACCAGCATGCACAGGCATATGAGTGCTAAACACCCCACTCAATGGAACCAAGGCCGTTCAGCTCCTGTGGGTCCCACCACTGCTCCTTCCCCTGTGTCACTCACTGCCTCTGCTAGTCAACCCCCTGCCCAGGACCCCGGCATGAGCGCCTCCCGTCGGAAAACCACACCTTCGCCTCCACGATCCTCCACAGCGTCCACTAATGTGTCCCTGCGCAGCGTTCAGCTGTCTTTACAGCAGACGCTGGAGCGCAAGAGGAAATACAGTTCCACCCACCCACATGCCCAAGCCCTCAACGTCCACATCTCCAAATTGCTGAGCCTGGAGATGCTGCCCTATAGGCTGGTAGAGACCGAGGCCTTTCGCAATCTCATGGCGGTGGATGCCCCTCGGTATTCGGTCCCCAGCCGCCACTATTTTTCCCGATGTGCCGTCCCAGCCCTACACCAGCACGTGTCACAGAACATCATCCGTGCCCTGACCAACGCTTTTTCTGAGAAGGTCCACCTAACCACGGACACGTGGACAAGTGCTGCCGGGCAGGGACACTATATCTCACTGACGGCACATTGGGTTAACTTGGTGGAGGCTGGGACCGAGTCTGACCCTGGGGCCGCAAATATACTGCCCACACCGAGGATTGCGGGGCTTACCTCGGTCACGGTCTCTCAGACGTACTATGCCTCCTCCTCCGACCCCTCCTCCTCCTCAACCTCCTCCTCCGAATTACCATCCATGGGCACGGCGCCTTCAGTCGGTAGCTCTAGGCGCAGCAGCAGTGCCGTGGCTAAGAGCCAGAAGGTGGTGCTCAAACTGCTGAGCTTAGGTGACAAAATGCACACCGCCCAAGAGCTGTTTACAGGGCATCACGGCGCAGACCGATCTGTGGCTGGCACCGCTGAACCTCAAGCCAGGCATGGTTGTGTGTGACAATGGGCGTAACCTGGTGGCGGCTCTGCAACTCGGCAGACTGACACATGTGCCATGCCTGGCCCACGTGTTCAGTCTCATAGTTCAGCGGTTCCTCAAGACATACCCCAATCTGTCTGATTTGCTCACCAAGGTGCGCCGCATCTGTGCGCATTTCCGCAAGTCGACCACAGATGCTGCCACTCTCAGGGCAGCGCAGCGCCACCTACAACTGCCCGCTCACTGACTGTTGTGCGACGTGCCCACAAGATGGAATTCGACATTAAACATGTTATCCAGAGTTTACCAGCAGCGCAGAGCGATTGTAGACTGCCAGATGTCAACTTCCACCAGAACTGGTAGTCAGGTCACTCAGATTCCTCAAGTCTACAATGAGGAGTGGACGTGGATGTCTGATATCTGCCAGGTGTTGAGCAACTTTGAGGAGTCAACAGAGATGGTCAGCGGCGATGCCACCATTATCAGCCTCAAAATCCCGCTGCTTTGCCTGTTGAAAAACTCACTGCTCAGCATGAAGTTGGAAGCTTTGCGCTTGTCAGAAGAGACGGTGGAGGAAGATACGTCGCTTGATAGCCAGAGCACCCTCTGGTCTGTTTCTCAGCGCGTATCGGAGGAGGGGGATGAGGATGAGGAGGAATAGGAAGAGAATGTTGGCGAGACAGAAGAGGGTACCAATGCTCAGTCCTTCTTAACTCTTGAGCGTGTATTGGCTGAAGAGGAGTTGGAGGAGGAGGAGGTGGAGGAGGAGGAAATGGAGAGTCAGGCCAGTGAGGAGAGGGAATTCTTGTATGTTGGGACTCTGGCGCACATGGCAGACTTCATGTTAGCCTGCCTATCCCGTGACCCTCGCGTTAGAAGAATTTTTTCAAACACCGATTACTGGATGTTCACTCTCCTGGACCCACGGTACAAGCAGAACCTTTCCACTCTCATCCCTGTGGAGGAAAGGAGTATGAGAGTGAATCAATATCAACGTTTCCATCATTTTCTGAGGTTTCCAGGTTTTCACCCAGCCTTCCCTAGGCAGAGCCTTGGTCCCCTGCAAAAATGCTCGAGTTTCCTATTGACTTCAATGGGGTTCGTTACTCGAAACGAGCATCCGAGCATCGGGAAAAGTTTGTCTCGAATAACGAGCACCCGAGCATTTTAGTGCTCGCTCATCTCTACTCGGGACTCTTCTCCATCTTCTGTGCATCACTACCGGGACGTGTACAGTGTTAGATGGTGGCTGGCATCAGAAAAGAAAAAGACCGATTCTCTTCTGCTTTTATAACGGTAGTTATAAATCTGCCATATGCAACCTTTATATACATCATAAAGCTATTCTCCTCTGAGTCATCTGGTGCTGACAGTAAATGTTTTAATTGTTAATGTAGCCATCCAGTTTCTCCCACTATAATATTAAAGGGGAGGCTTACAATACTTGGACATTAGTAATGCTAATACCAGTATTCACTTTACTGAATATACTGTCAACTGACTACATTCAGCATGCTGCCTCTCTGTACCAGAGCCATGTGGAGGTGACAATGTTATTGCTTGTACTATGAAATGAGTGATACAGACACTTGTATTATCAACATTTCCCTAAAACATGCCCTAGAAAAACTACTTCTTTACCTAGACTGGATTGCTCAAGACCAATTTTCAGTTCCATTTTGTACTAAACACACTGAGAATCCTCTTTGAGAGAAGAAACAGTCTAGAAGACAATTTTTAAAGCAGTTCTGGGAGGTTCCACAGTATAATCATATGTCTACTGAACAGTTTGTTTTACTATTCAGGAAATGGCTGAAGTAGCCCCAATTTGATGAAATTCCCTACCACTACTCTGTTAATAGGATACCAGCATCGTGTCAATGGAGAAGACAAAGGTTGTTTTCCAAATGACTGCACTTGGGGGCATTGTGCCATGAGAATCAATAATGACATATGTAGTTGTTCTCCATAAGGAGCTCACATGCTAACCTACTAAACTTTGTTTATTGGTTACATATTGTTGCTCAGCAGTGCCTAGCCCTGTCATGTGGGTCAGCAAGATATCACTTGGTACCACCTAGCTAGTTGAAATACCAAATCCAAAACCTGTTCTGCTAAAAACCTCACAGTCTTCATATTTTATACCATAGACTTACTCTCCCCTCACACTAACCCTAACCAATCAGCTTAAATTACTTATTGTCTCCAGGACCTCTCTCCCTCCCCCATACACTCTCACCACCTTCATTTTGTCCTCACCCAACCCTGCTGTTCCCAGACCCATATATATCTAACCTCTTGTAAGGGGTAACCACAATGGCTTTCTTATGGCTCTTTGCACCGCCAGAATCTCTGCCACTTGGAAACATTTGGATAATAAAAGTATGCTAAAGGGACTGTCTCAGGTAAAAGGAATTTGCAGTAGCACCAGGAGACAGGGGCGGACTGGAAACTTAAAGTGGCCCTGGAAAAAATACTAAAAGTGGCCCCGTTTTGTTGTCGAGTCCAAATTGATGAAAGGCAGGACCAACACAAGCAGGCGAGGCCAGCAATACTATATTGTAGGCCATTATACCACCCCAACAGAGCCAAATACCACAGTTCAACACAAAATACTACCCCAAAAACTTCCACTGGTTGGCCGTGAGCAGGGCTCAAGTGGCCCTTTGGGCATCGGCCCACCGGGAAATTTCCCTGTAAGGTCTATGGCCAATCCGCCCCTGCCAGGAGAGCACATGCCAGTTTGTCTTCTGTCAATGTCCTTAAAGCATACATTTTTGCATTCAGTGTATGCATACTACAATGAAAAGCATAGTTGACAAAACTTTCTAATACAAGGAGATCCGTCAAAAAAGATATAGTGCTCTTTTTTAACTATGGGAGTTGGTATGGCATATGATAGGGTTACATGTTTGGTGTACACATCATGATATGTTCATATGGTGAGAACAGAGCCTAATTTACAATGTTAGATATGCTGTTATATAAGGTTATTACTTGTAAGTACACAATACAGAGTCGACAACCTGTGTAAAGTATTGGATTGAAGGAGAAAATTCCCTGTGTGAAAAAGGACGAGTCAGTTTTACATTTACTGGATGCTGTTATTTTGCTGCACATATTGAAGCTATCATTTTAAGAAATCTCAATTTTCTTCTAATGATATTTCACACATTTATTTCTCCCTGCTAGACATCATATGTGGGAAAAGGACACATGGTTCTGTATACCAAAGGAGGCAAATTTCTGTTTCTAACCACTGATCACACTTAATTTTCACTGAGAATAACAGTTCATTTTGCAATAACTGTTATCATGGGCAAAAGTTTCCAGAATTGTATGCAGTGATAAGTTTTTAAATTAAAAGTATTGCAAAGAATATTGCTTGTTAGGGAAATGATATCATTCTGTATTTATATACACCCAGACTACAAAGAAATAACAATTGAGGCCTTTAAAAACGTCCAGAGCAACTTTATTACTTGTACATCAAGTTTATACTTTTACGTGTGCTCAAAACGGATAGGAGAAAGGATTCTTTAGTAACCATGAGGCTGAATCGGTCTTGAATAAAAGAGGTTCAGCTGATATAACCAGGTGGATTAGAGTTTTTACAACTTTTTTATATATAATGCGGACCCGCAAAAATACGGCCGTCTGAACGGGGCCTTAGTCACATAGTCTAAGCGCAGTCAAAACCCATTTAAATAAATGGGGCTGAGCTGCGATACGTGGCACATCTGCTATTCAATGTATGGCTCTATGCTTGGTAAGCTATGAAGAAGCAGCGGGGCTCACTAGAGCATTGCAGTCTCCTCAAACAGCTGATCAACATGGGTCCTGGGTGTCTGACCACCGCCGATCAGATACTGATGACCTACATATCCTAAGAATAAGTCAGTTTAAAAAAGTCAGAAAACACCTTTGAGGCTGCTGTTAAGAATGCAATAGACACCAATACTACAGCAGCAAATTTCTAAATCTAAAAAGTTTCATAGACACACGATCCTTACTTTTAGGTCCATCTGCCACACTAGAAATTGTTTATCATTCATAACGTTATTCTAGTTACCCCATGAGAATTCATAATAGGGCCACCTGTACACTGGCTGATTGTCTGCATCTACCACCTGTCTGGCATCAACGCCTTACACATTGTGAGTGCGAACATTATACTGTATATCAACAGTCTACTTCTTGTCCGTCCAATAATAGCGATCACCCTTAGGCCCTTTATATTACAGTCTGAAGATTAGGCCCAAATTATGGGAAGACGAATGATCACCACAAACGGCTTTGCCTATGTGAGGTCCCACCCCAATCACCTGACAAATGAGGCAAAACTCTTGTATTTATGATGGTGAGCCCGAACATCCATACGTGTGTAGCAGCAGGGGATGTGCCTGCTGAAAATATGGCAGAGTGAACTCGCAGGATGAACGACTGAAATATCGGACCATGTTTAAACAAGCACTCTTATTAATAACCTGGGATTGACTCAATCTAACAAAACTATTAGTGTTTAATCATGTAACAATGTCAGAAATTAGATTATGAGAATAGGGGAAAATTGAAGAAACATCATTTGTAATGGTCGAAAAGGGAAGGGAAATATGTTAATTAATCAAATATTTTTTCTCACTCCCCTTTCTGTGGCAGTCTTATCATAATGTACTAAAATGGTAAAAAATGTCAAATGTTTAACATCTTGTCACCATGCTGTGGCTCTGTTTTGCCTGTCACCAAGGGGGTCTGTTTATTTCTTACATCATAATAGAAGATGATCCAGTACTTCCTTCAATAAAACATAATACTTTATTCCAAAACCTACTGGTTCAAAATAGACAGTACAGGGGGTGCACTTACACAAGTGGACCATCTTTACTGTGTACTTTGAACAGCAACATGTTTTAAGAAGATTTGGAATAAAGTGTTAAGTTCTGTTAAAGGAAGTAGTGGATCGTCTTGTGTTTTGATGTTCCTCTCACCTTGAAAGCTATGAAGAATTCATGCATCCAAAACATATGGATAAAACCATGTTTGAACATTTGTTTAGGACCTGGTCAGCATCTGTAGTTTGCATGTGTCTGTCATTTTTAATTTCTATCCATTAAAGATAATCTGAAACCATTCCATCAAACTAGGCCCTGGTTAAATCAATACCTAGACCATAGTAATAAATACAATGGAATGCTATGTAGTTCATGATGGCCGATTTTCATCTTATCATGGACAGCTGCATCATCTTAGAAGGCAGAATCTCCAGACCAGCCATGTACAATTTTATGGACTTCTAGAGCTCCATAACTTTGGCCAAAGGCTGAATTGTAAGCTTTTGCCTGTAGTAATACGTTATCTTTTTAATAATATAAGGCTATGTGCCCTTTATGTGTTACCTCATAGTCAGGCTTATACTGCTGTGGGATATATATGATCAGTAGGGTTGTGGTGAAGGTCATAAGAATAATTTCTTGTGCATATATTGCTGAAAGCCATGCCAACTTGACTCTGTATGTATTAAAGCAAGACACTTATAACAAGTGGGAAAAATCTACATGCCACAGGTCGCATAAAAAAAAAAGCAGAAAAATAGAGAGGGAGGGTGGATTTGACTAGATTGGTGTAAAATAGACTGGTGTAACACATGTGTATGTGTTGTACACCTTTCAACCTTTAGGGTATGTTCATACAGGAAATACATGCTGTGGATGTGCTGCAGAGGTTTGTGTGTGACAAATTTGCATTGCTTACAGTATCAGATTTTAAGAAATCTCACCCACAAGCTGTATAAATTGACCTGCAGCGTGCATTTTATATCTGTAGCGTGGCAATAATAAACTATAATAGAAGTCTTGGTTCCTTTTGGAAAATTGCTTCTGTCCAAACTACTGTCACTTGTACTGCTTCCATATAGACGTAATTGTGACTGAACCAGGGTTATAGGAATAAGTAAGAAAAATTATGCCACTCACCTTTGCTATGTATTACACAGCTGTTTTATAAAGAAAAGGTTTTTAAAATAGTAAAACATAAATTTATATATACTGTATATATGTGTGTGTGTATATATACAGGGTGGGCCATTTATATGGATACACCTGAATAAAATGGGAATGGTTGGTGATATTAACTTCCTGTTTGTGGCACATTAGTATATGGGAGGGGGGGAAACTTTTCAAGATGGGTTGTGACCATGGCGGCCATTTTGAAGTCGGACATTTTGAATCCAACTTTAGTTTTTTCAATGGGAAGAGGGTCATGTGACACATCAAACTTATTGAGAATTTCACAAGAAAAACAATGGTGTGCTTGGTTTTAATGTAACTTTATTCTTTCATGAGTTTTTTTACAAGTTTCTGACCACTTATAAAATGTGTTCAAAGTGTTGCCCATTGTGTTGGATTGTCAATGCAACCCTCTTCTCCAACTCTTCACACACTGATAGCAACACCACAGAAGAAATGCTAGCACAGGCTTCCAGTATCCATAGTTTCAAGTGCTGCACATCTCGTATCTTCACAGCATAGACAATTGCCTTCAGATGACCCCAAAGATAAAAGTCTAAGGGGATCAGATCGGGAGACCTTGGGGGCCATTCAACTGCTACATGATGATGTGTTTCCCCCTTTATGCACTGAAGCTGGCACGTTCCCTGAGTTTTTCCTGCAAGATGGTGCACCACCACATTATTGGTGTCAGGTCCGAGTATTCCTAGATGAACAGTTTCCTGGAAAGTGGATTGGTCATCGTGGGCCAGTTTTTGTTCAATGCCAGTGGTATGGTATTAGCAACGTTTCGGGCCCTGGTCGGGGTGCCCTTCGTCAAGCTTAGAGTTGCAGGCACGGTGGATGGTACGGCGTCCGAAACCTTGCTAATACCATACCACTGGCATTGAACAAAAATAAAAAAATTATGATCAAGCATTTGGAGTGCTGTCTCGAATATTTAAAAATTCTAGACTTGTTCGGATATCCAAGGTGGAGGGTACCATCACCGAGACGCGCACCCACCAAGGCCAACCTCGGTTGAGTGCTGTGGCCAACAATTGAGTTTATTGACAGTTGTGTGTCTTAAAGAAAAAGTGATTCAGTTCTATGTCAGTATGAGCTTTCATATTCTTCTCTAGTCATTTTACCCCCATCATTTTCTCTGGTGTACTACTTTTATATTCCTACTGCACCATGGGTTTTATTCAAAAGGGAACCCAGAGTAATGAAAAGGAATAAAATGGAAAGGAATATTCCAGAGGATTCATTTTCTTTAGAATATTTAGTATGTCTCCTGAATCATGTACCTCCGGCTACTTTCTTAGTCTTTTCTATTAGCAAGTAGACAGAAGTTACTTGTCTTTTCTGTGCTTTTTTGTACATTAAAAAACACATTTATGTTTTTATTCTGCAGATTGACTATTTTAGGGAATGAATTGACCACAGTGTTCCCTCCGTGATATATGGTACCTTAGGGTCCATTAAAAGGGTTAAGAATGTGAATATCTAATCACATTGCTGACAAAGTTTATGATTTTATGGGGGGAGCCTGTAGACAAAGCTATTTGGAAAAGAAAATGCCTATAAATCATCTAGAAACATTCATTTGTAGTCTCATTTTTCCCCATATAAAGCTTTGTAATAGATAATAAGACACATAACACATTTTTGCACTGGCAGTAAGCCACTTCAGTCTAATGAGGAAAATAAGGCAGACAACTGAGAGCGCAAATTGAGTTAATATTGGCAGACAAGGAATTTTCAGCAGGTTGAGGGGCTTTGCAGCATAACCAGAATTTTGTATTAATGACACCTACAGGAGGCCATTTACTGGACTGTTGTAGCTGTCAGTGTCTGCCTAAGGTACCATATATCATGGAGGGAACACTGTGGTCAATTCATTCCCTAAAATAGTCCATCTGGAGAATAAAAACATTTTTACTTCTAGTTTTTCTAGTTAATAAAACAAAATTAACAATATACACATTGGAAGATTTATTAAACTGGTGTAAGGTAGACCTGGCTTAGTTTCTCATAGCAACCAATCAGATTCCACCTTTCATTTTCCAAAGGAGCTGTGAATCTGATTGATTTCTTTGGGCAACTAAGCCAGTTCTAATCTTTCTCCTTCATTGTTCCCTCCAAGTTAAGAATTGAAATTTAGAGCTTTACATAAAACATTTCCAGAGAGAAACATTGGATCTATAATAGACAAAGGATGATGATTCCATGTTAAAGTGCACCTGTCAGCAGGATCAACTCTATTTAACCAGGAATACTGCCCAGTATGGTTGATTGTATTGACTAAATGATACCTGATTTATATTCTTTATGCAGATGAAAGCTTCAGTGCACTCAGTGCTGGGGACAAGCCCCCTGGTGCACCTCAGCTTTCCAGTAGTGGCCACACCCCTCAGTGCATTGAAATACTCATTTGCATAAAGAGTCAGGGGGGAATTTAATATTCTCCCCACTACCGTTTTCTGTCGTAAAAACGCCACTGCAACAAAAAGTAGTTGCAAGTGATGAGTGTACAAATGCCCACTTTCTAAAAAGGGTGTTTGGCAGGGGCAAGGATGGAGAGCAGCCAGCAGGCCCAGCACATTTATCTTCAGAAAGCTGGCGTGAATGAAGATAGAAATGTATGACAGTTAGAGGGCTACCACAGGTTTCAGTCTGGCGCATGACCTGTAGGAGAATGTGCCACAACTAGGACAACATCTGCACCTCAGCATAAGGCCTCATGCACACGACCGTATGTGTTTTGCGGTCCGCAAATTGCGGATCCGAAAAAAAACGGATGATGTTCCGTATGGCATACGTGTTTCCGTTTTTTTTGCGGATCCATTGTAACAATGCCTATCCTTGTCCGTAATGCGGACAATAAGGCCTCATGCACACGACCATATGTATTTGCGGTCCGCAAAAAATACGGATGACATCCGCGTGCATTCCGTATTTTGCGGAACGGAACAGCTGGCCCCTAATAGAACAGTATTATCCTTGTCCGTGATGCGGACAATAATAGGACATGTTCTATTTTTTTGCGGAATGGAAATATGGACATACGGAAACGGAATGCACATGGAGTACCTTCCGTTTTTTTTGCAGACCCATTGAAATGAATGGTTCCGTATACGGTGCGCAAAAAAAACGGAACAAACACGGAAAGAAAATACGTTCGTGTGCATGAGGCCTAAATTAGGCATATCCTTCGGCTATGTAGGGAAAATCAAGACCAGCAAAGAAAGTGCTATTCTTGATAAATGTCCTCCGAAAAATATGTCTTCTTAGGAACAGTGCAATAGATTTTCACAAGACAGGTATCATATTATTATTATTCGGAAAGATCAACCCTACCTGACAGTATGTCTGGTTTAATAGGGTTGACCCTGCTGAGAGGTGCTCTTTAAAACTCCTCTGATGCTTATCAAAGAGAGTACAATCTATCACAAAACACTGGCTAGAGATAGATGAGCATGCCCCCACCCTCCTTTTGTGTGCTGTGTATGGGAGACATTATAGCAGATAGTTTCTGTCTATTCTGATCATGAATCAGCATGACTTCAAAAGTAGGAAGAGGAACAGCACTTTAAAAATCAGTACACAAAGTGTTTTTGATTGTTTCCTATCCTTGAATCCATTATAATAACTCAGTGTATCAACTATATGGTTAGACACTAAGGGCAACAATCACATAAAGGACTGTCACCTGAAAAACATGTTGAAGTAATGAGGTGCGGCAAGAAGCAAGCAGCACCGTTATGTTGAGATTAGAGATGAGGGAATTATTGGAAAATTTGGTATGGCTGCTTTGCCAAATTGTGCCCGTCCTTGTACCCCCCTATGACATATTCATGCATGATCGCGGCATCTGATATAAATAACTGAGTGTAAAATTAAAAAAACAAACAACAAAAATCATACTTACCTGATCCATTTGCTCTTGAAGGGCCAGGCTGCTGCCATCTTGCTTGAAGATCTGGCACAAATGTCATACACCACCACACACAGGCTTTCATATGAGATCTTCAAGCAAGATGGCAGCAGCTGGCCCATCAAGAGCAAATGGAACAGTTAAGCAGGATTTTTTTTAACTTTTTTTTACACTATTTCACCTTAAATCAATTTGCTACCACGAAGCACGAGGAAATTCGGATCGAAGTCTTTGTAGACTTTGATTCGGTCAATACTGGTTGAGATAGCTTTCTTGTTTGAAAACACTGTCACATGCTATAACTTGGACACATTATCTTACATAGTAAAAACACGTATAATAATGCTGAATATAACTTTACAGCCACTTACATAGGCATGCAGTCTCAGTAACAGGGTTATCAGGATTTTAAATGTCAGTGCATATTCCTGGCTCTCACTTGTATCAGGCACTTGAAAATAAAACAATGCAGATGGAACTATTTGCAGAGGATAAAAAGAAACGTGATTAAAATACAAAAAATATAGACGTCCCATCCGTTATTTACTCTGGGATGCTTATCACAATTTCCAATCTTGATTAGCATTTCTATGTGCTGTCAGTCACCTACAAGAAAGTATACCCTTTGTCTAGATTTTACCTGCCGTTCGGTCACGTTGAAAGTGACACACTTTAAAATGAACCATAGGAACAAAATGAATGATTCTGGAGTGCCATTAAAAAAAACAGCACTCTAGAACATCATGTGGCCATAGGCTGGGTACTGAAAACAGCTGGGCAGTTAGTAGAGAAGAATGAAACAGTACTTTACATGCATAGCATAGACAGGTCAGGAGGTAACTAGGGCACTGGCTTCATGTCTAAACTTGAAAACTTTTATATTTTTACTAGTTTTCAAACACTAAAATCCAACCTTAAGTATTAAAGATTTTTTTAAAAATCCTTTTGCTACTTTCAGCGACCAGCTGAGACTCAATTTACAGCCTCACACTAAACAGACAGACGCAACACATGAAATACATAATAAAATGGGCGATGTTTGCTTCTGCCCATTGGAAATCATTGATGAAATGTCACATTGTACTGTAGATACACTTGTCAACAATGTGATATTTTCTGTACTACTTCAATGGAGGTAAATATCAAGTACACGTATAATACCACAGACCCGCATTAATAATAATGACATTCACCATCTGAGAATCATGAATGAGTTCCCCATTTAGGTGATAAAACTACTGAAATTTTACAGCACATTTACTAAGAGCATCACGTTCCTTGACTTTACAGTAAATTGATGCTCAGTGTATGAGTTGTTATGTTAATTCTCCTTCAGTAAAAGCAACTAATGGAAAATAATGATGCATCTGTTGAAAATAAAGTAAAATACATTTAAGTTCTTACAAAAAGTTATAAAATGAGCAGAAAGCTTCCATTAGAATATCGGTTAGTAGATGATTGTACATAGCCTGCAGATAAAACCTTATTTTGGCAGTTGGATGATTCTTTGCCAATCCTTGACAACATACAGAATGGTATATATTGTAGTATTTTTAGATAAAGGGGTTGTCTGGCCCACGAGCGGACAACCCCAATGACACTAAACTACGCTCTATTTAAAAAAAAAAAAAAAACCTGTCAATGGTCCTGCTCTGATTGATGGGGCCCCAGAGGTCAGACCACAATCAGACATTAATCCCCTATCTTGTGAATAGGGAACAAGTTATCTTCATGGGACAACCCACTATAAGTGCATATAAAGTGTAAGTGGCATTTCATTTTGAAGAATCTTGTTAGCAAAGCTCTAACAGAGGGTTGCTAAGGAGAGTCAGTCTTCAGCCTTAAGTTCTACTGAGCACTGAAGACTTCTGTTTGTAACAAGTCAGATAGGCGGGGTGATGAGCAGTTAGGGCATATGTCAGAGACTGGGATAGTGACAAAAGTCAGGGGAGGAAAATCTGTATGTTATACACAGCCATCTTCAGTAAAATCTTGAAGACTGAAAATAGACTCTTCTTAGCAACACTGTTAAAGCTTATATAAGAAGACTCTTTACATCATTTTCTAGAACAAAGAAACATCCCTCCCAGGACCATGTTGCTGATTCATTAGTTGTTACACAAATTCAGTGCACAGGCAAATGTAAGTCAAGCTTATAACCTTTTTAATTTTTGGTAAGATTTTGTACCATACATAGTTACCATTGTCTCAACAAAAAAGAATGAAAAAAGAAGAACATTCATAATTTCAAAAATCATTTCTCAGCATGTTGATGATGATGATGACATTTCGGTCGTAGTGACCTTTTTCAAGTCTCATCGGGAGGAATGCATAAATGGGGAAGTGCCGAGACAGGTGTTGTGGTTGGAAATTCGCAAGTAAATGTCCAGAGTGAACATAGCACTGTAGTAGAAGTGAATAGTACAATAGTACATATTGTCCCAAGATTCTCTGCAACCAAGGGATTTATGTGTTAAATGGGTTTCTTTTTCTTTTCACTGCTTAATTTCTAGTCTGCTTCATTATTTGCACCTCTTAAGAGAACAGTATCCCACCTACTGACAGAAACTGTGCTTATTATGTCATTGGCAGAATGGTTGATTGTTAGAAAAATGAGCATGGATTGTAAGAAACCTTTACTTTTGGAGCAGCATGCCTAGTATAACCAAACTGCTCCATACAAAGCTAATGACCTTCTTTAAGAAAACTAATAATCTAGGACAGATGTGGAGGTCTCATAATTATACATGATAGGTTCAGCCATAAAGCAGATTATAAGCTGTACTGTATAACAGAAGAATAAACCTGTAGTGTACTTGAAGTTAATCATATCTCATTATTTGTTAACATGGTATTCATTTTGCCAAAAAATACCTTATTAATTTAATACCAGCTCTTGTACAGTGGCAGACAAAGATAACACATGGGCTGCCATAGTAAGATATAGTTTAAATTAACTTTATCTTGATTAATATTAATTAAAAAACACTTTAGTTCTTTCTATATTTATTGCGCATTACTGTATGTATATTCTTACAGTCGGCATTTAGAGCAATTGTACACACTATTTGATGAGTCTATGGCTATTTCTTTCACTGGTGTTCCATTTTCGTTATTGATGCAGAATGACAACTTATCACATATTCACAATATATGCCTAATAAGTTAGGTGGCAATGGCTTCTACTTTATCACAAGAATGGGGGTCCTGTGTCCCTAAATTGAATGGAGTGGCTGTTAAATATGACTGTATTTTTTGGACTATATGATTAGTTTTTTATCAAGAATCTGTCCTATAATCTGCAGTCAGGGTGTTCCAGCAGTGCCAGACCTCCCTGACTGCTTCCCTAATGATCAATGAGAGAGCACTGTGTCTACAAATCATCAGCACATGTGCACATCATCAGCACTGTGTCTACATAACCATTCTCCATCTTGAAGGTCCGATTAACTGCAGCTCAAGAATTATGTAATGAATGGGAGGGGTCAAACCGGGGAGATAGCACAGTGCTTGTAAAAACATTGTGAAATGTAAAGTTTTATTAAAGATAGGAGAGTGTGTGACACTAAGGTTAACAGGAGCTGACCAATACTATTAACCCCCCTCTTTACTATACATTAGTTATGTTTTGTCCCACAAAACATATTCAACAGTTTTTATCTCCGGATCCATGTAAGGTACAGGGCTCTAGCTTTGTTAGAAAGAGCTTTGATGTGTGATTTTTATTTTTTACATCAATCATAGGATAACCCCTTTAAAGACCTTTGCCCCCCTCCCCCCCATTAAACCACCAGGTTTTTCTATTTTTTTTTGTTGTCTAAACCTGTGGTGTGTATTATAATCAGGCCCATAAATACAAAAAGTACGGTAAATGCTATGTGAATGCTGGAGATAGCCGAGCACTGCATTGTGTTGTCTTCTTCAGCCCATTAGATTTTGAATGAAGCGACGGTGTACTTGCTTAATCACCACTCCATTTAAACTCTATAGGACTGATGACGATAGCCAAATGCTGTTCTTTTCTTTCTTTTTAGTCCATCAGATTTTTAAGGGAGCTGCGCTGCACATGCTTGACTGCCACCCAGTGGCGTAGCATGGGTTGCCAGCACCCGGGGCGTTCCCCCCAACCTGTGGACACGCCCCTTTTTACAGATAATGTAGTAGCTGTCACCTCCTATGTAACACTACAGATAACACAGTGATAGCTCTCTGAGTACAGCTAATGTAGCAGATGTCACCGGCAGTCCTATGTAACACCACAGATAACACATTGATAACTCTCTGAGTACAGATTATGTAGTAGATGTCACCTGCAGTCCTATGTAACACTACAGATAACACAGTGATACCTATCTCCGTACAGATTATGTAGTAGATGTCACCTGCAGTCCTAAGTAACACCACAGATAACACAGTGATACCTATCTGAGTACAGATTATGTAGTAGATGTCACCTGCAGTCCTATGTAACACCATAGATAACACAGTGATACCTATCTGAGTACAGATTATGTAGTAGATTTCACCTGCAGTCCTATGTAACACTACAGAATTTTACAGAAAACATTTTTAGATTCCTCACTTTGCTATCATCCTCCACCCCCTGGTACCTCAACACGGTCATCCTGCTGCTACCCCAATACTGTGGTAGAGCCAGACAGATAGGAGGACTGGAGTTGAGGCATACTAATATATACTAATAATACAGAGGGGCCATTATATATACTAATGATACAGAGGGGCCATTATATATACTAATAATACAGAGCGGCCATTATATATAATAATACAGAGGGGCCATCATATATATTAATAATACAGAGGGGCCATTATATATTATAATAATATAGATGGTGCCGTTATATATACTAATGATACAGAGGGGCCATTATATATACTAATAATACGGAGGGGCCATTATATATAATAATAATACGGAGGGGCCATTATATATAATAATAATACAGAGCGGACATTATATATACGAATAATACAGAGCGGACATTATATATAATAATATTACAGAGGGGCCATCATATATACTAATAATACAGAGGGGCCATTACATATTATTATAATATAGAGGGCGCCATTATATATACTAATAATACAGAGGGGGCCATTATATATTTTAATAATACAGAGGGGTTAAATGACCATTGGGTTGCTGGCGTGGCTATATTTCACTATTCTGTCAGTCAAGTCTGACTGACAGAATGATCTCACGATTTCACGTCAGGCCCTGTCAGGGGTGCAAGGGGGTTAATTAATCCATTGCTAGCCTAATTCCCATTTTGGCTCCATACAGGCCTCAACCTAAGCAGCTCTACTGAAAGTTATACAATTAAATTGTCCTCTGAATTTCTCAGTGAGGCCTGGCTGGGTCATGGGTCCTATATTAGGACTGACATTGGATTAAGGGCTCACAAGAGCAGATGCCATGCGTGGAATCTGCTGTGTGAAAGAGAGCCAAGCCCCATTCCGGACAGCAGAGACATAGAGCAGTAACATGATTGATAATACTCCGTGCCTTTCTGTGATCTTTTTACTACAGAATCACAGTGAGATAAAGTTGTCACAGAGAGGCACATAGCATTATCAACCATGTTACTGCTCCGTGTCTCTGCTGTCCTGCATGAGTTTGGCTCTCTTTCACGCAGCGTATTCTTCGGACGGCATCCACTAGTGTGAAAGAGCCCTAATACAAAGTATTATTACTGTGGGGGCCTAAGTGAAATCAGGCGTATGAGAAAAAATATCACTAGTACTACTCATTGTGCATATTCCACCTAGGCCCCCACAATAATAATCCTCCATGAGGCTGGGCTGAGCTGACCTGTTTGTCTCAATCCACCTATCGGCTCCCAATTAGGGCTCATGCACACAAACGTGTGCGGGCAGTGCCTGTGCTGCGGGCAGCAATTTGCAGTCCACAATGCACGGGCACAGACCGTGGGGCCACCGCATTCGGATTAGGGATCCATTCACTTGATGGGATCCGCATCCCACGGTCCGCACTGCACCAGCCAGAAACACCGCGGAAGCACTATGTAGCACTCCGGAAGCACTCTGATAATGCATGTAGTAAAGTCACAACACAGGGATACTGCATACACTGATGTCACAGTAAAAGGATAATGCTCATAGTGATGTCACAGTACAGGGATACTGCATGTAGTGATGTCACAGTACAGGGATAATGCACGCAGTGATGTCACAGTACAGGGATAATGCTCGTAGTGATATCACAGTAAAAGGATAATGCTCATAGTGATGTCACAGTAAAAGGATAATGCTCATAGTGATGTCACAGTACAGGGATACTGCATGTAGTGATGTACAGGGATACTGTATGTACTGATTTCACAGTCCAAGGATAATGCTCGTAGTGATGTCACAGTACAGGGATACTGCATGTAGTCATGTCACAGTATACGGATAATACATGTAACCTACAAATCGATTGAGCTTATTTCTAGATAATCCCCGCCAGAAAGCTCGATAATATATACCAACAAAAGAAAGAAAAAAGGACTAATGGGGGAAATATAGTACCAAAAGCTTTATTATATAAATTCATAAAATACATACACTAAATGCAAATTAGTTAAAATGATAAATCAACAGTAAATTGGTGGTGGCAAGATTGCACATCAGGTATATTATACCACAACAGGACAGTAAAAACGAAGGGATGGATAGATATGCATCCTATGACTAAGGATCTTTCCCATGACCCAAACAATATACAACCACAGTATCAATGCCAGTGCAAGTATACAAGTATATGAGGGCATTTAGGAGAGATCCATGTATCAAACATACCTAATATCCAAATCTACATCTATCAATCAAAAGGATGTCTATATCACCATACCTTAACTGCTGTCCCGTACCCCGACGCGTGTTTCGCTGCTGCTTCATCAGGAGGTAAATCTTGTATACACGTATGGCCCTATTTATATCCCACTCAGGTTAAAATGACATATGTCTCCTATTACCTCAATCCACGTGCCTTCATCAGCGCCCAAACCGCGTACCGGAAGTGACGAAACCGGAAATGATGTCCCTCTATATTTAATATATCTGTTTTATTCTGAACCAGGGCGTCCCAAATTCAAGTTGTTATATAATATGGGATGTAAATCTCTTCTCCTTTCCTTCACCCAAACACCTTAATATCATCAGGATATGTGCAAGCCTCTAGCGTGAATCCGGAAGTGACCTCACAAAGCTAGTCACTGCGTTCCAGACTGGAGCGCATCCAGTCAGCGCGATGGGCATCCGGTACAGAGCGGGGTGTGTTGCTCATGCGCAATACATAACACAACCACCGCTCTCTGTATTCCTCCCCCGACCAATGCGCTCCACACTGGAACGCATACCTGGAAGTCCATACGCATAATAGTGCACTCCGCCGGAGCGTTGGATTTCTCACTCCTAACACATATTAGGTCACACTTAGAATACAAAGTACATACAATTGTAGCCAACAATCAAAACATCATGATTGGATACACATCTACACATCAATATATAATACATGATTCAATATGCACATGGCCAAATCATAAATTTCCCATACATGAAGTGAATACAATTCAATAATATAAATAATACATTAAATATACACAACTTATATGTGAATCAATGTATAAAAATACGTTATCATAAAACGTGAACAAATGGATATTATAACAGTGATTTATAACAACCAGATACATTTCAAATGCATCGCCATTAACCTCAATCTATAAATGTACGTAGTACCTCTATTATTTCTATTCCATGTGTAATAAAATATACACTCAATAATAATTAACTATATGTTAATTAATAATAATTAATAGTTAAAATCCAAAATTCATACCCACCAAAATTACAAATAATCAACCAAAACAGTGACACACGTGCGGTGCTCCCCCAAAAGTGATAAAGTGCGAGTGCAAATGTGAAAAACAATTGTAGACACCCAACACATATGATAAATACATACCCCAATATATTATTATAATCAAATGTGAACATCTAAACTAAATATACCTTATATTATATGTGCACCGTCACCCTGAAGGGGTGAACGTCTATATCTCCTATATTCCCCTAGATATGTGTATATATATATACTTTGGTCATGTGCACTTAATCAGAGTATGGTCCCTTGATCCATCCCCTTTTGTAAGCTAGTGTAGTTCCAAAGGGGCAACTATTGTATATCAACAGTCCCAAAGAGTGATGGTCATAATCTTCACCCATCAATCCACATATTGAAGCGGTAAGAATCAAAAGGATGTACATTGCTTCTGGTCAGACTACTATAGGGATGGAGAAGGAGGAAAAGATAACTGCAAGGGAGAAGAGAAGAAAAGGAGAAAAACATGTTAATGAATTATCAAAACCATATCAATTCAGGGCCTATGGGTAGCCTCTCAAAATTAAAATACATTAAAAACAATAACACATACACTGACATACAATTACAAAATTACCACAATATAGCGCAGAGCATGCAAAAGCTCCCCCTCCCAGATCCTAAAGGAAGGGTACAAAGCTCAAGCTTTCATTTAATCCATGGGGGACCATTGTATCCAAAGTCACAATCCAGTGTACTTCCCTTTGTGCCAAGAGCTGTTTCCAGTTACCCCCTCGTATATTGATGATCATCCTATCTATGCCCCTTACCTTCAACAATGATCCATCAGAGTCATGATGCAATTTGAAATGCCTGGGGATTGTCATCAAAATAGTGGGATCCACCTCTTCCCTCGATGCCTCAATACCGAGAACATGCTCTCTGACTCTTTTCTTCAGCTCCCGTGTCATAAGTCCCACATATAGTAGGTTGCACGGGCAACTTGCGACATAGATGATACCTGTGGAATTACAGTTAATCGCATGAGTGATGTTATATTCCTTTATCCCTTTAGAGTCAGTGAATGTAGTGGTTCTCATGATGTTAGGGCAGGCAACACATTTCCCACATGGCGTACATCCCCATCTTGGGCCTTTCGATCCGAAGGCTCTTTCAGGTCTAACTCCAGCATAGTGACTCTTAGTTAGAACGTCTCTCAGATTCCTTTCTTTTCTGAAGGTAATGGAGGGAGATACTGGCAAGTATGTCCTCAATATATTATCCGAGAGTAAAATTTTCCAATGGCTCATGAGAATACGTCTTACATCTGAATGGCCCTGATTAAAGGTAGTGATAAATCTGATCTTATCCTCCTCACCCCTCCGTTTCTCCTTATTACGTGAGGAGTAGATCAGAGTATCACGTTTAGATCTGTTAGCTCGTTGGAAGCCCCGTCTAATGGACCAATCATCATATCCTCTATTGCTAAAACGGTTGCTTAAATCCCTTGCCTGTACCTGAAAATCTTCATCTTTGGAACAAATTCGTCTGATTCGAAGAAATTGTCCAACAGGGATACTTGAGATCAGCTTCTTCGGATGAGAGGAGGAGGCATGGAGCAAACTGTTAACTGAGGTTTCTTTTCGGTATACATTCGTCTGGATTGTATACCGAAAAGAAACCTCAGTTTAGTAATAGAGGATATGATGATTGGTCCATTAGACGGGGCTTCCAATGAGCTAACAGATCTAAACGTGATACTCTGATCTACTCCTCGCGTAATAAGGAGAAACGGAGGGGTGAGGAGGATAAGATCAGATTTATCACTACCTTTAATCAGGGCCATTCAGATGTAAGACGTATTCTCATCAGCCATAGGAAAATTTTACTCTTGGATAATATATTGAGGACATACTTGCCAGTATCTCCCTCCATTACCTTCAGAAAAGAAAGGAATCTGAGAGACGTTCTAAGAGTCACTATGCCGGAGTTAGACCTGAAAGAGCCTTCGGATCGAAAGGCCCAAGATGGGGATGTACGCCATGTGGGAAATGTGTTGCCTGCCCTAACATCATGAGAACCACTACATTCACTGACTCTAAAGGGATAAAGGAATATAACATCACTCATGCGATTAACTGTAATTCTACAGGTATCATCTATGTCGCAAGTTGCCCGTGCAACCTACTATATGTGGGACTTACGACACGGGAGCTGAAGAAAAGAGTCAGAGAGCATGTTCTCGGTATTGAGGCATCGAGGGAAGAGGTGGATCCCACTATTTTGAAGACAATCCCCAGGCATTTCAAATTGCATCATGACTCCGATGGATCATTGTTGAAGGTAAGGGGCATAGATAGGATGATCATCAATATACGGGGGGGTAACTGGAAACAGCTCTTGGCACAAAGGGAAGTACGCTGGATTGTGACTTTGGATACAATGGTCCCCCATGGATTAAATGAAAGCTTGAGCTTTGTACCCTTCCTTTAGGATCTGGGAGGGGGAGCTTTTGTATGCTCTGCGCTATATTGTGGTAATTTTGTAATTGTATGTCAGTGTATGTGTTATTGTTTTTAATGTATTTTAATTTTGAGAGGCTACCCATAGGCCCTGAATTGATATGGTTTTGATAATTCATTAACATGTTTTTCTCCTTGTCTTCTTCTCTTCTCCCTTGCAGTTATCTTTTCCTCCTTCTCCATCCCTATAGTTGTCTGACCAGAAGCAATGTACATCCTTTTGATTCTTACCGCTTCAATATGTGGATTGATGGGTGAAGATTATGACCATCACTCTTTGGGACTGTTGATATACAATAGTTGCCCCTTTGGAACTACACTAGCTTACAAAAGGGGATGGATCAAGGGATCATACTCTGATTAAGTGCACATGACCAAAGTATATATATATACATATCTAGGGGAATATAGGAGATATAGATGTTCACCCCTTCAGGGTGACGGTGCACATATAATATAAGGTATATTTAGTTTAGATGTTCACATGTGATTATAATAATTGAGATGAGCGAGCACTAAAATGCTCGGGTGCTCGTTATTCGAGTTGAACTTTTCCCGATGCTCGGGTGCTCGTTTCGAGTAACGAACCCCATTGAAGTCAATGGGAGACTCGAGCTTTTTTTGCAGGGGACCAAGGCTCTGCCTAGGGAAGGCTGGGTGAAAACCTGGAAACCTCAGAAAATGATGGAAACACCACGGAAATGGACAGGAAACAGCAGGGGCAGCATGCATGGATGCCTCTGAGGCTGCCTAATCCCACCATTACCCCAAATTCTCAGGCAACAGCCTGGTGGTTACCCTCATGGCAAATGTGCTCACCCAGACCAAGAAAGGCGAGGCAAATACCCATCACATGTTAGGGAAGCACCCAACTAGGTGCAACGAAGGTCCATCACCGCCTGCAGGTGACACCACTGCTCATGCTGGCACTGCAGCTGAAATCAAGTTTAGTATCTGTTCTTATCAGTTGCTGTGGCTGCTGATGGTATAGTGGTGAGCATAGCTACTTCCCAAGCAGTTGATCCGGGTTCGATTCCTGTCTATCGCAGGAGGCAATTAAAAATCAGTACAATATCTAATACGTCCCCCTACCCGGGTAAATTGTTTGGAGAGAGGGCCTGTAGGTTGGGGGGAAGGAGGTTTCGCTGGAAGAGCCAGAGGAGTGCCCCCTGGGCTAGCGTGTGTGGTGGTGACAACAGCCGGAATGCATTTGGAAAAACTCTAGCATCAGCCGGTGTGGTATCGATTCTTCTCAGTTTAATACCATATACGTCCCCTATCTTGGGACCTTATATTTTATGGATTTTTCTACCACGGAAAATGGAAAAAGAGCTTGCTCTAGCCAGGGGAGTGTCTTTCCCGCTGCAGCTAAGGGGACGTGTCCATGCTCTGCCTATCACAGGTCAGGAGGGAAATAAAAGAAGAACCAAAACAAAAATCTGTACAATATCTAAGACGTCCCCTATCCGGGTAAATTGTTTGTAGAGAGGGCCTGTAGGTGTGGGGAAGGCTGGGGGGAAGGAGGTTTCGCTGGAAGAGCCAGAGGAGTGCCCCCTGGGCTAGCGTGTGTGGTGGTGACAACAGCCGGGTGTAGTTAGAATGACGACGCAGGACCCCAACTTAAAAATTTAGCATCAACCGGTACAATTGTCAATTATGAGCTCGATCAAGTGTGGCATGACTTTTAAATGGATATTGCATGTGGTCACGTACTCCCTGGAACCCCATAGTCACCCCTTCCCTGATGTGCTAGCCCAGAACATTCTCTGCCCCAATTCGCAAGACCTTTTGCTGTTTCCGTGTGCTGACAGTGGGGATTTACCAGTGTTGTCTGAGGAGGTGGTGGACAATGGCGAGACACAGGTGTCGGGGGGTGAGGTAGTTGTATGGGAAGCAAGTTACAGTGGGGACTCCTTGTGGGGACTTTCTCATGATGGGACAGATTCAACTTGGGTGGATCAGGCACAGGAACAGATCAATTTTTTTTGTGTTTATTTAACTTTTATTTATCAAAAATAACCAGAGATATTTATTCGTTATCTTCTCTGCGCAGTCTGGCGTTGGGGTTCGTCACTTTGATGGGAAGCTGTGCCGCTCTCTCCACAATGGTCTTTAGGTTCTTAGATGGAGACGTTGTCGGCGATTTCAGCACAGAAGGACTTGTTGCTTATCAACAGAACCTGGACCTCCTTGACATTGTGGACCAGGAATTTGTGGGTGGACCAGGAATTTGCAGGTTGACCAGGAATTTGCGGAACCCTTTTGGCAGCATGTGTTTGGTCTTCTACTTGCTACCATATCCAATGTCGGGCAATATAGATACGCAGGTAATATTATTTTTCACACCTATCCAAAAAATAAAATTTACGCAGTTTGCGCAAATAAAACTGGAAACTGGAACTGGAGAGAGGGCCTGTAGGTGGACCTCCGGAAAAATTGTTTGGAGAGAGGGCCTGTAGGTGGACCTCCGGAAAAATTGTTTGGAGAGAGGGCCTGTAGGTGGACCTCCGGAAAAATTGTTTGGAGAGAGGGCCTATAGGTGGACCTCCGGAAAAATTGTTTGGAGAGAGGGCCTGTAGGTGGACCTCCGGAAAAATTGTTTGGAGAGAGGGCCTGTAGGTGGACCTCCGGAAAAATTGTTTGGAGAGAGGGCCTGTAGGTGGACCTCCGGAGAAATTGTTTGGAGAGAGGGCCTGTAGGTGGACCTCTGGAAAAATTGATTGAATAGAGGGCCTGTAGGGGGCCCTCCTGAAAAATTGTGGTAAAAGAGTGCCAGTTAGACCTCTAAAAAATGGCGTTTTTTGGGTCAGCGTTAGGCAAAGACGATATGGAGGAGGAGGAGGAGTAGGAGGAGTAGAGAAGAGGAATTGGATACATAAGTTATTTAAATCTTTAGCTGCTTTCCCCCGGAGGAGATTTGAATTCCGGTGAAATCCAGGCTTTGTTCATTTTAATAAGCGTCAGCGCTGTCAGTTGACAGGCGTGTACGCTTATCGGTGATGACGCCACCAGCTGCACTGAATACCCGCTCTGACAGCACGCTAGCGGCAGGGCAGGCCAGCACCTCCAAGGCGTACAGCGCCAGTTCAGGCCACGTGTCCATCTTTGAAACCCAGTAGTTGTATGGAGCAGAGTGATCGCTACGGACGTTGGTATGGTCAGCTAGGTACTCCCTCACCATCTTTCTGTACAGCTCCCCCCTACTCTGCCTAGACTGGGGACAGGTGACAGTGTCTTGCTGGGGTGACATAAAAGTGGCAAAGGCCTTGGAGAGCGTTCCCCTGCCAGTGCTGGACAAGCTGCCTGCTCGCCTCCTCTCCCCTGCTACTTGGCCCACAGAACCATGCCCTCTGCCGCTAGCAGCGTCAGATGGGAAGAATTGTTTCAGCTTGTGCACCAGGGCCTGTTGATATCTATTCACTCTCATACTCCTTTCCTCTGCAGGGATGAGAGTGGAAAGGTTCTGCTTGTACCGTGGGTCCAGGAGAGTGAACACCCAGTAATCGGTGTTTGAAAAAATTCTTCTAACGCGAGGGTCACGGGATAGGCAGGCTAACATGAAGTCTGCCATGTGCGCCAGAGTCCCAACATGCAAGAATTCCCTCTCCTCACTGGCCTGACTCTCCATTTCCTCCTCCTCCAAGTCCTCCTCTTTAGCCCATACACGCTCAAGAGTAAAGGACTGAGCACTGGTACCCTCTACTGTCTCGCCGACATTCTCCTCCTCTTCCTCCTCATCCCCCTCCTCCGATACGCGCTGAGAAACAGACCGGAGGGTGCTCTGGCTATCAAGCGACATATCTTCCTCCACCGTCTCTTGTGACAAGCGCAAAGCATCCGACTTCATGCTGAGCAGTGATTTTTCAACAGGCAAAGCAGCGGGATGGTGAGGCTGATAATGGCGGCATCGCCGCTGACCATCTGTGTTGACTCCTCAAAGTTGCTCAACACCTGGCAGATATCAGACATCCACGTCCACTCCTCATTGTAGACTTGAGGAATCTGAGTGACCTGACTACCAGTTCTGGTGGAAGTTGACATCTGGCAGTCTACAATCGCTCTGCGCTGCTGATAAACTCTGGATAACATGTTTAATGTGGAATTCCATCTCGTGGGCACGTCGCACAACAGTCGGTGAGCGGGCAGTTGTAGGCGGCGCTGCGCTGCCCTGAGAGTGGCAGCATCTGTGGTCGACTTGCGGAAATGCGCACAGATGCGGCGCACCTTGGTGAGCAAATCAGACAGATTGGGGTATGTCTTGAGGAACCGCTGAACTATGAGATTGAACACGTGGGCCAGGCATGGCACATGTGTCAGTCTGCCGAGTTGCAGAGCCGCCACCAGGTTACGCCCGTTGTCACACACAACCATGCCTGGCTTGAGGTTCAGCGGTGCCAGCCACAGATCGATCTGCGCCGTGATGCCCTGTAACAGCTCTTGGGCGGTGTGCCTTTTATCACCTAAGCTCAGCAGTTTGAGCACCGCCTGCTGGCGCTTACCCACAGCACTGCTGCTCCGCCTAGAGCTACCGACTGAAGGCGCCGTGCCCACGGATGGTAATTCGGTCGAGGAGGAGGAGGAGAAGGGGTCGGAGGAGGAGGCATAGTACGTCTGAGAGACCGTGACCGAGGTAGGCCCCGCAATCCTCGGTGTGGGCAGTACATGAGCGGCCCCAGGGTCATTCTCGGTCCCAGCCTCCACCAAGTTAACCCAATGTGCCGTCAGTGAGATATAGTGTCCCTGCCCGGCAGCACTTGTCCACGTGTCCGTGGTTAGGTGGATCTTCTCAGAAACAGCGTTGGTCAGGGCACGGATGATGTTTCTGTGACACGTGCTGGTGTAGGGCTGGGACGGCACATCGGGAAAAATAGTGGCGGCTGGGGACTGAATACCGAGGGGCAGCCACCGCCATGAGATTTCGAAAGGCCTCGGTCTCTACCAGCCTATAGGGCAGCATCTCCAGGCTAAGCAATTTAGAGATGTGGACGTTGAGGGCTTGGGCATGTGGGTGGGTGGAACTGCATTTCCTCTTGTGCTCCAGCGTCTGCTGTAAAGACAGCTGAACGCTGCACTGGGACACGTTGGTGGACACTGTGGAGGATCGTAGAGGCGAAGGTGTGGTTTTTCCGGCGGGAGGCGCTCGTGCCGGGGTCCTGGGCAGGGGGTTGACTAGCAGAGGCAGCGAGTGACGCAGGGGGTTGACTAGCAGAGGCAGCGAGTGACACAGGGGAAGAAGCAGTGGTGTGACCCGCAGGAGGTGGTGAATGGCCTTGGTTCCATTGAGTGGGGTGTTTAGCACTCATATGCCTGCGCATGCTGGTGGTGGTTAGGCTAGTAGTGGTGGCACCCCTGCTGATCCTGGTGTGGCACAGGTTGCACACCACAGTCCGTCGGTCATCCTCACTTTCTTTAAAGAACCTCCAGACTTGCGAACATCTAGGCCTCGCCACGGGAGCTTCACTACGTGAAACAGTTGCTGCTGATGCACCAGCTCTGGCCCTGCTTCTCCCTCTGGCCACACCACTGCCTCTTACAACCTGTTCTGGTGCAGCACTCGCCTCCGCCTCAGAAGCACTGTCTTCACTTCGGCATATCAACCCAGCTTGGTCAGTCACCTCGTCATCCTCCGATTCCTCAGTCTGCTCCCCCCTCGGAATTCCTCCCCAACAACAACTTCACCACTGTCTGACAACCGTGTCCCCTCATCGTCCGACACCTCTTTACAAACTTCTTCCACTAAGTCAACATTGTCATCATCCTCATCATCACCCACAGACTGCGACAGTTGGAAAACTTGGGCATCGGGAACGAGGTCAGCAGCAACCTGAGAAGTGGTTTGTGACTCTGGGAAGGGTCCAGAAAACAGTTCCTGAGAGTATGCCGGATCGCATTCCAAATTTTCCTGGGAGGAGGCAGACTGGGGGATAGGAGGTTGAGGTGGAGGAGCCATAGGAGTGCTCCCTTGGGTAACGTGGGTGGACTGCGTGGAAGACTGACTGGTGGACAAATTACTTGAAGCATTGTCCGCAATCCACGAAATCAGCTGTTCGCACTGTTGTGGTTTCAACAGTCCTCTACCACGTGTCCCTGTAAGTTGAGACATGAAGCTAGGTAGTGTAGCTCTGCGGAATTCCCCTGCTCCCTCATCAGCAGGTACTGTCTCACCCTGCCCAGGACCACGGCCTCTGCCCCCTGCAGTAATTGAATGCCCACGCCCTCGTCCTCGACCCTTAGCCCTGGGGTTCAACATTTTTTGTATATAAGTGTATGATATAAAAAAAAAAAATTAAACGGGCCTGGTGTACTGAAACCCACAAACTTGTTCAGTCTGGTAGAATTAAGTGACGTACAGAAAGTGTCGCCTGGAACTATCGTAAAACTGACTGACACCCTGTTAACGGTGGCTATTTAGACTGCGACCCAGACAAATGTCGCACAGAGAGTTTTCTGGATCAAGCTGTAGATGATATTGGTAGCAAATGACTTGGTTGTATTCTGTGACGTACAGAAAGTGTCGCCTGGACAGTATATACGGAGCGAAGCGAGTGTGCTGAACTGTGACACACAGAAAGATTACACGCAGCTGAGTAAAATGGATTTGTACCACTGAGCTAAAACAACTGAAAAACTTATTTTCTTTTAAATTTTGTTTTTTTAATTTTTTTTTTAATTTTGTTTTTTTGGGAACGTGACATGCAGGAACTATCGTAGAACTGACTGACACCCTGTTAACGGTGGCTATTTAGACTGCGACCCAGACAAATGTCGCACACAGAGTTTTCTGGATCAAGCTGTAGATGATATTGGTAGCAAATGACTTGGTTGTATTCTGTGACGTACAGAAAGTGTCGCCTGGACAGTATATACGGAGCGAAGCGAGTGTGCTGAACTGTGACACACAGAAAGGTTACACGCAGCTGAGTAAAATGGATTTGTACCACTGAGCTAAAACAACTGAAAAACTTATTTTCTTTTATATTTTGTTTTTTATATTTTTTAAAAATTTTGTTTTTTTTTGGGAACGTGACGTGCAGGAACTATCGTAGAACTGACTGACACCCTGTTAACGGTGGCTATTTAGACTGCGACCCAGACAAATGTCGCACAGAGAGTTTTCTGGATCAAGCTGTAGATGATATTGGTAGCAAATGACTTGGTTGTATTCTGTGACGTACAGAAAGTGTCACCTGGACAGTATATTATGGATTGGAGTGAGTGTGCTGAACTGTGACACACAGAATGGTTCCACACTGCTGTGTGCAATGGATTTGTATCACTGAGATAGAACAATAAAAAAAAAACAGGGTTAGATATGGCAATAGCCTGCACTACTATTTGCCAGCCAGCCAGCCAGCCAGCCAAGACAGGAGACAAAAAAAAATTTCTTCAAGCCCTTAGAAGGGCTGTTGGGTTCTTTGTGGGTGATTCCTGCCTAACAGAGAACTAAATTCAGGCCCTAACACTGTCCCTGAAAGGCAGCAGCTTCTATCCCTAATGACATCCAGACGGCATCTGAGCCGAGCACCGCGGCCAGTCGTCGGTAGTATATTCCAGGGTCACCTGATCAGGCCAGCCAACCCCTGCTATCAACATGTAAGGGCCCCACGTGATGCTGGGTGTACCGAAGAGTCTCCTGGCTTGTGCATTGGCTGTGTTTTTAGGCGCCAAAAAAGCACGATGCGGAAGTTGCCATTTCCTCGAGTATGGCGAGATACTCGTCCGAGCAGCGAGCACTTACGAGTACCCTAATACTCGAACGAGCACCAAGCTCGGACGAGTATGCTCGCTCATCTCTAAT
>ONZH01001133.1:0-65590 GCA_900303285.1 Rhinella marina | reverse complement strand
ATATTGTCCTCATGCTATAATACCTATAGATGCAGCATATTATATAAGTTCTACAGCAAGGCCTTATGCTGTGTGTGAAGTGTATTCAGGCAGCATCAGGCCAGGCTTGCAGGCTAATGTATTTACCCTATGCTTCTATATGTATTATAGCCTGAGGGCTATCTGTAAATACAAGCAGAATAGGGTTAAATAGGTTACCTAGCAAGACTGGCCTAATGCTGCCATAATACGCTTCACACAGCATAAGGCCTTGCTGGAGAACTTATATAATATGCTGCATCTATAGGTAATGAACCCTAAGGGTTAACTTTAAAAAGATTACTCACCAAGGCCTTATGCTGTGTTTTTACCATATTGAGGCAGCATAAGGCCTTGCTGGGTAACCTATTTAACCCTATGCTGCATCAATAACTAATATAGCCTAATCTTTAGATACAAGCAGAATAGGGTTAAAAAGGTTACTCACCAAGGCCTTTTGCTGCCTCAATATGGTAAAAAACACAGCATAAGCAGGGGTTGCCAACCTTTCTTTCAAATTTTTCTGGACCAACTGGCCCAAAATTTACGGACAGCCCAAAATTTTTACGGACATTAAGCCACACCCCCTTGTTTTAGAGGACACACCCTTTTAAAGGACACACCCCTTTCCACGCCCTCAAAATGCCCTTGAATTAAAGACACCACAGAATAAAAAGAATTGTTCAGTAATTAAAAATAAAATATGGCAGCAGCATATGGAAAAAAAAATCCACAATTCTCAGCTGTTCCATCCCTGCTTCTAGTCTGAGTGCTTTGTATATATGGCTGCAGTGATGATGCCTGTGACACGCTGGACCTTCTGGCATCATTTCTGCTGCCAAAAATACCTAACTTCAAAAAAGCTAAATTTAGCCAACTAAGAGAGGCCATAGGCCTAACTAACTGGGACAAAGTCCTCAAAAATAAAAATACAGCCACAAAATGGGATATTTTTAAAAGCATCCTAATATCTAATTGTGAGCGGTACATACCTTATGGGAATAAAAGGTTAAGGAACAGAAAAAACCAATGTGGATAAACAGAACTGTAAAGAAAGCAATAAATGACAAACAGAAAGCATTTAAATCACTAAAACAGGAGGGGAGTGAGGAAGCATTGAAAAACTACAAGGAAAAAAATAGAATATGTAAAAGACAAATAAAAACAGCCAAACTAGAGACCGAGAGATTAATCGCCAAAGAAAGTAAAACTAACCCTAAAATGTTCTTTAATTATATAAATGGTAAAAGTATAAACCTGAAGGTGTCGGCCCCTTACAGAGTAATGAGGGGGGAGTTGCAGAGAGCGATGAGGAGAAAGCAAAGCTACTAAATTCTTTTTCCTCCACCTGTATTCACTGAGGAAAATAAACTGTCAGATGAAATGCAGATATAAAAGTAAATTCCCCATTAAAAGTGCCCTGTCTGACCCAGGAAGAAGTAGAGCTGCGTCTTAAAAAGATTAAAATAGACAAATCGCCAGGACCGGATGGCATACACCCCCGTATCCTAAGAGAATTAAGTAATGTCATCGCCAGACCCTTATTTCTGATATTTAAGGACTCTATACTGACAGGGAGTGTTCCCAGGATTGGCGCATAGCAAATGTGGTGCCAATATTCAAAAAGGGTCCAAAAACGAGCCCCGGGAACTATGGGCCGGTAAGTTTAACATCTGTCGTGGGTAAACTGTTTGAGGGTTTCTAAGAGATGCTATCTTGGAGTACCTCAATGAAAATAAGCAAATTACTCCATAATCAGCATGGCTTCATGAGGGATCGGTCATGTCAACCAATTTAATCAGTTTCTATGAGGAGGTAAGTTCTAGACTAGACCGCAGCGAATCAATGGATGTCGTATATCTGGACTTCTCCAAAGCATTTGACACTGGTACCACATAAAAGGTTAGTATATAAGATGAGAATGCTTGGCCTGGGAGAAAATTGTCTGTATGTGGGTAAGTAACTGGCTCAGTGATAGAAAACAGAGGGTGGTTATTAATGGTACATACTCAGATTGGGTCACTGTAACTAGTGGGGTACCACAGGGGTCAGTATTGGGCCCTATTCTCTTCAATATATTTATTAATGATCTTGTAGAAGGCTTGCACAGTAAAATATCAATTTTTGCAGATGACACTAAACTGTGTAAAGTAATTAACACAGAAGAGGACAGTACACTGCTACAGATGGATCTGGATAGACTGGAGGCTTGGGCAGAGAGTGGCAGATGAGATTTAACACTGACAAATGTAAAGTTATGCATATGGGAAGGAATAATGCAAGTCACCAGTACATACTAAATGGTAAAATATTGGGTAACTCTGACATAGAAAAGGACCTAGGAATTTTAGTGAACAGAAATCTAAGCTGCAGAAACCAGTGTCAGACAGCTGCTGCCAAGGCCAATAAGATAATGGGCTGCATCAAAAGAGGCATAGATGCCCGTGATGAGAACATAGTCCTGCCACTTTACAAATCACTAGTCAGACCACACATGGAGTACTGTGTACAGTCCTGGGCTCCTGTGAACAAGGCAGACATAGCAGAGCTGGAGAGGGTTCAGAGGAGGGCAACTAAAGTAATAACTGGGAATGGGTGGACTACAGTACCCAGTAAGATTATCAAAATTAGGCTTATTCACTTTAGAAAAAAGACGACTGAGGGGAGATCTAATAACTATGTATAAATATATCAGAGGTCAGTACAGAGATCTCTCCCACGATCTATTTATCCCCAGGACTGTGACTGTGACGAGGGGCCATCCTCTGCGTCTGGAGGAAAGAAGGTTTGTACACAAACATAGAAGAGGATTCTTTACGGTAAGAGCAGTGAGACTATGGAAACTCTCTGCTGAGGAGGTGGTGATGGTAAGTTCACTAAAAGAGTTCAAGAGGGACCTGGATGTATTTTTGGAGGGTAATAATATTATGGGTTATAGTTACTAGAGAGGGGTCGTTGATCCAGGGAGTAATTCTGATTGCCTGATTGGAGTCGGGAAGGAATTTTTTCCCTAAAGTGGGGAAAACTGGCTTCTACCTCACAAGGGTTTTTTTACCTTCCTCTGGATCAACTTGTAGGAAAACAGGCTGAACTGGATGGACAGATGTCTTTTTTCGGCCTTATAAACTATGTTACTATGTCAACAAAGACTGACAGGGACGTAACTGGCAAGTGTGTGTCATAGTGCTGGTGATGTGCACACTGATGTGCAGGTGTATGGCCTGTGCCCACTGCAGCCAGTCCTCAGCATTAGACCACTGACTGGTGATTGGCTGCAGGCAGTAACATACCATATACCCCGCTGCCAGTTAGTTTAACAGCTGCAGAAAATGGCGTCAAAAGAAGATAGGTGAGGCATATTTGGATGGACATTACATTCACCAATACCAACACACAAGATGATCAGCACCACATACTTCTTAAGTCCAGTGACGTCTTCCTGATGTAGATGTTCTATTTTTCTCATCTTCTCTGTTTTGCCCAGACCACCATGATGAGTTCTTTCAGCCACTTCCTCTCTCTGCAGAGTTTGCCACAAAGACTTAGATTACCCAATTTTCTATCCTCCTGATGCCCCAACAGTATTATCGCGGCCTGCTACCCCCAATACTGTGCCCGTCATGCTCCCCAATGTCCCCAGATATTTTACTGTAGAAATAACAGTGCCATATAGGTGGGCCCCCCATAGTAACAGTGCTCCCCAAAGTCCTACTAATACTTAGAATTCTCTCCATGAGTGCCCCAATAGTGATAATGCTTCACGAGTAGCCCTTTTAGCAGAAGTGCCCTCCATATTGTACCAAATAATGATAACACCCCCAATAGTACCCCTCGTAGTTGTAATAATTCCCCAGAATAGAAATAATTTTTCTCATAGTGCCTCCAGTAGTGCTCCCAGAAATGATAAGGCCTTGCTATCATGTTCCCAGCAATTATAATACTCCTTATAGTGCCCCTAGTAGTTTAGATAGTCCCCTTTAGTGCCTCAATAGTTCAGATAGCCTCCTGTAGTGTCCCCGGTAGATTAGATGGCCTCTTTAGTGCCCCCACTAGTTTAGATGGCCACTTTTAGTGCACCAGTAGTTTAGATGGACCCTGTAATGCCCCCAGTAGTTTAGATAGCCCCCAGTAATGCCTCACAGTGATTTAGATGGCCTCTGTAGTGCCCCAGGAATTTAGACCCTTCAGGCCCTATATAGAGCTCTGTCATTTCAAAAATCATAATACCCTTTATAGTGTCCCGTGATTATAATGCCCCCAGTAACTTAAACCCTCCCCTATAGTTCCTCCAGCAGCCTAACAGCCAACAGGCAAGTTGCCTTTACTTGCCTTGCCTAAGCCTTTTGCAGCACCTTGACTTACTGCACCTGCGCAGTGCGCCCGTGGCCTGCATCTGCTCTCCAGTCTCCACCGGTCCACACGCACCGCCGTCGGCATCAGCATTGGCGCTGACAGCCCGCCCAGCCCCTGCCTCCACCTCCAGGTAATTACATTTACTAGGATCCTTGAGTGCTTATGTTACGGCGCATCGGCCCGCCCTCTCAGAGCGGCCAGGGAGAGCCGCCGGAACTTTTCATTGCAATACCCGAAGTCTGTACGCGTAATTGCGTACGCAGTACAGACTTCGGGTTTTCAGCACTAAAATTCACAGACGCTGTTTTTTTCTGCCGGACGCTACAGACGGCAGAGAAAAACAACGATTTTTCGCGGACTGTCCATAAATTTACGGACGGTTGGCAACCCTGAATCCGGCCTGTGCCCCCCCAGGAGGCTGGGCCCCGAGCGGTTGCCCAGATTGCCCTCATTATAATCCGCCTATGGAATCAACCTAAGAACACACTGACCTATTAATGAATGTGAGAACAGGTTGCAATTTGCAGTATACAAGAAGAAAAAGATTGTTCCACTACCAGGAGCAAAACAGTAACAATGCAGTAACATGAGAAGAATCTGCAAAACTAATCATAGGATAAATAGTTGCAAGTCCAATTTATGTATGAGATAGCCAAGACAATTGTCTATAAAATGATGGTAGTCTCACATTCGAATCTGTAGTGGATGGTGAGATATGGAGCCTGAAAGTCAAAAGTTTAAAGCATTGTTACCCTTTTGCTCGTCAGTGTATTTCTAAATTTAGTCGCTATCGTTGAGTGGGGGCCAGATTTTTAAGAATAAGTGAATTATGTTTGTTTTTCAATAATAAAGTTTTTTTCTGTTAATGAAGATGGTACTTAAATCATTGAGGCACTTGGTTTTAGTTTGTAATATTAATTTAATTTATTTAATATATTCCTGGTTTTAAAAAAAATCATTGCTGATTCATTTTGATTATTGCTGATTATTCTTTAATCCTCTGTATGTAAAGTTTTAGCAGGTCTTTTTTCCATAAGCTTAATAATTAGCGTTGAGTGAACATGTTCGGCTGAATACATTATTCGGCCGAACATGGCGGTGCTCCGGACCACGCGGTATTCGGGATGGTATTCAGTGTAATGCCAGTAGCCATCTTAGCTACTGGCATTACACTGATTGGCTAGCCAGGTCACATGTCACCGGTTGCTATAAAGCGCCCGGTGACATGTGACCCGGCCAGTGTTAGACAGGGAGAGCTGCTGCATGCAGGGACAGACAGTGTAGGGAGAGAAGCACGCTAGGCAGGGATAGAAATCGCTAAACAAAGACCCAAAAGCCCTTTTAAAGGGAATCTGTCAGCTCTGAAACACCCTCCAAACTAGAGTAAGCGGTGTATAGTGTAAGTGACGTCAAGTCCGGTTATGTAAGTTTTATCTTTCTACTCACTTCCATTCCGTTGCTGTGCTCCTACAAACCTGCAGTAAAATGCACTCAGTGGACTCCGGTGCTCACTCACATAATGGAGAGGACTCAAAGAAGAGTCCTGTCAATGCATTTTACTGCTGGTTTGTGGGAGCACAGTGTCCGAATGGAAGTGAGTATGAAGATAAAACTTACATATTCGGATTCAGCATCACCTACACTATACACCGCTTACTCTAGTTCAGGGGGTGTTTCGGAGATGACAGGTTCCCTTTAAGGGTTATCATATCTGGCACAAACCTACATTTTATTATTTTGGAGGACTTTAAAGGTGGTGAAAATAGCGCTAGGTCGCCTGCCATTAATGCCACATGCTCTGCTGCAGCAAGGAGGGACATACACTGTAGGGAGAAAAGCACGATAGGCAGGGATAGAAATCGCTCAAAAAAGACCCAAAAGCCCTTTTAAGGGCTATTGTATCTGGCACAAAGCAATATTTTATTATTTTTGGGGTGTTTAAAGGTGGTGAAAATAGTACTAGGTGGCCTGCCATTATTGCCACATGTGCTGCTGCTGCTGCATGCTATAGGATACTCTATCTGTATACTATATACCTGACATACTTTGCTATAATTTCTGCTGTTAAGCCCACAGTACTTCTTTTGCGTCTTGCTGTATAACATTTGCGTAGGGATAGAATTTCTATAGGCAGGGTTAGTATCACTGTTCAAAAGACACAAAAGTCCATTGTTAAATACTTCTGCATTTTTTTTTTTGGTGCCAAAAAGTGTGCCCTGTCAGTAACGCTAGGTACACAGAGTATTACAACCGTTCAAAAGTCTATGTAGCTGACATCTGTTATTACATGTAATACCTTTAATTTAGGCCGCAGTTCCTCATTTGCAGCTGCTCTATAACGTTTGTGCATTGAGAATATTGGACATTCGTTTAAATTTTTCTGATCATACAGTTAATAAAAATCTGCAGTACCGTAGTTGTGACCAAGTTGCATATATGCTATACAATATGCGCAAGGCGAGCACTAAGGGACGGGGAAGTGGGCGTGCTGCTGATGGTGAACGCAGAGGCCATGGATCTGGGCGTGGTGAAACTGTGCCTGCTGCCAGAGCCCAGGAAACAAAGTCGTCCAAAACTCCTAGCTTCATGTCACAGTTTGCAGGGCGGCGCAAGACACAGCTCTTCTCGCCACACCAGTGCGAGCAGGTAGTCGGTTGGATTTCAGCTGATAATGCTTCCAGTCGTTTCAGCATCACCCCCTCTTCCACAAAGTCCAGTCTCAGTAGCCAAGAGTCCGGGCAACCACATCCTCACCCTGATCCTCCTTTCTCCCACCATGCAGAGTCTGGGCAAAGAACTAATCCCACATTGGGATATTCCGAGGAGCTTTTTTCATCACCGTTTCTTGGCTCGGGCCTCTCGCCAAGGCCGCTTGAAGTGGGACATGAGGAGATATTGTGCCTTGATTCCCAACCTATTGAGCAAACACAGTCTGAAGAAGATGACAGTGGGGACTGGCAACTAGCGTCTCACAAGGTTCATGATGATGATGAGACACAGTTGCCAATAAGTCAAGGGCAATTAGTGTCTGAAGAGGTTGTGGATGAGGATGAGACGCAGTTAAGTCAGGTTCTTGTTAGTTCACCATGTCAGGAGGAGGACCAGAGTGAGGATGTGGAAGAGGAGGTGGTGGACAATTAAATAGTTGACCCAACCTGGGAAGGTGGCAAGCTGAGCGAGGACAGCAGTACAGAGGGGGAGGGATCCGCAGCAGCGCAACAGACTGGAAGAGACAGTGAGGTGGAAAAAGGGAGAAGGCAGGCCACGACAACCAGGCCCGCAACTGTTCCCCGGAGCAGCCCCTTGCGGCAAGCTCCCTTGCCAAGGGTTAGGTGTTCTGCAGTCTGGCGGTTTTATGAGGAAAGTGCTGACTATAAACGTATTGTAATTTGTAACCTGTGCCATACCAAGATGAGCAGGGGCGTAAACACCAGCAACCTGACCACCACCAGCATGATCCGCCACATGTCAGCAAAGCACCCTAAAAGGTGTGCCGAACGCCTCGGTCCACGATCTGTGTCTGCAGGTCACACCACTGCTTCCTCTTCCCCTCGGTTACCTGCTGTCCAAGACGCAGGCCTAGATGCCTTCACCTTCGCAGGAACCATCAGCCAGCACGTCCACTTCAATGTCCCAGCACAGCGTTCAAATGTCCTTACCCCAGGCATTTGAACGCAAGCGCAAATACCCTGCCACCCATCCACAGGCCATAGCTCTAAACGCGCAACTTTCTAAATTGCTGGCCTTGGAAATGTTGCTGTTTAGGCTGGTGGACACCGAGGCCTTTTGCAGCCTTATGGCGGCGACTGTCCCTCGTTACGCAGTCCCCAGCCGCCACTATTTTTCCCGGTGTGCCCGCCTTACACCAGCATGTGTCCAGAAACATAACCCATGCCCTGGTAATTTCTTCGGTCTGCTCTTCAGCAGAATGTCACATCAAGAATATAATTTCTTTGGACGGTCAGCTCGGCATTAGCGTGTCACACTTAAATTTTTTTTAACGGTCTGCTCTTCAGCAGAATGTCACATCAACAATAACATTTTTTGGACGGTCAGCTCGGCATCAGCGTGTCACACTTAAATTTTTTGGACGGTCAGCTTGGCATCAGCGTGTCACCCTTAAATTTTTTGGATGGTCAGTTCGGCAGCAGAGTCTCACCCTTAAATTATTGGGACGGTCAGCTCGTCAGCAGCGTGTCACCCTTAAAAATTTTTTAATGGTCTGCTCGTCAGCAGCGTGTCACCCTTAAATTTTTTTACAGTCTGCGCAGCAGTAGCATGTCACCCATAATTTTTAACACAGTCAGCTCAGCAGCAGCACGTCACCACTATTGTTTTTGCGTGTCAGCAGCAGGCCAGCAATGATACATTTTCACGGGTGTCTCTGATGCCCTCCTTTATGTGTAATAAAGGGTGTATTGGAGTGCCTGTTCCTTGTAATTTTTGGCAGCCCTTTCACTTAGGCTTTGCATAGGCTTTATGAGTGTCGGAGTCCCACAATTATACCACAATGTGAATGAGGCCCTCCTTTATGTGATACACCAGTTGTATGGGAGTGCCTCATCCGTGTAATTTTTGGCAGCACTTGCGCTTAACGTACAAGTAAATCTATGTTTCCTAACAATATTTCCTGTATTCCTGTTATTTTTGGGGGGTATCTTTGTAATTCCGTAAAAGTGGTGTAATAGTTGGACATCATCTTTAATAGTAGCAACTTCGGTGTCCAAGATGCATCCAGGCATTCTCCCCATGCTGTTCCCTAACCATTTCTGTGGTTCCGCCATTTTCTGATGTTTTCCTATGGACCAGACACCCTCCCCTTATCCGATCAGGGGGTGCCTGGTCTTCTCCCATTGACTTCCATTATACTCGGGTGCTCGACCGAGCACTCGAGCACCACTTAGTGTTCGGCCAGAGCACCCGAACATTGGGGTGCTCAATCATCACTATTAATGATGTTAGTTTCTTTCAGGTGTAACAGATGTTGAACTGTTTTAGAAAAGGTTTCGGTATTGTTGATAGTCGGTGCCCCGTAATTATTGAATTACTTATTAAGCTGTTGGGGGCATTGGATCAAGTATGCTTTTCTGCTTAAGAGCTTTACCTTTTTAAGAGATTACTTTTGCTCGCTTTTTTCACTGGTTTCTGGATAAATTAGTTGGTTTGGTTTTTGATGATATATTTGATGGTAGTGGTATGAAGATTTTAATTAAGAGGGTTGTATCACCTTGCATCCTAGTGATATGCCACCAATGTCCCATAGGTGCAGGTCCCACCTTTGGGACCCTCTCCTATCTCTAGAAGCGGGCCCCTAAAGTGGACAAGAGCATGCCATCTCTGCATATGTGGCATGCTCTTGAGTCACTTATATGGATGTGCTTGGATATTTTTGGAAGTCCCATGGAAATTAAATGAGAGTGCACTGAGCAAGTATGGCCACCTCTCCATTCCCATTCCCTTCAATGGGACTGCCGGAAACAGCCATGCCAGTACTCGGAACTTGCACAGAAATTAATGGAGGAAGACCGTGCATGCATGGTGCGCTCTCGTTTACTTTGGGGGCTTAGTTCTAGAGATAAGTGTAGGTCTCAGAGGTGGGATCCACCTACTGATATGCCACCAATGTATGAGGTAAGACAACATCTTTAAAGGGGCTATCCCATGACTAATGTAAAAAATGAAAATCAGAAATCATATAGTACATGACAATCTCTTTATAACAAAGCTAGAACCAGCCTTGTACCTCACATGGATCCAGAGATCTCTCCATTCATTGCTCTGTTAGATTTATATCAAGCTGACAGCTCAAGGGAGTGTCTTTTCTGCAGCAGCTAAGGAGGCATGTCCATGATCTCCCTATCACAGCGAAGGGGGTGTGTCTCAGCTGTCCCTACCACAGCTCAGGGGGCGTGTCTCAGCTCTACCTATCACAGCTCAGGGGGCGTGTCCATGCTCTCCCTATCACAGCTTAGGGAGCGTGTCTCAGCTCTCCCTATCACAGCTCAGGGGGCGTGTCTCAGCTCAGGAGGCAGTTGAAGGATGTGCGGCCTTCTCAATGAGTAGGACAAAGAAATAAGAAAACAAACAGGTACATGTTATTGAATAACTTAGTGGCTATGCAAAATTTTGAATTACATGCAATTACAAAAGTATTCAGATCCAGGTGCTGGTCTAAAAACTGTAGATTATTTTTCGTATTTTTCAGTTGGGCAGAAGGTTTTGGTTGTGTAATAATTTCGGTCTGCTAACTGCTTTATCCTGTTATCTGTTAGACCTTTGGTTAGTGGACCTCTGCTGTTAAATCGTTTGTTTCAAAGTTTCAGTTCAATAGCGTTCTAAGAAATGTTTTGATCAAGTGAGTAATTATAAATTTTCTTCCTACTCATTTAGGATTGGAACTGCAACTGATTCCGCCAGACTAGGTCTGAGTGTTATGTCAATAAAGCAATTAGGACGATGGGAGTCTGATAGATATAATTTATATGTCAGGCCTCAGTTAGTATCAATTTAATTTTCTTTTCTTCTAGGTATTGCAGAGATTTGTGTATGGATAACAGACCACTCTTATATTCATTGGACTGAAATGAGAGCCTTGATGCGTAGTTATTCGCAAAATTTGGGTATGGACCCTATTTCTGTTAGAATATTTTGGTTTGGGATCAGGGGTTTGAGATGGATGGAGGTGCAACAGCAGCTGATGTTTGCGAAAGGCCTGCGGCCTGACCCTCACTTGATTGTTATTGACTCGGGATTGTATTTCATAGCTGGAGTGAAGAAGGAAATACGTTTTTTCATGGATCTGCTTCCAAGAGCCTAGATTGAATTTTCATGAGATTGTTCCTTAGCTACTTTGATCTTTTAGGGAGAATTTACTTTTGCACAAGATTAGAAAGTGAGTGAAAAGAGCAATAGGGAGGTTTATGAAATGGAGGGTGTTCTTCCTGGTTTCTTCAGGAGTGATGCAATTCATTTATCAGATATTGGGTTAGAGATTTTTAAGCAGAATATAATTGACGCTATGGTGGGCGAGGCCAGCTTAGCTAGCTGTCCTGGCGAGTGGACGGGTGACCAAGCTGTAAGGCTGAGTAGTAGGTCTATTCATCGGTTATTGATTATTGATTGATTATTGGCTCGAGCCAAGATGGTTGAGCTTGTAATTTATTTAACATTCATTTTATTCAACCCTTAATAAAGCACTGCAACCTATTCATGCAAAATTGGTGCCATGTTATTACTTATTATGTTTATTATTTTTTTAAATATTTTTATGTTCATTTTCCTTCTGGAAGTCCTGCATGCCGCTATCTCGTGTACTTGCTGCTCTTTTGCCCTCTCCTTGTGTGCCCTGCTGTCTCCTTGTCCTCTTGTGCTGGTAGAAAGGTGATGGCGACCTCTGGAAGGCGAGTATTTTATACTTGAAGCCTAGAAAGGCGACTATGACCTCTGGAAGGTGAGTATTTTATACTTGAAGCCTAGAAAGGCGACTATGACCTCTGGAAGGTGAGTATTTTATACTTGAAGCCTAGAAAGGCGACTATGACCTCTGGAATGCGAGTATTTTATACTTTAAGCCTAGAAAGGCGACTATGACCTCTGGAAGGCGAGTATTTTATACTTGAAGTTTAGAATGGTGACAACAACCTCTGGAAGACGAGTGTTTTATACTTGAAGTCTAGAATGATGATGAAGACCTCTGGAAGTCAGGTATTTTATACTTGTAGTCTAGAAAGGCGACTATGACCTCTGGAATGTGAGTATTTTATATTTGACACCTAGAAAGGCGACTATGACCTCTGGAAGGCGAGTATTTTATACTTGAAGTCTAGAATGGTGATGACGACCTCTAGAAGACGAGTATTTTATGCTTGAAGGCTAGCATGGCAAGTATTTTATACTTTGCTGGTTTGCCTTTTGGTATTATTTAGAATGCCTTCGAAATGTGTGAAATATTAAGAGTTTAATGCTTTGCCTAAATACTTTAGACACTGTATAGATTGCTTAGGCATTTTATACACTGCCTGATTGCATACATTGCCTGTAACATAAACATTGGGAAAGCTCCCAATGTATATGATGCTGAATGGGCCTATATCGTTACATTAGCCACATAGATTCCAAAAAATGTCCTTTTGGTGTCAGTCTGAAGAGTACACAGTAATATACCAACAGAAGAAAAAATGGTATGGAATAGAGTAGTAGATGGAACTATTCCATACAAGATATCTACTGAATAAAAGAGATATACATTGAAGGAGTTTTCCAGGATTTTTAATAAATGAAGGGGCTATACTAAAGTAGTTTTCCAGGATTTCTTTTTTAAAATGCAGGGGGCTGTATTAAACAAAGAAAATCTTTAGGCATCTCTCACAAATAGTGTTTTCATGCTGTTTCAGAGATGGAAATTGCATCTAAATGGAAATGCACCTCAAATCTGCCTCCCATTGTTTTCAGTGGGAAACAGTGACTGGCACTTCTTTCTTCAGCACAAAAATAAAAATTGTTCTGCCCTATCTTGCTGCAGACTGTGCACCAGAAAGAGAGCTCAGACCGTGGCGGGTGGCCACACACTGATTATCCCCATTGAATGGTGCTAATCAGCGTGCAGAACATTGAGATCCTGTGGAAGAAACCCAAGACTCGGCCTCGGCTTTCTGATGCGGTTTCCACAGACAAAATACTTGTCAGACTTTTCAGATAAATATTTGCCTTTGTGAACACGCCCTTGCTCACCATTAAATTGTCCCACCGTTCGGATCCCCTCGCCTTGCAGTGGTCACATGCCATTCATAGTTCATGTGAAGACTGCAGCCAATCACGGTGCCATGGTGTTGAACAGTACATCAATGCTGAGGCAAATGATTGGCAGCCGAGGCCATGTGAATGATGGGTATTATAAGCAGTAGAGTAGAAGTGCTGGAGCAGCGGGACAATTGAAAGTTGAGTGAGTTTTTTTTCTTCTTTGTTTTATACAGTCCCCAGTTTTTTAAATGTTGGAAAACACCTTAAAGGGGTTGTCCCACAAAAAAATATTCTACAGTTTTCAAAACAGCACCTGGATCTGAATACTTTTGTAATTGCATGTAATTAAAAATTTATTATAGCTACTGAGTTATTCAATAAAATGTATCTGTATAGTCCACCTAATTTCTTATGTCTTTGACCTGTTTATTAAGAAGGCTGCACATACTCCGTTTCATCCTCCAGATGCCACCTGAGCTGTGATAGGGAGAGAACAGACATGCCTCCTGAGCTGTGATAGGGAGAGAACAGACACGCCCCCTGAGCTGTGATAGGGAGAGAACAGACATGCCTCCTGAGCTGTGATAGGGAGAGAACAGACACGCCCCCTGAGCTGTGATAGGGAGAGAACAGACATGCCTCCTGAGCTGTGATAGGGAGAGAACAGACACGCCCCCTGAGCTGTGATAGGGAGATCTGAGACACGCCTCCTGAGCTGTGATAGGGAGAGCTGAGACACACCTCCTGAGCTGTCATAGGGAGAGCTGAGACAAGCCCCCTGAGCTGTGATAGGGAGCGCTGAGACACGCCTCCTGAGCTGTGATAGGGAAAGCTGAGACATGCCCCCTGAGCTGTGATAGGGAGAGCTGAGACATGCCCCCTGAGCTGTGATAGGGAGAGCTGAGACACGCCCCCTTAGCTGCAGCAGAAAAGACACTCCCTTTGAGCTTCCAGGCTGATATAAATCTAGCAGAGCAATGAATGGGAAGATTTCTGGATCCATGTGAGGTACAAAGATGGCTCTAGATTTGTTAGAGAGGTATTGTCATGGACTATATGGTGTCTAATTTTTATTTTTTACATTATTTGTGGGATAACCCCTTTAAGGCTAACTGCGCACAGGTACAGAGTCCAAAACGGAAATTCAAGTGGATTTCTCTGCATTTCTACAGCAAATCCCGAACAAAAGACACGTTACTTATGGATTTTGATGCAGTTTTGCTCCAGTCTCACCCTTTGCAATGCACAAATAGTTGACACACTAGAGATGTCTAAATCCGCAAAGCAGGTCAATTTCCACATTGAAAAAAAAGCAAAGAGTACATAAGATTTGTCAAACGTCATTCTCTTTGATGGTACTGTATTACACTGTGGTTTTTCTGCACAAAAATCTGCATGGAAAAAACATGCGTAATCCGCAACACATGCAGGTAGCGTAAAACAGATTTTGTACAATGGGACCTTATGGATAATGAATGCCATTGTGCGGCATCTGTCTAGAGCAGGGGTGCACAACATTTTCTGTTTGGGGGCCACATTGCCAGACTGAACCAATGATGAAAATAAAATTCAAAGGGGTATTAACAACTGAAATACTATATTTATCACATATTGAACACACAGTATATATCAATAATGTCTAGTTACACTTCCAGGACTCCCATCTAATGGGAGAAATACATGGAAGATACATGTGAGCAGCCACAAGACATAGACATACATGTCTGGTACCAGATGGTGGGGGGCCGCATGGAATGGTATCAAGGGCCACATGTGGTGCACCCCTGGTCTAAAAGGCTTCTGTTGCCCAATAAATTTCCTGGTTCAATTAGAATTTGTATTTAAACAGTCCTCCTCATCATGCTATTCATATTTTGACATCATGAGACCAGGGCAACACCTAACAATTGATCAACAGTACCTCGCCATTGCAAGGCTTCAAGCAGGATGTTCTCAGAAGAAAGTGGCCACTGAGCTTAGAGTGTCACAGAGAGTCATCAGCAGATTGTATCAGAGATACAGAGACTGAAAGAGTCACAGAAAGGCATAGATGTTCTTTGGCCGCCCACACCCCACCCTGACGGCCGCTTCATTGTGAACCGGATGATTAATGTCACAACTCCAGGCACAAGTCGATTCATGCTGATCAGAAATGATGGCCGCCAACTATGTTGAAGACGTCAAGGAGAGCGCTATACATCAGCCACTGTTGTCACCAGACGAGCCTTTGGTGGTGGTGGTGTTACAGTATGGGCAGGTGTGTCTAGTCAATACAGAACTGCCCTACACTATGTGAATGGTCCAGTGACAAGCCCATACTACTTGAATAACATCATTAATCCAGTCATTGTGCCTCTGCATGAGCAACAGAGGCCTAATTTCATCTTCATGTACGACAATCGAAGTCACATCATTAGGGAACGGCTGCTGGAGACTGGGGGACCTCAAATGGAGTGGCCTGCACTTTCTCCTGACCTGAATCCCATTGAAAACCTATGGGATCAGCCGAGTTGCCATAGAAGAAGCTCGTAACTCTGTACCCCAGAACCTCAAAGGGCCTCCCTTCAAAAAGAGTGGGATGCCATGCCTCAGCAGACAATAAGTCGACTTGTGAACAGCAGGAGACATCGTTGTCAAGCTGTAATTGATGCTCAAGGCCACATGACAAGTTATTGAGACACTGAAATATTTGTGGGGGTATACCCAGCACTGGTGTTGGCTTTTGTGTCAATACAGTATTTGAGATGAGGAAATCACCATTGCTACTTCAACTTAAATACCCTAGCTTCATGATATAATATCACTGGAGCATAAACTTTTTCAGTTTTCCATAATTTCACTGAAAGCCAAATATCCCTAACTTTTTGTGACTTGTAGCAGAGATGGCAGGTTAGAACAGCATCCAAGTTATAACTTCACTTAGTGGGCTGAAGCTATGGCACCAACATAACATAACATAAGAAATAAACTCCTGTCATCTGGACACTACCATTGTCGTCTCTGTCTCACTAATACAGTGCCGTTCACACAGGGGCAATCAGGCTCAGACAGCTAGCAGGTCAGCTAGCTTCCCAAGCTTCTGAGGCCTCTTTTTATTCCCCAGCAATGATCCCAGCAGCCACACCTGGGATCTCTTCATGCTAGGTGAAATAGCCGTGCTGGAAGGGTGTGGACTTGGCAGGTCCCTCTACCAAACATACCCACCAGTCAAAAAAAAAAATTCAGCCCAGAACAGAATCTAAACAAACCTGTCTCAGCAAACTACACTATACTGCAGTTTTCTGGATTGCATTTATCTCAACCCAGCTGAGGATTCTGGGTGAAATATACACCCCTTCCAACACTTTACTGTACACCTTACCACAATACATTTGGGCAATCAATCCCTTTGTCCCTTGTCCTACTCTGAACAATGGGGGGAATGTATTGTTTCCTTCACTCCCGAATTCTGTTGGGGATAAAAATAGAACTTTTTTTTACCTTTTTACCTTTTTGTGTTTTTTTATGCCTTTCTTGATGCCTTTGAAAAGATGGTGGGAAAGTGTGCGTGGTTAGCTATGTTAATTAGGTGCTAGATTTTTCAACTATAACTTTTTAAAAAACCACAAAAAAGCATGATTTTATTTCAGTAGGGGCATGACATACAAAACGTGGAGTAACAGCTCTAGACAAAATTGCTAGGTTTAAAGATGCACTAAATTTATCAAATAAAGTGTGCCGTTTTATAAGATTGGCGCCAACTATGGCGCCAGAACATGGTTGGATGGCAAACACCTGCAATGTCCATAGCATGGAAAAATAATTCTCTTTGAGGGCTTTCATTTTCTATTCTACCAGAGGATATCCTTCACGTAATATTGGGGTTTCATACATCCTTACAATGAGCTCGAAACTGAGAATCATTGTTTTTGAAAGTATACGGGTGGTCAAGGTTCATCCATCTTATCGGAGACCCACACCGAGCTCTCGCTTACTATACACGATTCTAATGAAGAATCACACCATGTAACTATCATGTGTAGGCGAGATAAAAGGGACAGTTAATTGAAGGACATCATTCGGAGCCTGGGTGTGATAAATTGCTTCTAGAAAACATGAATGTCATAGTATGGAAAGTGTAATTAGCAGGTTTGTGTATTTAGGCGCTATTTGATAACAAAGTGCAGCACCCCATAATGATGCAAATTACTGATACGTTCATCTGATTACATGAGCCCAGTGTCCTGCTAATGGACAGTCCGCTCACATTAAGATCCAGGAACATTGCTGTCTGGGTCTTACATTTATTCTATGCAGACCTCAATTTTATTAACATTTTATCTGATGACAGAGAATGTTATATCAGTGCCGCAAGAAATAGAGCCATTAGCACTGAGAAAACCTGCCTCATTAGAGCTTGTTCACATCTGCATCGAAGTCTCCATTCTGCCAAAAAGAGTGGAGAAGAAGTCCTACATACAGGATTTTTTCCACTCTAAATATGCCAATCCCCAAACAGAAACTGGATGGATCCCATTACAGTCAATGGCGTCTGTTGGGGTCTGTTCGGTTCAGTTATGTGCCGATTCCACCACTTTAATTATTCATTGTTCTGCTCCTCTAACAGAAATGATTAGCGCTGATGTGAACATGTCCTAACGTGTAGTATATATACTTAGGGTACAGAAAAAAATCCCTTGTGTGTGTGAATAGTATATAATACTCAGACTACAATGATATATGTAAAGGTAAGGAACACCACGGCACTCCAAAGTAAGCGGCTAATAGTGTTTTATTTTTCCATCCAATAATAAGTACAATGGGCCAACGTTTCGGTCAACAATGGACCTTGATCACGGCCTAGATTTAAATACATAACAAAATAATAAAAATAAATATAATAAAGAACAGAAAATAATAAGTGGTGTACTTATACAAACAAAATAGTATTTTAATAAATATACATCAGTTATCGTACGCATCAAGTATATGACGATTGCGTTAGATGTGCACAACACCAGTGGAATACTTGATGTAAAGATTCAGGCATGGATATTATGTCAATAGACATAGGAAGCGTCCCCTGTAAGTTAGGATCAAACATAGAGAATAGCTATTAGAGCTAGAATCCAAGAGAAGGGTCTGCTGTATAGACGTATATTGAGTGGACAGGACAGATATACAAAGAGATGTGTTAGTTTAGTGTCACTACCTATATGTCTCCCGTTTCTGGGCCTGTAGGATACATACCTGTAGTTAGTGGTAAGGGAGAATCGGATGGATGCCGATGTTTCAGGTCTGCAGCGCAGATGCTGCTAAATGCCCTCGTGTACGTGCCGGCTGTGACGCCAAAAGCGCTGTTTAGTGACGTCATTGACGTCCAATAGTAATTGGCGCATGCGCAGTGTAAAACAGGTGATCAGTATGGGTAAGGGCTTCTTAGCGCAGGCGCATTTAGTGGCATGACGATTCAATGCCTAATGCAGCATCAGAGTATGTAGGGCACATGTATAATAGAGATAAGCAAAGTATGTGGTGGTCTGATTATGCATAATTGTAATGAGAGCATAGTTGAGTATTATGAACTGGTAAATATAGGAGACATAGCAAAATTATAAGCTTAAAGGGCATGCAAGAAAACATGAAATAAAAGGTTATGCAGAATAATGGGCATGCAGAAAGTATATAAATTGTGCATTAATTGAAAAAATTAAATAATAAATAATAAATAATACATAGTAAGTTAGAAATTAGAAAAAAGGTAATATAGTTATATACCCATGCTTATGTTAGTATTATAGTTATCTAGTGCTTCTAGTATACTAGCTTGCAGATGAAAGCAGCTCTCATTTAGTCTGAAATATAAAAGAGTATCATTAGTGAAAACTAAATAACATAGCATGTGGTATTATAAAACATTAGCATTGTCTGTCAGTATGATCAGGGTTATGTTTGCGTAACAGTAGATTCAATATGCACAGAAATCAAAGTCTCTATTAAGTCCTTTAGGAGAGAGGGTACCCATTTCAAAGATCCAATAAGACTCGCGTTCTTTCAGTTTTGCTATTCTGTTGCTCCCTCTACGGGTTGGTGGGATATGTTCGAGTACCTGATAACGTAATTGATTGATTTGGTGTTTGGTTGACAAAAAATGATGTGGGATGGGTAGTTCCGATTTCTGGCATCGTATATCCGATTTATGTTTGCCTATGCGGTCCCGCACACTGTGGGTGGTTTCACCCACGTATGCGAGACCGCACGGGCACCGTATCAGGTACACTACGTAGGCAGTGTTGCATGTGTAGAGGGATTTGGCATGGTAGACTTTTCCTGAATGAGGATGGATGATTCTATCACCCTTGATCACATTTGAACATTGGGCACAGCTCAAACAAGGGAATGTGCCAGTTTTTTTGGGCGCTAGACTGGTTTGGGTCATAGTTGGGCTAAGGGGACCAATGTCCACTTTGACTAATTGGTCTCTGAGATTTTGTGGTCTCTTGTAACACATCATCACAGGATTCTTAAATTCTTCAATCGTCGGGTAAGAATGGTGTAGACGTGGCCAATGTCTGTGAATGATAGTGCGTATTTTAGGTAGAAATGGGTGATATGTTGTAATCAATGGGAGACAAGCTGTTTTGTTCTGGGGTGTATGTGAACCTGTTTGTATAAGGTTACTACGTTCGCATGTAAGGAGATTACGTGGGTAACCTCTTGCCTGAAATTTCTGGGTCATTTCCATCAATCTTTGTTCACGTACTGTAGGATCTTGGACTATGCGTGAGATTCTATGAAATTGAGAGCGTGGTAATGAGTTTTTTGTGTTGGAGGGGTGGCAACTAGAATATAACAGTAATGTATTGCGATCTGTAGGTTTTGTAAAGAGATCTCTTTACATAACCCTGATCATACTGACAGACAATGCTAATATTTTATAATACCACATGCTATGTTATTTAGTTTTCACTAATGATACTCTTTTATATTTCAGACTAAATGAGAGCTGCTTTCATCAGCAAGGTAGTATACTAGAAGCACTAGATAACTATAATACTAACATAAGCATGGGTATATAACTATATTACCTTTTTTCTCATTTCTAACTTACTATGTATTATTTATTATTTATTATTTAATTTTTTCAAGTAATGCACAAATTATATACTTTCTGCATGCCCATTATTCTGCATAACCTTTTATTTCATGTTTTCTTGCATGCCCTTTAAGCTTATAATTTTGCTATGTCTCCTATATTTACCAGTTCATAATACTCAACTATGCTCTCATTACAATTATGCATAATCAGACCACCACATACTTTGCTTATCTCTATTATACATGTGCCCTACATACTCTGATGCTGCATTAGGCATTGAATCGTCATGCCACTAAATGCGCCGGCGCTAAGAAGCCCTTACCCATACTGATCACCTGTTTTACACTGCGCATGCGCCAATTACTATTGGACGTCAATGACGTCACTAAACAGCGCTTTTGGCGCCACAGCCGGCACGTACACGAGGGCATTTAGCAGCATCTGCGCTGCAGACCTGAAACATCGGCATCCATCCGATTCTCCCTTACCACTAACTACAGGTATGTATCCTACAGGCCCAGAAACGGGAGACATATAGGTAGTGACACTAAACTAACACATCTCTTTGTATATCTGTCCTGTCCACTCAATATACGTCTATACAGCAGACCCTTCTCTTGGATTCTAGCTCTAATAGCTATTCTCTATGTTTGATCCTAACTTACAGGGGACGCTTCCTATGTCTATTGACATAATATCCATGCCTGAATCTTTACATCAAGTATTCCACTGGTGTTGTGCACATCTAACGCAATCGTCATATACTTGATGCGTACGATAACTGATGTATATTTATTAAAATACTATTTTGTTTGTATAAGTACACCACTTATTATTTTCTGTTCTTTATTATATTTATTTTTATTATTTTGTTATGTATTTAAATCTAGGCCGTGATCAAGGTCCATTGTGGACCGAAACGTTGGCCCATTGTACTTATTATTGGATGAAAAAATAAAACACTATTAGCCGCTTACTTTGGAGTGCCGTGGTGTTCCTTACCTTTATGTCTATTATATTGACCACTGAGCACCCATCTATCAAAACAAATCCGGAGTGCCGACCAACCTCTACTTTACAATGATATATGGGTTGGCCAAAGCCATGGCTGAGGATACACCAGGACTTTTTGTAGCACTTTGGAGTGACAGCTGAGGTGCATACAAGTAGAGATGAATGAATTTCTTCAAATCCAATTCGGATTCAGTTTCGGTCAAATCAGTCAGATGATTTTATTCAGATCCAAATAAATCCGACCAATTGCCTTAAAAAGTTGTGAATGATATTCTGGGGTCTCCTAAGACTGTATGCAATTTATTCTAATGCAGTCATCAAGGGCAAACAATAGTGCTCATTGATTATAGCAGGTTCTTGAGATGCAGAGTTTTTAGAGGAGAAAGGGACAGGTTTATCCCCTCATTGAAATTACAGTAAAAAATGACCGGAGTATGGGTATCATGGCGGCACCTCTAAACAAGTGAATGGAGCTGCACGCTCCATTCTTTTCTAGGCAGTGGCAGTTTTCTATGAAGCGTCCTCACATAATGCCAAATGCTCTCCTCAGATCCAAAATATAGAATCAGCACTATCCCTGGTGACGACACCAGCAGTAGTCCTGTACTGGGAAGGACCCAATGATGTTGAGGAGCGAGAATTGTAAGACAAAATCCCAGGTCACTTTGGGGGCCTCTCTCTGGAGGTGGAGTGTGACCTGCAAAAGAAAGGGAGCACTTAAAATACATAGCAATGTGACAAGATGTGTCTCCGCATGCTCATGCAATGCACGTTCATGAGACAGCAGTTACCTCAGATCAGGTTTGAACAAGAGCAAGCCGGCCACCACTACTACATGGCCGCTGTGGTCGTAACCAGGGGCAACGGCCTGACTGATGTGTGTGGCCGTGGATATACAATGGAAATACAAATAGGAAAATCTTCTAAATGGTGCATGTTATATAAATACATTCTATTAGTAATAATATTGGTATGGCTATATCTAACTATACAAACTTACAAACTACATTTGTGAGATGGGAATACCCCTTTAAGTTCTTCAGGTGTTCATTTTTCATTCTCTAGTGTACAATTACTCTCTTTCTCCACATAAACTTCCTGTCTGCTTGGAGGGGGTCACTAATGTGCTAAAACTATTCCGCTTAATTTAATCAGTCATAATTTTTGCAGGCACTGGTGGTGAAGGGGCAAAGGGAGCCCAGGATTAAAGTGGCAGCTGTAATCAAGTCGTAAATAGTCATAGACATCTCCTGAAAATGCACACTGCGGTCAACCAAAACTGTCAGAAAGCTTGAATGTCATGGTGATAATGCTCTTTTGAAATGTGAAGCAAAAAAGAGACATTTGCTGTGTCCACATTAGAAGCACAAATTGACCCGATGGTATTTAGACAGTCAGCTGTAATCAACAAGTCATGGGAGGCCTGGAAATTCTGGAGAGCTCCTATCAGAGATTTCCCTGGTCAACATGGCTGCAAATATCAACATGTAGGTTGATATTAGAGACTCAGACTTGTGAAGGTATGTGAGGAGTATGGTTCTCCTCCGTGCAGCAGGAGGCCTCTGTCATCCGCATAGGAGCAGCCTGTCTCAGGAGAGAATGTCAGCCCGGAAGAAGCTGGAAGTCCTGAGGGTCCCTAAAGACCCAAATGCCAATGTCTATGGGAGGGAAGACAGGCTTAAAAGCTGTGAGTAACGGGACATCTCCATAGAGAAATAACTGCAGCAACAAGCCGAGAAATGTCACCAGAGTGCACGTCATCTTCCCTGCTTTACAGCAAATAATCCCAGTACTCATTACGCCAGATGGACAATGGAAACTGGAGCTTTGACATCAGAGGAAAGCTCTTGGGCCCAAATGCAAAGTCAGTCCTAGTCACATGCCAGTTATTTGTGGATCTACTCATGAAGCAACCTATGCATCTCATATAGTTATGTCCCCATGGACCACCAGATTGTCAAGCGATACCACTGAAAATCTACATAGTAACATAGTAACATAGTTTATAAGGCCAAAAAAAGACATCTGTCCATCCAGGTCGGCCTGTTATCCTGCAAGTTGATCCAGAGTAGAGATGAGCGAATCATTCAAAATTTTATTCGCCGAACATTCATTAAAACTTTTCATAAGATTCGTATATTTGACGAATATATTCGTTGAATCTGCGTACAAAATATACGTTATTATGTGGCGTTTAGCGAAAATTCGCGCACTAATAACGAACATTCGGTTTTAAAGGTACACAACTTCTTTGAACATGTACGCATGAGTGCACAAATTGCGTACGAAAATGATGGGCTTTGCTGGGGAGGAATGGTGGAGCAGGAGGAACGCTCTGAGTCTGACCCCGGGCTACATATGGATACTGTATCAGCAGATCATCCGGCAGACAGCAGATCCACTCCACTATGTCATCCACTTTCTCCTCCACTGCAATTTTGCGCCTTGGTGGGTTAGTCCGGTGGAACACCGGCCAAGTATTGCGAATACTACAAGTAGAAGCTCCGGCTACAGGTCCTTTGGCACTTCTGCCCTGTGCCACCTTCTCCTTTTTTTTTTAGAGCTCGGGGTCTGGCTGGAACTGGAACCCTTTTGCTTATCCATTCCAGACATTTTTCACTTCACTCTGTGGCCCTGCAGCTGGTCTTTGTCCCTGTCTCTCTCCCTGTCTTTCTCCCTATCTCTCTCCCTGCCTGATTAATTACTAGCCCTGCACTTGCCCTGCAGTATCCCTGATGTGTAATATGGATTTCCTAAACAATTACATCCCAATTTAAACAACACAGGTCTCAGTGTCTCAGAACTTGACACACAGTGCTTCTGCTCGTCTCAGCAGTCACAACAGAAGGGATGCGTCACTGGCTTACGAAGCCTGAGCCAATCAGAGCAAGCCCTGCCCACTAGGTCAAGTGACCGCTTTATTCTCGGGCTAATTACTTGAATTTGTACGCAACAGCGTAAAGAGTAACTTATACATAGCATTAGCGTACAATTTATCGGATAAGTACGTAGCGAATGCGTAGAAAGCCTTAGGAACATTTTCGAATCTTAACGGAGCAAATCACCTAATATTCGGATTCGCTTCGCAGCTGAAAATTTCCAAGATTCGATACGAATCAACGAATCGACAAATAGATTCGCTTATCTCTAATTCAGAAGATCTGCAGGTTCATCCGAGTTTCTTCTAAAGTGTATGGACACCTTTAGCTGTGAAACTGGAGATGCTCAGAGTGTTTATCTGTTACTCTTAGTCCAATTTTTATATTTTGTGTTGGCATATTTATTACCACTACTGCTGAATGGTATCATTTTTCATGAGCTTCCTTTCTAAATCCTTTGTATTACTTATTACCTTATTACTTACTCGTACCGGTTGTGAGTCATATCATATTTTATGCTGCATTTACATAATTGCCGCAATCAGATTTTGGTGGGTTATTGCTTTTTTACAATTAGAGGAAGGCTTAAGAGCTTACCTGAGCTTGTGTAAAACACTTAGTGTACCTCCTAGAATGAGTTATTTTCTTCAAAACCAGCGTAATGCATAGTAAATGGTAGAAATATTGTATCTCCCGTAATGCAACGTAGCAGTATATGGTACTGTGTATAAAGACTGTAGACAAAAGGAGTAGCAGTTAGATGAGAGTTCACATAAGTTTCCCACATTGACAGAAACTCTTGGGCTCCAATGGTAAATCTGTTCAACCCCCCAAGCCCCCTCCCCCACTCTCCCACCAAAACACACGTCCCCATTTATATCACAGGTGTCTTCTATTATGGCAGAGGTGCCTTTGGGCACTGCTCTGGGTCCAAGGCAAAAAAAACCCTGTGAGGTAGAAGCCAATTATCCTCATTTTAGGAAAAAAAAATTCCTTCCCGACTCCAATCAGGCATCAGAATAACTCCCTGGATCAACGACCCCTCTCTAGTAACTATAACCTGTAATATTATTACCCTCCAGAAATACATCCAGGCCTCTCTTGAACCCTTATAGTGAACTTACCATCACCACCTCCTCAGGCAGAGAGTTCCATAGTCTCACTGCTCTTACTGTAAAGAATCCTCTTCTATGTTTGTGTACAAACCTTCTTTCCTCCAGACGCAGAGGATGTCCCCTCGTCACAGTCCTGGGGATAAATAGATGATGGGAGAGATCTCTGTACTGACCCCTGATATATTTATACATAGTTATTAGATCTCCCCTCAGTCGTCTTTTTTCTAAAGTAAATACCCCTAATTGTGATAATCTTTCTGGGTCCTGTAGTCCACCCATTCCAGTTATGACTTTAGTTGCCCTCCTCTGAACCCTCTCCAGCTCTGCTATGTCTGCCTTGTTCACAGGAGCCCAGAACTGTACACAGTACTCCATGTGTGGTCTGACTAGTGATTTGTAAAGTGGCAGGACTATGTTCTCATCATGGCATCTATGCCTCTTTTGATGCAACCCATTATCTTATTGGCCTTGGCAGCAGCTGCCTGACACTGGTTTCTGCAGCTTAGTTTGCTGTTCACTAAAATTCCTAGGTCCTTTTCCATGTCAGTGTTATGCAGTGTTTTACCATTTAGTATGTACTGGTGACCTGCATTATTCCTTCCCATGTGCATAACCTTACATTTGTCAGTGATATACCTCATCGGCCACTTCTCTGCACAGGATGCCTCTGCACTTCTTTCTGGGTCAGACAGGCTTCATTTAATGGGGAGTTTACGTTGACACTCTGCATTTCATCTGACACGTCCGTTCCCACAGTGAATACAGTGGAGAAATATTTAATAAATCCTCATTGCTCTCTAAAACTTCTCCCTTATCACACTCTACAACTACTCCCTCATCACTCTTTAAAGGGTCAACAGTTTGAAGTTTGACCTTTTTTACTATTTATATCATTGAATGGGATTTTAGAATTAGTTATACTCTGGCAATGTATGTCTCCCATCTGGGTGCCTTTATCTGCCTTTTACATATTCTTTACATATTCATTTTCTTACAGTTTTAGTGCCTTTTTGCTACCTTCTGGTTTTAGTAATTCAAATGCTTTCTTTTTGTTATTTATTGACCCCTTTACATTCCTTTTTATCCCCATTGTTGTTTTACTGTTGCTGACCCTTTAAGGAAAATGTAATTAAAATTAAAGAAAATTAGCAATTTTCCAAATTTTAATTTCACAGCCTTTAAGATATATATTCAAAGCTCACAAAATACTTGATAATATTTACCATATGTCCAATTTATGTTGACTTAATTGTTACATCATTTTTGGTGATGTTAAATGACTTATAGGTTTAGATGCAATTTTTACAAATTTTCCAAATACTGTTTTTTAGCAACCATTTCAGTTTTGAGAGGCCTTAATATGAGAAACCCACCATAAGTTACCCCATTTTAATAAAACTGTATCGTTCAGAGTATTCAAAATTGCATTCAGGGACTTTGTTAACCCTTTAGATATTTCCCACGAAATAATGCAAAATACAGTACAGGGTGGGCCATTTAACTTCCTGTTTGTGGCACATTAGTATATGGGAGGAAGGAAACTTTTTAAGATGGGTGGTGACCATGGTGGCCATTTTGAAGTTGGCCATTTTGGATTCAACTTTAGTTTTTTTCAATGGGAAGAGGGTCATATGACACATCAAACTTATTGAGAATTTCACAAGAAAAACAATGGTGTGCTTTATTATTTCATTAGTTATTTACAAGTTTCTGACCACTTATAATATGTGTTCAAAGTGCTGCCCATTGTGTTGGATTGTCAATGCAACCCTCTTCTCCCACTCTTCACACACTGATAGCAACACCATCGAAGAAATGCTAGCACAGGCTTCCAGTATCCGTAATTTCAGGTGCTGCACATCTGGTATCTTCACAGCATAGACAATTGCCTTCAGATGACCCCAAAGATAAAAGTCTAAGGGGGTCAGATCGGGAGACCTTGGGGGCCATTCAACTAGCCCACGACGACCAATCCACTTTCCAGGAAACTGTTCATCTAGGAATGCTCGGACCTGACACCCATAATGTGGTGGTGGACCATCTTGCTGGAAAAACTCAGGAAATGTGCCAGCTTCAGTGCATAAAGAGGGAAACACATCATCATGTAGCAATTTCACATATCCAGTGGCCTTGAGGTTTCCACTGATAAAGAATGGCCCCACTATCTTTGTACCCCATATACCACACCATACCATCAATTTTTGTGTTCCAACAGTCTTGGAGGGATCTATCCAATGTAGGTTAGTGTCAGACCAATAGCGGTGGTTTTGTTTGTTAACTTCACTATTCACATAAAAGTTTATCTTTGGGGTCATCTGAAGGCAATTGTCTATGCTGTGAAGATATGAGATGTGCAGCACCTGAAACTACGGATACTGGAAGCCTGTGCTAGCATTTCTTCTGTGGTGTTGCTATCAGTGTGTGAAGAGTGGGAGAAGAGGGTTGTATTGACAATCCAACACAATGGGCAGCACTTTGAACACATTTTATAAGTGGTCAGATACTTGTAAATAACTCATGAAAGAATAAAGTTACGTTAAAATCAAGCACACCATTGTTTTTCTTGTGAAATTCTCAATAAGTTTGATGTGTCACATGACCCTCTTCCCATTGAAAAAACTAAAGTTGGATCCAAAATGGCCAACTTCAAAATGGCCGCCATGGTCACCACCTATCTTGAAAAGTTTCCCCCCTCCCATATACTAATGTGCCACAAACAGGAAGTTGATATCACCAACCATTCCCATTTTATTTTGGTGTATGCATATAAATGGCCCACCCTGTATAATTGGATTTGGTGAGAAAATGATGGAAAGCTTGCTGCATGTAAGTCACTTACCTGGTCAAACTCCATACACTCTTATAGCAGTTTGCTCGCCCCCGTGGAGCACCGTGCAGTTTTCTGATGACAGAAGATGGAGATGTTTTTTTTGCTCAGCTAAAAGCAGTTCCTGCAGCACATGGGATAGCGGGGGTTGTTCTGGAGCCACTGGGCAGTGCAGGCCTGGTGGTACATATGGCCACAGGCCAGGGATGTCACCTTTTCTCACTTGGTGTGCTCAGTCAGGCAGATGATACCACTGTGAAGGTGGGGTCTTTAGCCAGTCTGCCCCTGGAGAGTCGCTGACTCTCGAGTCTAATAGAACCCCTTTCATATTGACTCTCATTGTCCCGGGGCTATAGATATTGATGACTTGCCCTGAGGATAGGTCTTCAATATCAGATCACTGGGGGATCGACACCCAGCACGCCGACCGATCATCTCTTACTGGCTGAGTATACTGAGCGAAAGCTGACAGCCCTATACGCCGTGTAGTGGCCATGCCAGGGAACTGCAGCTAAGCACCCATTAAAGTGAATGGTAGCTGAGTTTCAGAAACAACATGGTATACGGATCATTCTGCTTCCTCTCTGTACACCATCACTCTCCGGAGCTACGGCAGCCCGAAAAGGCTAGATCATCAATGTCTGTAGCTCAGAGAACCCCTAGAGACTGGAGCTGTGATTCTGTGGTCTGCGCTCTCTCAAGCGCTCATCACATCTCTGTGCGTCCAAATGTAGACCGGACAGCATGCGGCCTGACTCCTTATAGTCAGAGGGTCCAGTCCTGTGTCTGACCATTAGTCCGGGCAGTGAAAATCACACCATGCAACACTTTGGTCATATTTATGCACAAGAGTTATCTGTTCAAGTGAAAGGGTCGAAGAGCAAAACAGACAACACATGGACACCACCCGTGTGTCATCCATTGAAGAAGTTGTCCAATTTTTCTTTCTTTCCAGCAGAAGGGATGTTCCATCAAGTGTTTGAATCTAGGCTTTGTTCACTTTCAGAACTATTTTATTAAATTCTCTCAATGCATCACAAATGGAGAATAAAGTGATTTCGCAGTGGATTAACTAAAAATTTTATCGTTTTGTGGCACAGTTTCCACAGTAACAGACTACAACCAAACACTGTGTTAGTCAGATCCTGCAGGCATACTCCCTTCTCGCTGTCCCCTATATTCTGCTAACATGTATAGTAGAAGACAGAGAAAGGTAAGTCTGACTATAGGACCAGATTACACAGGACTTTGTAGCACTCTTACCAAGAAGACCAGGACAAGACTCTTAGCAGTCCTTAAAGGGGTTATCCAACCCCCTGAAATACTCCCCCATATGCCCAGACCCCTCACACACAATGTATTTACCTTGCTCCCCAACACACTCCCCATCGCTCCTGGTTTCAGTGCGGGACCAGGAGCATGGAAAACATCCGGTGTCAGGAGAGGGTGGACCAGCCAATAGCAGGCTGTGATGGGGACGAGCCTCCCTAGCATCGCAGGTGACGGGGAGCCAGGTAAGTACATTGTGTGTGAGGGGACAGGTATATGGGGGGGCATTTCAGGGGTCGGATAACTCCTTTAAAGGGAACCTGTCATCACTATATTACATGTGTAGCTCAGGTTATCGTTCAATATAAAATTTCCTGCCACTTTGCACCTCTCATTTTCTCATAAGAAATCCCGCGCATGTGCCTTGTGCTTAGCGTTTGCCACTAGTCCAACCACACTGCCCTTTCTATGTGGCACACCAGCAGCATTAACTGTGCCTGCTGTGAAATTGATGATGTGATTGCGTAACACATTAAAGGATCTGGCAGGCGCAGGGTCTGAGTAAGAGCTTGGAGTGAGAGTTGAATGAGGTGGAGCTTTCATGTGAGCTGATTCTTCTACATGCAGAAATGTAAGATGTTATGCAAATGAGCTCTTAACAAGCTCTGCCTCTGATGCTACCAGGTGTAAGGTAGCTATCACAACATCCAACCCTTAAAATAGGCCTTGAGACATGACTTGCATAATAACTAAGCCATCATCTCATCTGCAGTCAGCTGTTTTGGGATGATTGCCCCTCATCAGTGCAGAGTACTGGCTTAATTGGGAAAGAGGTCAGGATTTGGAGGTTACTTTCCTTTCCTTACAGAGAGCCCCTTAATCGGCGTGAGGAGGCTTATAGGACATACATGCTCCTCTGGAATTCTGGGAAGAAGGTTTGCAAATGAGCTGTTAGCAAGCTCTGCCTCTGATGCCACCAGATGTAATCCAGCTATGCTGTTACACACTGATGAGGGGCGAGCACCTCGAAATAGCTGTCTGCAGATGAGGTTCTGGCTTATTTAGTCATGTCTCAAGGTCTATTGAAATGGTTGAACATTGACTTATAGCAGGGGTGGGGAACCTCCGTCCCTCGGGCAACATATGGGATCATCTCATGTGACCCCCTGCCAGAACACATAATGAAAATGCTAATGACTGCTTCCATTATGGGGTCTGATCTAAGTCTGGGTAGGGTCTGATGGGGGTCTGAGCTGAGGCTGGGGAGGGTTTGATAAGGGTCTGATCTGAGGCTGGGGGGACTGATCTGAGGCTGGGGAGTCTGATCTGAAGTATGGGGGTCTTATCTGCCTCTGGAGGGTCTGATCTGAGGCTGATGTAGGCTGGGAGAACAGAGCGGGGAGAGACATTTGCAAAAGTCGCACATAGTAAATCAGCCACAATCCAGGTCTAATCTCACTTTTAGCTTTTACACTAGGGCTGACTTTTTGCAGTAGAAAAGTCACACAACATTTTTTATAATAATAGTCAATGGTGTCGCACAGTGACGTGCTGCAACTATGACATGACAGACTCAAAAAATCCATCCCCGTTGGATTTTGTTGCAACTGTCGCAGTCGCAGCATGTCGCATCTCACAGTGCAACACCATTAAATGTTGCGTGACACTTGTCACAATGTAGTTGTAGCCCTAGCCCAGGAATGCCCAACTTACTGCCCTCCAGATGTTCCAAGACAACAATTCCCAGCAAGCTTTGACAGCCTAAAGCTATTAGTGAATGCTGGAAGTTGTAGTTTTGCAAAAGCTGGTGTACTGCGGGTTGAGCATTAAAAATGTTAGAAGACACAATTTGATGAATCAGGTCTAGGGAATATATGGAGCACAACTAGGGAGGTTGTGCTGTGTGAGAAGAGAATACCTGGAATGAACCCAAAAACGGATTTAGAAGAGGCGCCATACTGTATTAATACAGGGACCAAGCCCTTCCCCCTGCTGGAGGATATGGAGGGCAGCCCAATGTGATCAGAAAGATAGAGATAGAGAAACCATTCACTCATCAATAAGAATGGACGAGCAGAAGTATGACAAGTTACCAGCCATATTTATTCATCAAGAAGTGGAGGTGGACCAGAGATGTTACGTATTTTCTTAAAGTCCTTTAGGAAGTCCCCATGGCAGGTACTTATGGATCTAGTAGGAATTTGGAATCTGGAGAAGGGATACCCATTATCAGGTACCAGTTGTAGAAATCAATATCAGGTCCCAAGGCCTGGAGGAAGCTACAGTATGCAGATCAGATAAGTCTTGTAGGCCTTCTAGATGTAGAGGGCGAAAGTGTGTCCTCCACCTGTAGGTGATGCTCTTCAGGTAAGAGGTAGGTGGACATCAGGCAGTCTTGTAGATGTCTCCTCTGATGAAGTCGGTGTTGACAAGTCCCTTTTTGGGTAGATGAAGAGGAGACGTTGGCAGATCAGGAGGCTCAGAGACTGGCTCAGGTGCACGCGTTTCGGTCTTGTCATTGCTTTTTATGTGCATGAAATTGGATGGTGACCAAGATGGAGTCTTCCCATAGGTGGGAATCTGAAAAACAAATATAGATATAGATATGAACAGATGTAGCAGAGCTTAAAAGAGTAAGTGAGAAAGTGGGAATTTTGCTGCATGTAAAAGTCACTTACCTGAGAAAACTCCAAAGACTCTTACAGCAATTTTCACGCCCCCTCGGCGCCCCCTGCAGTTGTCTTCTGTCTTGGTGGTATAGACAGGAGGTGGAGATGTTGTGCTCACCTACCAGCAGTCCCTGCGGCACAGGGGACAGCGGTGGCTGTTTTGGAGCCACTGGGCGATGCAGGCCTGATGGTACAAGTGGCCGCAGGGTAGTGATGTCACCTGCTCACCCTGGATGATATCAGTGAGACAGATGACACATGCCTGTTTGTCCTCCGCTGTGATAGTCCTAGCGGGGAGATCTCCGATTTGTCGGGCCCTGGAGCTCGGGAGAGGCTGGCGGGGCACACCTAGTGGAGCCGGTGTTGTGGGCTCTGGCGGTGGTATGGCCTGAGGTCTCATCATGGTGCCCATCCCCTGCAGCTGCAAAAAGATGTTAAAGATGCGATCTGCAGGGTGTAGGGGAGACCTCCTGGGTGGCTGTGTCTCCCTGGTCCTGCGGCTCGGTGGTATGGGCCGAGGAAGGCGGAACACAGGGGTTGTGGGCTCAGCACTCTCCCGGCTGCTCTCCCCAGATGGTCGGGGGTCTTGGGCCGGCGCAGATGTTACCGGAGATCGGCTCCTCTCCCTGGCTGATGGTACTTGCCGAGGTGGAACTCTGATCCTCGAGACGTTAAGATGTTGTCTGTCTCTCCCAGATGTTCTCTGAGCCGATCTCAAGCGCTCTCGGAGGATAGTCTGACCTAAAAGAGTGAAGAAATGAAGAACAATGGAAGTATTACCAGTATATGATTGACATAGAGCAGAAGATGGCCAACAGATACTGGATCTATCTATCTATCTATCTATCTATCTATCTATCTATCTATCTATCTTCTTTTATATCTGTCTGCGGTGGACATATTGAATCTTTTGGTTCCTGTTGAAGGGTTGTCCAGCTTTTTTTAAGTCATAGCCTATTCAGCATTATAGAGTCTAGCGCTTGTCACTGCTGCTGTCATTGAAGTCAATGGGAGCTGTGATGAGCGCTGTCCACTGCAGTGTTGAGGGCTCTGTATCTGCAGCGCTGACTTCTGGTGACAGAGTTACACAGAACAGCTGATCGACAAGGAGGTGGGATGTCGGACCCCTGCCCATCAGCCTGTGATGGTCTATCACTTAAAAAAGTCTTGACAACCCCTTTAACCAGTGTGTATGTAAGATGACTATATGGCACTTAGTAATATAGGCTTTTTTGATGTTCTGCAACATTTTCTACATTTCATTTTCTACATTTCAAAAGGTAGGTCCCCTTGATGTCCAAGTCTTTTGTGTTCTCCTGTAGCGATTTTTATTTTTTATTTCTCTATCTATGATTCTGGCTCAAATCATCTAGATAGGATAACCATGTCACCCACTTTGGCTTGAGTGATTGGAGTAACTATGCAAAATTCTCAGACTATGTGAGCAAGTAAGCTCCTAAAAATCTCAGATCCCTATTTTGGGACTTTTTTTCAGCCAGAATTCTGGTATGCAAGGCGTGGCAAATTCCCCCATTTAACATCTCTAACCCCATATCTAACCCCTTTAACATCTCAGTTATCACCAGATGACATAGTTACACTCATGTGTCCCGTTGGAGTTTAGACTAGTTCCCCCCACTACAGATAATGAAAGCAAAGACTGCCGAACTCTTCTTCAGAGTGTCACTTACCCTCGTTCTCTGGGCGACTGAGCCAGGCGTCATTATCGGCGTTCAGCCGTCGTAATTCCCGGGATCCCATCTCTGGTTCCTGAGCTGGACCTGATGAAAATATCCTCAACTGGCCCTGATGTTTTTGGGCCTTGAGGAAAAAAATCACTCTAAAAATAACTGGAAGTAAACACTAGAGAAAATTTCTAGCTTTCTCTTCCGGAGCCAAAACTAAGCTTCCGCCAAGGCGTTAACTCAAGAAAATGGCGCTGAGTTGACTGTGCAGAGGAGTCTTCTAGGTTCCAGTACATTGTGATGTCATAGAGCGGAACCTGTTGTAGATGACTGCTCTGTGACATCATCACAGCCTGGCCACCATGTTGCTTCCTGCCAACTGCTCAGTATCTACAGTGGTTGTTATCTCCTCTAGATTATTAGTCTCTTATTTATCACTTCTCTGATATTTTATTAAACTTTTTCTTCTTTTCGAATCCCCTCCTGGCTTTGCCTGTAGAAAACCTCACCATGAAGTCTATGTGTGTACAATAGTGGTGGTAAAAAGTCACAGATTGTGGCACCTGCTGTATTTACACCATAATATGTGACTTTTCTGCTTCTCAATATTTTTAGCCAAGTGGCTCAAAAAGTTGAGGAGCGGAGCCTCCCCCGGATTTACTATCATTTACACCAGTAACCGGCATAAATTATAAATCAATTATAAATCACGTCTTATCCAGCTCCTGGAGGGCGTAGAATTCAGTTTCTGGGTCACGGAGGGCCTGAGATGTGTCTGATGTATTAAGAATCATCTTCCTCTTCATATATCTGATGCATCTCACTCCGGGGCCCAGAAGATGAAGTCTGATGTAGGAATCTACAGTCTGGATGAATCCCGGGCACAGAGTCCCTGCCGCTCAGGACTGTGCAGTGTAGGCCCTCATTATGTGGCTGTATGGTGCTCTGTGGGGTCCATGTTACATAGAGAATACATTGGTTATATGGCACCCAGTGGGGCGTGCCACCATTTATATACTCACCAGTTCTCGGCTCCTCGCACGGATTCTGGGTGTAAACAGTTGTCTCCAGCACGACGTCCATAGCAGTGAAAATGGCAATTGAAAGCGTTCAGCGCATGTGCAGACACGCAGCAGGACCCCTGTATATGCACATGCGCTGAATGCTCTCTGATCCGGCACAGAAGAGGATACAGCCGGGCACACGGGTAAATGACGTAACCTCTGCCATCTTGATTGTTGTAGATGCGGCTGGTGACCACTGTTTGCACACGGAGTCCTTGGACCCCTTTACTCATCTCCATGTAGAATACAGTAGAAGAACACCACCAGCTGTGTTTTTTGGCAGCAATGATACATATGACACAGGGGTCAGCAGCCATCGGCACACTAGCTTTTGTTAAACTACAATTCCCAGCATGCCCTATTGACTTCTTGTACGCACATTCCCATCCATGCCTCACTCATAGATGGGGGTCCAGTTATCAATCACAAGAACAGAGGCCCGTGATCCCCATTGAATTGAGCAGTAGACTGTGATGCACACCACAGTTTTTAACACTATGTTAAATCTGGAGAAGTACAAGATCTCCACTATCTCCATAGAGCTGAATGAGAGGCATTGCACAGGTATGACCGCTGCTACATTCATACTGAGGAGCACAAGCCCCCCATTCTCTTGATTGATCGATCGCCTAATTTTCGATCTGTCTGTCGTTCTGTCTGTAACTATTCCTATGATAGCTTTCTCACAGCAATTCAGTTCAAATAAGCTTTATTGGCAGTACCAAACACATAGTAGCATTGCCAAAGCAAATGCAATAATTTTTATAGTATAAGACACCAGACTGTAAGACGCATCTAGGATTCGAAGGAGAAAAATAAGAAAAAAAATATTGTTTATTAAACCTCAGATCAGACCCTCAATCCTCAGCATGAGACCTCTTCATGAGACCTCAGTTGAGACCCTAAAATTTAGACCCTAAAGCTGCTTTAGACTATCAGACTTCATATCTGACCCCCCAAGCTCCATCAGCCTCAGATCAGAACCCTCCCACACACACACACACACACACACAACTTCCGTTAGCCTCAGATCAAACGCCAATTGACCTTACATCAGACCCTTCAAATCCACCCCAGCCTCCATCAGACCCCATCAGTCTCAGATCAGACCCCTGTCAATCTCTGATCAGACCCCCATCAGCTTTAGATCAGACCTCGGATTAGACATTAGAAAAATAAACTTACCTCGCTACCTCTGGACGGTGCCACCACTGCAGATCCAGGAGTTACGGCTACCTGGTCTTCTTCCAGCCCGCGCTTCGCTGTGTCCTGAATTCGCATAGCGTCAAGTGGTAGTGCGAGCCTACGTGCAGTACGTCCAGATGCTGTACTCTCTCAGGACACAGTGTAGTATGGTGCCCGGAAGATGATGAGAGAGGGTAAGCAGAGCTAGCACAGTGCTTCCCTCACCATACGCCTCCTGCATGGTGATGACCACATCCGTAATGGAAGCGGTCATTAACACTGTAGTTATTTTCCCCTCACTTTTAGACTTATAGTCTAAAAAATACAGTAATAGGGTAGGAATGGTGATAGGGATACTTTCATGGTGGAGGTATAGGAGTCCATGGCATATCAGGCTCCTCTCAATCTATGTCAGGCACTGACATATTGTGCTGCTATGGCCGCTGTGTTCTCCTCTTCCCCCCATTAGTTTCTCTAACTCCTCCATGCAGTTAAAGTCTGGGCACAGATCAGACAGTCTCCTGAAGTGAGTGTCTCTCACTGGGTATTTGTGGCAGGAAATGGGCCTCATCCTCCATGACCTCCTGGTCACACTGCTGGCACAGTCTGCTCTCCCTACACTTGTACCTCTGTCGGTCCTGCCCGGGTTCGATGAGCAGGCTGTGGGAACTCAGTCCATACCCACTCAGGATCTGTCAGTTTCTGGGGCACGCCTCCTACATCACATTTAAGCCACAACGCCACCCACTTTTCCTTGCTCCCAGCATGAGGGCGGGCTTGGGTGCTACAGGAGGCGTGCCCGGGCTCCTTCCTGCAAGAGTGACGTCCCTCTGAGCACCTTACTGGCTCATTTGCATACCAAATAAACTGGATTTTCAGAAGATGGAAAACATCTATTGCTGAAATAAAGGCACATCTGGAAATAAGGTACGAAGTGCTATTAGGCCATGGCTTTACTTCATTAGCGATTATCCTGGTGACAGATTCCCTTTAAAGGCTATGTACACCTTTGAGGGCAATTTTTTTATTAGTGCATTGTATTTTTTTCAAGCTAAAAATCATGGCATGCATCACAGTCTACTGCTCAATTCAATGGGGATCACGGGCCTCTGTTGTTGTGAATGGTAACTGGACCCCCACCTATGAGTAGGGAATGTGCGTACAAGAAGTCAATAGGGCATGCTGGGAATTGTAGTTTCACCAAAGCTAGTGTGCCGATGGCTGCTGACCCCTGTGTCATATGTATCATTGCTGCCAAAAAAACAGCTGGTGGTGTTCTACTACTGTATACTACATGGAGATGATTAAAGGGGTCGGTCACGTTTTGAAGCCGCCTCTACAATGTCATAAACAGGTGGGTGCAGGTAAACCTGCCGTCCATTGACTCCGTGTGCAAACAGTGGTCACAAGCAGCGTCTACAGCAATCAAGATGGCGGAGGTCACGTCATTTACCCGTGTGCCCGGCTGTGTCCTCTTCTGTGCCGGCTCAGAGAGCATTCAGCGCATGCGCAGATACAGGGATCCTGCTGCGTGTCTGCACATGCGCTGAACGCTTTCAACTGCCATTTTCACTGCTATGGACGTGATGCTGGAGACAACTGTTTACACCCAGAATCTGTGTGAGGAGCCGAGAACTGGTGAGCGGCACTAAGACATGGGGGAGGATTTCCTATGTCAGCGCCCTGCAGTGTGCGGCATAAAGGGGTCACCCATTCAATCCAATGTATATAAATGGTGGCACGCCCCACTGGGTGCCATATAACCCATGTATTCTCTATGTAACATGGACTCCACAGAGCACCATACAGCGACATAATGAGGGCCTACACTGCACAGTCCTGAGCGGCAGGGACTCTGTGCCTGGGATTCATCCAGACTGGAGATTCCTACGTCAGACTTCATCTTCTGGGCCCCGGAGTCAGATGCATCAGATATATGAAGAGGATTCTTAATAAATCAGACACTTTTCAGGCCCTCCGTGACCCAGAAACTGAATTCTACGCCCTCCAGGAGCTGGATTAGACGTGAGTTATAATTTATGCCGGTTCCTGGTGTAAATGATAGTAAATCCGGGGGAGGCTCCGCTCCTCAACTTTTTGAGCCACTTGGCTAAAAATGTTGAGAAGCAGAAAAGTCACATATTATGGTGTAAATACAGCAAGTGCCACAATCTGTGACTTTTTACCGCCACTATTGTACACACACAGACTTCATGATGAGGTTTTCTACAGACAAAGCCGGGAGGGGATTAAAAAAAAAAGAAAAAGTTTAATAAAATATCAGAGAAGTGATAAATAAGAGACTAATAATCTAGAGGAGATAACAACCATTGTAGATACTGAGCAGTTGGCAGGAAGCAACATGGCGGCCAGGCTGTGGTGATGTCACAGAGCAGTCATCTACAACAGGTTCCGCTCTATGACATCACAATGTACTGGAACCTAGAAGACTCCTCTGCACAGTCAACTCAGCGCCATTTTCTTGAGTTAACGCCTTGGCGGAAGCTTAGTTTTGGCTCCGGAAGAGAAAGCTAGAAATTTTCTCTAGTGTTTACTTCCAGTTATTTTTAGAGTGATTTTTTTGAGATGGGATCCCGGGAATTACGACGGCTGAATGCCGATAATGACGCCTGGCTCAGTCGCCCCGAGAACGAGGGTAAGTGACACTCTGAAGAAGAGTTCGGCAGTCTTTGCTTTCATTATCTGTAGTGGGGAGAACTAATCTAAACTCCAACAGGACACATGAGTGCAACTATGTCATCTGGTGATAACTGAGATGTTAAAGGGGTTGGATATGGGGTTAGAGATGTTAAATGGGTGAATTTACCATGCCTTGCATACCAGAATTCTGGTTGAAAAAAAAGGGATCTGAGATTTTTAGGAGCTTACTTGCTCACATATTCTGAGACATTTTGCATAGTTACTCCACTCACTCAAGACAAAGTGGGTGACATGGTTATCCTGTCTAGATGATTTGAGCCAGAATCATAGATAGAGAAATTAAAAAATAAAAATCGCTACAGGAGAACACAAAAGACTTGGACATCAAGGGGACCTACCTTTTGAAATGTAGAAAATGAAATGTAGAAAATGTTGCAGAACATCAAAAAAGCCTATATTACTAAGTGCCATATAGTCATCTTACATACACACTGGTTAAAGGGGTTGTCAAGACTTTTTTAAGTGATAGACCATCACAGGCTGATGGGCAGGGGTCCGACATCCCACCTCCTTGTCGATCAGCTGTTCTGTGTAACTCTGTCACCAGAAGTCAGCGCTGGAGATACAGAGCCCTCAACACTGCAGTGGACAGCGCTCATCACAGCTCCCATTGACTTCAATGACAGCAGCAGTGACAAGCGCTAGACTCTATAATGCTGAATAGGCTATGACTTAAAAAAAGCTGGACAACCCTTCAACAGGAACCAAAAAATTCAATATGCCCACAGTAGACAGATATAAAAGAACAAAGATTATGTAGATAGATAGATAGATAAATAGATAGATAGATAGAAAGATCCAGTATCTGTTGTCCATCTTCTGCTCTATGTCAATCATATATTGTAAATACTTCCATTCTTCTTCATTTCTTCGCTTTTTAGGTCAGACTATCCTCCGAGAGCGCTTGAGATCGGCTCAGAGAACATCTGGGAGAGACAGACAACATCCTCACGTCTCCAGGATCAGAGTTCCACCTCGGCAAGTACCATCAGCCAGGGAGAGGAGCCGATCTCCATTAACATCTGCGCCGGCCCAAGACCCCCGACCATCTGGGGAGAGCAGCCGGGAGAGTGCTGAGCCCACCACCCCTGTGTTCCACCTTCCTCGGCCCATACCACCGAGCCGCAGGACCAGGGAGATACAGCCACCCAGGAGGTCTCCCCTACACCCTGCAGAGCGCATCTTTAACATCTTATTGCAGCTGCAGGGGATGGGCACCATGATGAGACCTCAGGCCATACCACCGCCAGAGCCCACAACACCGGCTCCACTGGGTGTGCCCCGCCAGCCTCTCCCGAGCTCCAGGGCCGCACAAATCGGAGACCTCCCCGCTAGGACCATCACAGCGGAGGAGAAAGAGGCGTGTGTCATCTGTCTCACTGATCTCACCCAGGGTGAGCAGGTGACATCACTACCCTGCGGCCACTTGTACCATCAGGCCTGCATCACCCAGTGGCTCCAAAACAGCCACCGCTGTCCCCTGTGCCGCAGGGACTGCTGGTAGGTGGGCACAACATCTCCACCTTCTGTCTATACCACCAAGACAGAAAACAACTGCAGGGGGCACCGAGGGGGCGTGAAAATTGCTGTAAGAGTCTTTGGAGTTTTCTCAGGTAAGTGACTTTTACATGCAGCAAAATTCCCACTTTCTCACTTACTCTTTTAAGCTCTGCTACATCCGTTCATATCTATATTTGTTTTTCAGATTCCCACCTATGGGAAGACTCCATCTTGGTCACCATCCAATTTCATGCACATAAAAAGCAATGACAAGACCAAAGGCGTGCACCTGAGCCAGTCTCTGAGCCTCCTGATCTGCCAACGTCTCCTCTTCATCTACCCAAAAAGGGACTTGTCAACACCGACTTCATCAGAGGAGACATCTACAAGACTGCCTGATGTCCACCTACCTCTTACCTGAAGAACATCACCTACAGGTGGAGGACACACCTTCGCCCTCTACATCTAGAAGGCCTACAAGACATATCTGATCTGCATGGCTTCCTCCAGGCCTCGGACCTGATATTGATTTCTACAACTGGTACCTGATAACGGGTATCCCTTCTCCAGATTCCAAATTCCTACTCGATCCATCAGTACCTGCCATGGGGACTTCCTTAAGGACTTTAAGAAAATACGTAACATCTCTGGTCCACCTCCACTGGACTCCACTTCTTGATGAATAAATATTGCTGTGACTTCTGCTCGTCCATTCTTATTGATGAGTGAATGGTTTCTCTATCTCTATCTTTCTGATCACATTGGGCTGCCCTCCATCTCCTCCAGCAGGGGGAAGGGCTTGGTCCCTGTATTAATACAGTATGACGCTTGCTCTAAATCCGTTTTTGGGTTCATTCCACGTATTCTCTTCTCACACAGCACAACCTCCCTAGTTGTGCTCCATATATTCCCTAGACCTGATTCATCAAATTGTGTCTTTTAACATTTTTAATGCTCAACCCGCAGTACACCATCTTTTGCAAAACTACAACTCCCAGCATGCACTAATAGCTATAGGCTGTCCAAGCTTGCTGGGAATTGTTGTCTTGGAACATCTGGAGGGCAGTAAGTTGGGCATTCCTGGGCTAGGGCTACAACTACATCGTGACAAGTGTCACGCAAAATTCAATAGTGTTGCACTGCGAGATGCTACATGCTGCGACTGTGACAGTTGGCCTAAAATCCAACTGGGATGGATTTTTTGCGACAGTCATGTCGTAGTTGCAGCATGTCGCTGTGCGACACCATTGACTATCATTATAAAAAAATGTTGTGTGACTATTCTACAGCAAAAAGTCAGCCCTAGTCTAAAAGCTAAAAGTGATATTAGACCTGGATTGTGGCTGATTTAGTACGTGCGACTTTTGCAACCCACTGGTGTACTAGACCTATAGGTGTAAACAACATTACATTCACATCACATATATTATTAAGATGTGCCAGTTCAATAAATCATACACTTTGTGCAGGCACACAAAGCAAAAACTGACGCAAAAATAGCGTACCTTCGTCTGGGGGTGGCGTCATCACCGAGGGACACAACTCTTATATGTGCCATATCCAATAGAAGTGCTACACGTCATAGATATAATCAAAGTTAAGAACTAAAAAAAAAAAAAGGGGGATTTCAGTCAGCACATCTGTTGTAGGGTTAATTAGTTAATAATATTTTGTGGAATATTATTAATTAATATACATAAATAGGCGTAACCGGCTGACGCTAGCTCCGCCTATTTATTTCCCACACTGTTCTATTCCCTACACGCTTAAGCTATAGCGGCGACTACAAAGACAATGTAAACTGTATTTTAAACAATAAAATACTTTATTACAAAACAATGTCTACCGTCTAATTATTTAGACTATATCTATATATATTTATATTAGCGTATATAAATATATATACATATAGCCGCACAACAATACAATATTATACACCGACTACACTGCACACTTCCCACAATTAATTCCACCCACAATACTAAATCTAACACATACACTCACAATATACAGATAGCAGCCCACCCTCACCTATACTATACTGTCCCTGGGGACAAAGGGTTAAATTACAATAGTAGGGGATAATGAGGGATATTGCAGGGGTTAAATGGACAGGGACACTGGCAGGGCAGCAGGGGTTAGCCCAGGTTCCTCAGGGCAAGGGTGCAGGGAGGTATGGGCAGGATGGTTACAGGGATTAGAGCAACAGGGGTTGGATCATTGGTTAGGGAAAATAGGGCAGCTGGGGTATTGCAGGGGTTACAGGGAAAGCATTGGTGGTTCAGGGGTTAAAAGGTAGGGCAAGGGTTAGGGGTTCTTGGGATACTTAGACCAATCCTTGCTGGAACTCTGTTATGGTGACCTTTCCCCCATCTTTCTTCAGGTGATCAAAAGCTCCTCTGCCTGTGGTGGTGCAAGCTCTTTCTGCCTGTGGTGGTGCAAGCTCTTTCTGCCCTAGTCCCTAAAATGCTGGACTTTTTATCCCTCATGAGTGGGGGGAAGGTGGCTTTCCATATGGCAGAGGTGTGGATGGCCCATGCTATAAAAATCGGTTTAGCAAGTCACCAACTGCTTGATTGGGTAGATAAACCTTCACAATGCAAGCAATGGAGGCCAACACCCCTGTTCATAGCAAGCCTTGCTGTGAACAGCTGATACCAGAGGTGTGTGACAAAGGGTAGATGATCTTATCAATCCTCTGTCCTTTGATGTGCCCCAGACTGTCATCAGGGTGGCGTCTCCCTCCTGCAAGTGCGCTGGTATGCGTCTCCAGGGGGATGCAGGGTGGAGGGTCAGTTTATATGTATATAGATAAATGCATATAAAACTGGGGCATATATACATGTATCTATATACATTAGGAGCAACTGGGGGCACAATATAATATATAGGGGGCATCATATGCATCAGAGGGCACCACATATTGGGGCATATCTGGAGACCCACAGATACATATATAGAAGGCCCATATATAGATATACATATATATGCATGCCTCATAAAGGGGGCAGGCATGCATATACATATATACACACATACATACCAGCACTTCCTTCTACAACATCCCAATGCGCAGGTGCACGTTGCTATGGCTGATTGCAATGAAAAGGAAAATACATACAATGCAACCGCACACTGCTAACCAGATAAAGCACAAAATGCCATAGAGATATGCTGTATTCTGGAGCTAATGCTATACTTGTTTGGTAAATCAGAGATTCTTGGCAAATATATTTTGTACAAAATTATCTGGGCCCGTTCACCAAATCGTCCAGGTGATCTCTGTAGAACGGGAACCCAACACTATTTCCTACCTGTTATGTGCCAACCTTGGCTTCCGTATAATCAGGGGGTGTTTGCATAGCATTAGCTCCAGAATACTTCATATCTCTATGGCATTTTGTGCTTTATCTGGTTAGCAGTGTGCGGTTGCATTGTATGTATTTTCCTTTTCATTGCAATCAGCCATAGCAACGTGCACCTGCGCATTGGGATGTGCTGACTGAAAACCCCTCTTTTTTTTCTTTGTAAGTTTGTATTGGAGGTGTGGCTACTCCATTTGGTCATGCACTCCTGACTAGCCCTGCCTGCTCCATAGGCTGATTTTAACTAGTGTAACTATAAAGCCGAGTGGACTCGGCATGCATGCTTGGTACCTGCATTCCTGTATTAGTGGAGGCCTTTGAAGCACTACAAATGGCAAAAGGCAGAAGGGACCCAGCATGCATGTGGAACCAGCACCCCCTGATTATACGGAAGCCAAGGTTGGCACATAACAGGTAGGAAATAGTGTTAGGTTCCCGTCCTACAGAGATCACCTGGACGATTAGTTGGACGGGCCCAGATAATTTTGTACAAAATATATTTGTCAAGAATCTCTGATTTACCAAACAAGCATAGCATTAGCTCCAAAATACTTCATATCTCTATGGCATTTTGTGCTTTATCTGGTCAGCAGTGTGCGGTTGCATTGTATGTATTTTCCTTTTGAAAGTTAAGAACTACTACACCTGGGCACCAGCAAAGAGATAACATATGGTAGTAAAAAGCGCTCCTTCCATACTGGACTCAAATCTCACGGGAGCACATCCCGATCATGTGATGGTGCTGGCGTCCTCCGCGATATAAATATTGCAGAGTCCCGTCGGCAACCATACACATTGCACAGGCCTGGCATTTATTACTACAAAATATAAAACCACACTATTATGTGAAATAATTGTGAATGAATATTGCATATACGCAAACATTGATAAGTGCATGAAAGAAACAACAAAAATTATTACAGACCGTGAATGGAAAATATTATAAAAATGTAAAAATCACGTGATAAAAATGTGTGAAAAAGTGAATGAGGACAAGTGCAAAAATTATAAACGTATTAATTAAAAAATAAATAAAAAAAGAGGAAAAAAGAAAAAACCTGTGAAAAAATATATATAAAAAAAATATATACAATATCCGAGAACCTATGCAAAAGCAGAAAAGGAAAAAAAAGAAAAGGAAAAAACACATGATTACATAAAAAAAAAACACCACATAATCACAATTATGTACCAGAGCCCATTATCAATTTTATACATATCAAAGTCATGATTCAGACTATACATAATCAAAATAACATACAATAAATTAATAGCACATATGTGAAAACCCCAAGTGACAATGTGCAATTAAGAATTAATCAAATACATAATTAATTAAAATACATTAAAAACAACAACTCTTGAGCAGGTGGGGGACCAGGGAAACTAATATATACAGGAATTTGTTCACAAATAAGCAGAGAAACCGGTAGACTCATTCAGGCCATAAGGACGTAATGTTTTGAGTCTCCAAATCCACTTGCATTCCAACTGTGCAAGTTTCTTTTCAATATCTCCACCACGTAATGTCTTCATTACACAATCAATGCCTCGTACTTTTAAAAACCTAGGGTCACAAGAATGACAGGACTTAAAATGTCTCGCAATTGGTTTGAGTGTTTGCAAATCCTTTTCTTCAGCAGCCGAGACTATATCTCTGATATGGAGTGGGTGCTTGGACGGCACTGCAGTGTTGGAGTGCAGCGGTGCTCGCGTCAAGGAGGGGCGCTCCTCTATTATCAATATTCAATCAGACCGGCACTTCGCTTGTAGTTTTTTGGATGCTTTTATTGTCACATATGTATATGAATGTGACGCGTTTCGGCTATATTAGCCTTCCTCAGACATCTGAGGAAGGCTAATATAGCCGAAACGCGTCACATTCATATACATATGTGACAATAAAAGCATCCAAAAAACTACAAGCGAAGTGCCGGTCTGATTGAATATATATCTCTTATATGTTAACGAATTCTCGGAAGGCCAACATAAATTATAGGACATGATCATAGGCCATCTTAGACAATGGGGGCATATACTAGGATATGCCTCCATTGTCTGATACGTGGGGTTCCCACCTCTGGGACCCGCACCTACAAGGAAAACGGAACGGGGAAATGAATGGAGGGCGCACTGCACATGCGCAGCCAACCTCCATTTATTTCAATGGGGCCACCGAAAATAGCCGAGCTCGTCTGGCTCATCTATTTCCATCTGCCCCATAGAAATGAATGGGAGCAGGGGCCAAGCGTGCACAGTGCACTCCCATTCACTTCTATGCGGAGTAGCGCCTGCTGGTGGACGGACCCCGGGAAATCCAGGGTTCTCCAACCACAGCTCTAACCGCTGTTCTCATTTTAAGTGCGGGTCCCAGAAGTAGGACCCACATCTATCAATGGGGACAAATCCTAGCGATATACCCCCATTGTCTGTGATGGGAATAACACTTTAGTGGCAGCCAAGCTAAACCCAGGGAGGTCCAAAGAGGGGTTCACCCAGCTTTCACTCTCCCAGCCTCTTCCTTTACAACTGTCCCTGCCTTTGTCCCTTTCACAGCCTCAGATCTGCACCCCCACCTCCATCAGCCTCCTTTCAGACCTCCCAGTCTACATCAGCCTCAGATCAGACCCCCCAGAGGCAGATAAGACCCCCATACTTCAGATCATACTCCTCAGCCTCAGATCAGTCCCCCCAGCCTCATATCAGACCCTCATCAGAGCCCCCAGCCTTAGAATAGACCCCCCAGCCTCAGATCAGTCCCCCCAGCCTCAGATCAGACCCTCATCAGAGCCCCCAGCCTTAGAATAGACCCCCAGCCTCAGATCAGTCCCTACAGCCTCAGATCAGTCCCTACAGACTCAGATCAGACTCTCATCAAACCCTCCCCAGCTTCAGATCAGACCCCCATCAGACCCTATCCGGCCTTAGATCAGACCCCATAATGGAAGCAGTCATTAGTATTTTCATTATGTGTTCTGGCAGGGGGCCACATGAGATGATCCCGCGGGCCATATGTTGCCCACGGGACGGAGGTTCCCCACCCCTGCTATAAGTCAATGTTCAACCATTTCAATAGACCTTGAGATATGACTAAATAAGCCAGAACCTCATCTGCAGACAGCTATTTCAAGTTCCCCGCCCCTTATCAGTGTGTAACAGGACACCTGGATTACATCTGGTGGCATCAGAGGCAGAGCTTGCTAACAGCCCATTTGCAAATCTTCATTTGCAAATTCCAGAGGAGCATCTATGTACTAAAAGCCTTCTTACACCGATTAAGGGGCTCACTTTAAGGAAAGAAAGTAACCTCCAAATCCTGACCTAGCCCTCTTACCCAATTAAGTCAGTACTCTGCACTGATGAGGGGCAATCACTCCAAAACAGCTGCCTGCAGATGAGCTGATGGCTTAGTTACTATCCAAGTCATGTATCAAGGCCTGTTTAAAGGGTTGGATGTTGTGATAGCTACCTTACACCCTACCTTACCACCCTCCTACCACTATAAGGAGTCAGGCCACGTGCTGTCCGGTCTACATTTAAACGCACAGAATCACAGCTCCAGTCTCTAGGGGTTCTCTGAGCTACAGACATTGATAATCTAGCCTTTTCGAGCTGCCGTAGCTCCGGAGAGTGACGGTGTACAGAGAGGAAGCAGAATGATCCGTACACCATGCTGTTTCTGAAACTCAGCTACCATTCACTTTAATGGGTGCTGAGCTGCAGTTCCCTGGCATGGCCACTACACGGCGTATAGGGCTGTCAGCTTTCGCTCAGTAAACTCAGCCAGTAAGAGATGATCGGTCGGTGTGCCGGGTGTTGATACCCCAGTGATCTGATATTGAAGACCTATCCTCAGAGCAAGTCATCAATATCTATAGCCCCAGGACAATGAGAGTCAATATGAAAGGGGTTCTATTAGAATTGAGAGTCAGAGACTCTCCAGGGGCTAAATGGCTAAAGACCCCACCATCACAGTGGTATCATCTGCCTGACTGAGCACACCAAGTGAGAGAAGGTGACATCCCTGGTCTGCGGCCATATGTACCACCAGGCCTGCACTGCTCAGAACAACCCCCGCTATCCCCTGTGCTGCAGGAACTGCTTTTAGCTGAGCAAAAAAAACATCTCCATGCACATGGCCGTTACGTACACCGGGGACCGAAATTTGCGGGATTCTGCAGATGGATCCAAACCCATTCAACGTGAATTCCATGCCATGCCTCCGTTACACACCGGACCATCTGGATTACAGACCCATTCAAGTGAATGAATCCACATCCGTGATGTGGTGAGAACGCGACCGGTACCCATATATTGCGGACCTGCTGTTTGCAGGCTGTAATATGGGTAACAGCGGTGCACATGAGGCCTTAGAAAAAAAACACAGCATGTCTCCCCCACACACCTACCCAGGGGCTGATTAACTCCAGGCAGGCCCCCCCGTCAAACATTGAAAAATAAACTACTTTTTTTTTTTTTTTTTTTTTACACCCCTGCTGAACTGTATAACAAAGAGTCTGAAGCCTCAGTCAAGCGCTGCTTCCCCTCACTGCTGAGTGCTGCTTCCCCTCTCTGCTGACCCTATCCCCCATAGACTGTCTATGGAGGCCGTCTTCAGTACCGCGCTCAGCAGGGAGAAGCAGCACTCAGCTGAAGCTTCAGACTCTTTGTTATAGGGATTAGCGGGGTTCCCTGAGCTGTGATCCCCGCTAAAGCAAACTGCTATGGCTGCTGTGTTCTCCTCTTCCCACCATTAGTTTCTCTAACTCCTCCATGCAGTTAAAGTCTGGGCACAGATCAGACAGTCTCCTGAAGTGAGTGTCCTCCACTGGATATTTTGGGCAGGAAGTGGGCCTCATCCTCCATGACCTCCTGGTCACACTGCCGGCACAGTCTGCTCTCCCTACACTTGTACCTCTGTCGGTGCTGCCCGGTTTTGATGAGCAGGCTGAGGCCTAGCAACATTGCAGAAGAAATGCTAACACCATTGTTTTTCTTGTGAAATTCTCAATAAGTTTGATGTGTCACATGACCCTTTTCCCATTGAAAAAAACTAAAGTTGGATCCAAAATGGCCGACTTCAAAATGGCCGCCATGGTCACCACCCATCTTGAAAAGTTTCCCCCTCCCATATACTAATGTGCCACAAACAGGAAGTTAATATCACCAACCATTCCCATTTTATTTAGGTGTATCCATATAAATGGCCCACCCTGTAGAAGTGAAATTTAAAAATGTATTTTTTTTGCAGAGTTTTACTGTATATTTACCGCAAACTATGTTTTTTCCTGGAAGAAAACAGGTTATATAATAGAACTAATACTCAAAATGTATTTCTCTCATTCTGCAGTTTTTAGAAATGTCGCATATGGGGGTCTTGCCTGGTGTCAGGTAGGATGCCCTTGGTGTAGATGGGTTTTGGGATGCAATGCAGGAAGCTAGCTAGGTGCTGGCGGATGGATGGTGGAATCAAAAGACCCGGCCCATTTGGTTGCAATAAATAAATCCTCTCTTTACTGAATAGATAATGAGAGTAGTAGTTCATAAAGCAACAAAAGGCATGGTTCTAGGCTATAGTAAAGAGTAGGCGGTGGGGTGCAGATCTTAGATCTGGTTGGTCAGTCCGCCTGGAGCTAAAGCATTAAACTCTTTCCACAAGCAGTATAGTCTCACCTATACAGATCTTTCCTCTAGCGTTACTTAGCTAAGACTCAGCTAACCAGGGGGCAGGCCCAGCCCATCACTCTGGATACTGGGCTAAAACTATTTGCTGCCTATATGTAACCATTTATAATACTTAAAGGGGTTATGCAAAGTCTAAAATATCCCCCTCAATGCCTGGGCTCCTTGTATACATTATATTTACCTGCTCCTGGCACCCGTGTTGCTCTGGCTCCCTGCACTGCCACCGCTGCTGCTATTATTTTATTTTTTATGGTGTTCACCATACGGTTTATATTTTGACATGATGACTTTTTTTGCAGGTTTATATGAATATTGCAGTATGAAGTTTTTTTTTTCACGTTTTAGTACTTTTGCATTGTCAGATATTTTTTATTTTTTTTTGCCTCGCCATATCTGAGATCCATAAGTTTTTTATTTTTCCGTCAAAGCAGCTGTGCCAGGGATAGTTTTTTCATGTACGGTCTGTACTTTTTATTGGTACCTTTTTTGGGTGCAAATATAATTTTTTTAATCGCTCTTTTATACCATTTTTTGGGAGGTGAGTTGAAAAACACAGCAATTCCGTTATTGCTTTTTATAAGTTTATTTTAATAACATTCACCGCACGGGATAAATAATGTGATCCTTTTGTAGATAAAGTTGTTATAGATGCTGCAATATCAGTTATGTGTAGTTCATTTATTTATTTTTTAATTATAAATGACTTGATTTTTTTTTTTTTTACCTAGTCTTGGCTGGTTGGCCTGTTAGGATGACTGGAAGCTGAGCCAATCAGGTTTCTGACTCTGTCCAATCCAAGATCTAGGCAGGGTATTTAAGACTGCTGATTCCTAATTGTTCTCTGGTAAAGTGACTTCTGGCTTGTTTTTGGCTTTACCCCTTGGCTGCTATTCCTGCTTATTATGACTCTTTTAGTAACTGACCTTGGCTTGCCGCTGTATTTACATCTTATTTACTGCATCAATTGGGTCTTTCTCTCATGGTTTTGATCCTGCTTGCTGACTCCCCTTTGTACCTCCCTGGTCATTCTAGTGTGCCCTGCACCAATTTTCTGCTATCTATTCTGCACACATACCTTAAGTCCCTAGGCTTCATGGCGGACTCTCATAAAGGACCTAGTAGTAGTAATAGCTTCATACTTCCTGGTGTGGTCTTGGAAGGCTGGTATAGTTTTTGGGGTTTACTGATTGTGGTCTGAATAGTGACCTTACTCTCCCTGACAGGAGTGGTCCCCAATTCCATCTCAGCATTGTGCAAAGGGTGTTGGCAGCCACAGGAAATGTTTCGTGGAGGTCATTGCTACTAAAAGGAGATCTATAGGTTATTAAATTCAAAGGTTTACTTTCTTTTTCTCTCTGCATTGCACGTTTACTCAATATGCTCTACTGTACAACTCTTTATGTGTTATTAGTTTAAGGTCCCTTTACATGGGCCGACGATTGGGCAATTATTGAAAAGGAACGTGCCTAGGGACACTCATTCCTGTATAAAGGTGGCGCCAATCAGAAGAACACAGAAACGCTTGTTCATCAGGTAAAATAATATTTGTAAAGATTTGATTCCCAGAAACTATGGATCTATATGAGGACAAGCAATCACTTGTCCCCATACAGACGGGATGATTGCTGCATGGAAAGCAGCTCTCCCCTCCGAAGATGATCAGGCGATTATCGGGAATGAAGGTTTGTTCCCAATAATTACCTGCACCATAGGCCCATGCAAAGGGTCCTTTAAAATTGTTAGATTGCTTAACGAGCAGCTTGCATTTTATTAACGATCATTCAGAAATCTGAGGATTAACGGAGTTCACTGTACATTCACCTTGACAATAATGTTTCTTACAGCCTTGAAGTACGATTTGTTTTTAAGCCCAAGAAAAATTATGGCCATATTCAATCTATAAAAATGTCTCTTTATTGCAACTATTCTCGCTAATAACCTTGGAATCAGAAGTGTCCTTATTGTCTTTCATTTGTCATTTACACCTACAGTAAGTTACAGTATGCAGTACAAAGGAAATCCACCAACGTAAATCTGTCCTATAGGACTCTTGAGATCTGGCTTGTTAATACTTGTTACATGCTTAAAGAAGAACTCCCGCAAAAATTTTTATTCTCTGACCTGTTAGAAAGGTGCATGATATAATCTGTAGTGAATGTCATTTTCTTATCATAGGTTGTAATTGAGAGTTTCCACTCTCTTCTTATTGTAGCTGGGTCATGTGACCAACTCCCTTACCTCCAACTGACCCAGGACAGGAAGCCAGTCACTTCTCTATTTATTCCTATGAGACTGAAAGTGAGGCTCCCATAGGAATGCATAGAAAATTAGACTTCCTGTCCACACATAAGGTACTGTGTGAGTTGGTGAGTCTAATTCCTAGTCACATGACACAGATGAGAAGCATCAGGGAGATATAACTCAAAAATTCAGCTACTGGTAAGAAAATGACATTCACTACAGATTACATCATGTACATTTCTAGCAGGACATGGAATAACATTTTTTGTGGGAGTTCTTCTTTAATGTATGACTGGAGGGAACTCTGATTATTGCAATGCACTGTATGAGAAAAAGGGGGGGGGGGGGGGCTTAAGATTTTTTCCCCTTTGTCTTTTCATATATACTTCTATACTATTTTGTTATTTTTCTGTAGTTACTGCTACTGTTATAACGTCTTTTGCACTCTATGTACATATGTTTGTGTTCTGCAAAATAGCTATAAAATGTATAGAAAAGCCCACTCCACGTACCTAATTGTTCATTTCACAAGAAATATCTGAAGGCATCACTTAATGAAGAGTCAGAGCAAGGTTTCGAGAATTTTCTACTGTAGGTTAACAGTGAAGATCAGAGATGCTTTATTTTAACGAGATAGAAGGGTTTTCAGTTCTTATGTCAGAAAATAACACATCAAAATTTCTGATGACATGATTTATCTTAGGGAGACAGCAGACAAAAAAAAATCCACTTGTACTTGGTTACCCTATACCCAGGGGCGTAACTACCATAGCGGCAGACCATGCGACTGCTATGGGGCCCAGGGCAAGAGGGGGCCCAGTCTTATTTGGGATTATCTCCTCTTCTACTGGAGGTGAAAACTTGGTCAGGACTCTTCCCTCTAAAGGAACAACTTTTAGCAAATGAGGCAGTGGGAAAATGGCCCAAGGGTCATTGAAAGAGGTTTAGGCAGAAACCCTTCTGTCCTGTGTGGGGGGCCTGGTGTGATCCTTGCTATGGGCCCTTACCTCTCTATGCACACCACTGACTATACAGTGATCCCTCAAGGCACAATGGCCTCAGGATACAATATTTTCAATATGCAATGGTCTTTTCTGACCCATCGTAAGTTGAAACCATATATGCAATGCCTCAGACTCAGATGCAACCAGTTAAGACCACTTCTCTGGTAAAATATCTAGATTAGCTACCAGTTAGCAGCTTTTCCTGACTGTAAGGAAAAGCTTATTTTTAAGCTTTTTTTTTTTTTGCTTATTTTTCTTAAATCTTTATTTTCTCTTATCTTGGATGACATTTTGTGGCTTTTGGTTTTAACATACAATGGTCATCCTGGAACCAATGAGGGACCACTGTACCTCTGAAAGTGTTGTGAGAACACAGTCAACTATTGCCTGTTGACTGCTTGCTTTTTTTGTTGATTCCTTCCAGACAGTAAGAGGTGGAGTCAAGTGTGCAACTCTCGTCATTGAAGTCTAAGGGAGTACCTGAGTCAGCTGTTGCCATAATTTCCATAGACTTCAGTGCAGAGTGCCATGTGCATGCATGGTCACCTCTCCTATTCAATAAGTGAGTGCAACGATGGCTCAGTTGGGATCTGGGTCCCAGAAGTTATATTGGGGCTCCTGTTAACCATAATCCAGAACTGCGGGTACTATTTTTGTGTCATGGTATGGCCTATCAGTCCATATCAGCCTATCTAATAGCTTTGTAGGCTGTTGTCTTCTATGATTTTTACTAAACTTGAGTATCGCATGCTGATAATGAAATGACCAGGTTTGGGTTGGTCTCATTACTACTCCACCACATGTTACAGCTCTTTGGAAGGCATGGTAAGACATAGTGAACCCCAATGGGAAGTAAGTCCAGAGAGTTTGAGTCTGCAGTAAACCAGAGTGCTTCTTTACTGGAGGAAGTCAAGTATAAAACAATACAGGCAAGGCACTTCTCCAGAAAGTTTCAAACTGAGGAAAGACCTCAGATAGCTCTCTCTCTCAGAAAGCTGGTACCTTGGCAATATGCTGATGCCCCAGGGTCTGTGCATAAGTTGTTTAGCTGGCTCTTTGATCAATGGGTAACCCAGGGTCTGTGGCTCAGCATACCCATCTGAGCGTCTTCTTCTGGTCATTCGTGCAGTCTGGCAGAGTATCTTCTACTATCTTCTACTAAGCACTGGGCCATATTTGCAGACAACTAGGGGCTCTGACTGCTCTCCTTATATACAGTTTCTAGCTGAACTTGAACCTTCTAGCGGGAGGGGTGGAGTGGAGAAGCACAGCCTAAACAGAAACATTGGTACAATTTCTGTCCATCATAGATAGATAGATTTGTATAGTGCTTCAGTGGAAGTATATGGGAATGAATAAGCAATTTTCCACATAGCAACAAGTCTTCAGAAGGTCAGTTTGTCTGTTTTTTCCCTCCAAAACTTTGCATAGGGTACAAAGTCATAAACTCTACCAGTATTAGCTGACTGTGCATTAACCCTTTCGACAGTGCAGTGCAGCTATAGTGTAATAACAGTGCAAGTGAACAGGATATATTACAATAAACATATAAAATGCAGTTCAACAATATATAACAATGTAATTGCCCACAATAGCATAAATCACAGCGCAAGTAAACCCTTCTAACAGTGGTGTAGCTATAGGGGGTGCAGAGGTAGCAGTTGCTACCAGGCCCAGGAGCCTGAGGGGGCCTAAAGACCCTTGGGTCACATAAGAAGACAACAGTATTATAAAAAGTGCATGCTGGTCAAGTTACACCTCTGGCTGGAGGGAAGGGGTTAGGTCAAGAATTTGGCATGGGGGGGGGGGGGGCTGTTTCAATTTTGACCTCAGGCAGCACGAAGGCAATGTGGTTCCCTGCCTCTGGTCACAAAACACTGAGGGAAGAGAGGCCCAAGCTGAACCAGGGCCCATGAGTCTTTAGCTACACCCGTGCTTTCTAAGTGCAATAAAGTAGGGAGTTAATGACTTTGCATCATAGTAGAAATACAAACAAATTGTTCATAAATGTCCATAGTACATATGTAGTACCTTTGCTCCAGGGCACTACAATAAGATATCTGAACAACTAAATGTTCAGTTCTGGGTCCTCTAGAGAGAGAAGCTAATAGATGCCCTTTAAGAAACGCAGAAGCTGTGATATTTGATTGCCTCACATTCAGTCTCTGCACTGATACAGAGCCCACATCTTGGTTTTCTTTTCACAAACAGTCTGCATCTTGTCCACAGGACCCCTATATTTACAGATGCATGAATAGAAGTGGCTCCAGTACAGATTGCTGTATTTCAGCATCACGTCTGCTCGATAATCACCTGCTTAGGAGTTTCTGTTCCCTTCATCACGCTTTGAAGTTATTTTCATCACGCTGGGTTTAAGCCCAGTTCTGCAGCAATTCATTTCAGAAATGCACCCTTTACGGTACTTAAGGTAGGCAGGGATGCAATGTGGGAACCCATAAACCTGTGTACCGTATTTTTCGCTTTATAAGATGCACCTGATGATAAGATGCACCCCAGATTTTAGAGTAGGAAAATAAGAAAAAAATATTTTTCATCACACCTCATATAAGACCCCCCATAAATATCAGGACATCACATCAGACCCTTATATCAGCCCTCCATGTCAGAACCCCATCAGCCCTCCATGTCAGAACCCCATCAGCCCTCCATGTCACACCCTCATCAGACCTTAGATGAGCCCACTGTGCCCCCATCAGACCTCAGATCAGCCCATCAGCCCCCATATCAGCCCACTGTGTCCCTATATCACTGTCACCTGACTGCGTGCAGCGTCAGGTCAGTGCGCGCACTACATCCTGACGCTGTACGTGGTCAGGACTGTGCAGGGCCGTCCCGGAGAAGACAGAGGAGCGCAGGATGGGATTAAAATGGGTCCAAATACAACTTGGATCCTTAGGTTGTAAGGGTTGTGTTCAGGCGCCAGAGGCTATTCCCAATCACGCTTGTGCTGACAAAGTCCATTAAAGCCAAGACAGGCGTTAAATGCTCAGGTCCTAGGCTTAGTAATCGTAAGTGCCAAAGGGAAGCCTGACTTGGCCAGAGCCAGGCAAATATGGCAGCCTCAGGATGGATGATTTGCTTCTATTCTCCGCCTGCACTTAACTTGAACTAACTGTCACTGACCTGTCGCTAGGCAATTATATACAGGCAACTAGCACCATCTAGTGGTGTGACAGTAAAATGTCACCTACCCAGCCTAAATAGGTTCTTGCAGCAGTGAAGAATTAAATACAATATATATGTGACATGGCTATCATACATAGACATTTGTAGTGTCCTTTTCTCACTACATGTGGGACACTGCATCATCATCATAAGAAGCGTCGGCACGAGCTTGCAAAAGAGTATGAACAGTGGACAGTAGAAGATTGGAAACTGGTGATTTGGAGCAATGAGATGAAAGTCAATAGACTTGGCTCTGATGGGTGAAAATGGGTCTGGAAGAAACAAGGGAAAAGGGGGCTAAGAAATTGAAGGAACTGTCAAGTTCGGTGGAGGAAGCCTGATGATATGGGGTTGTTTCACAGCCAAAGGTATTTAATACTAAACCAGGATCTATGGTCGTCTCAATGATGACCTATATGTGAGTATCCTACAAGACGGGTTACTTCATACACTTAGTACTATGGGTATGAAAAGGACTAGAGATGAGCGAGTAGTGAAATATTCGAAAGTTCGAAATTCGATTCGAATAGACTGCGAAATTCGACTATTCGACCGGATATCGAATCCCATTAAAGTCTATGGGGAAAAAATGCTCGCCACTTGGAAATCTCAATTCGACCACTTGGAGGTCACCAAGTCCACCCTGGAACCTCAGAAAAGGATGCCAACACTGCTGGAATGCAACTGGGACAGCAGGGGAAGCATGTCTGGGTGCATATAACGCGCCCAAGTCGCACTATTACGCCACTATCACAGCCTCTCAACAATACACTCCAAACACAATCTAACCTCTCTGTAAAGTGAGACCATACAAGGAAACCTTCTTTCCTCTACATTACCATAGACCCCAAGCCAAACTAGACAAAAAAGAAGATAAAATTCTAAACCCCTTAAAATCACGTTGCCTATGACAACCACAGATGGCATAAGCAAAGGGAAAAGCAAATAGACCCCACCCCTAATTGTCATTGTGTGTGTGAGATGTGGTCAGACATGTCTTCTTTAAAATGTAAAAACAACTCAAACACATGCAGAAGCCTTAAAATGCCCAAATTGTTGGCGCTAGAGATATCAGTGACCCGACCTGGCCCAGTGTCATGTCTAGCAGGTAAAGCAGTGGGGATGTTGAGGGATGCGTAGGACCGCAAAAGGAAGGAAGAGGCCGTGGGCTGGCCAGAGGCTCATGGAAAATTTTGTGGCGGCCCAAGAGGTGACACCTCTTAAAAATTATGTGGAGGCCCAAGAGGTGAGACCTCTTAAAAATTATGTGGAGGCCCAAGAGTTGACACCTCTTAAAAATTATGTGGAGGCCCAAGAGGTGAGACCTCTTAAACATTTTGCGCAGGCCCAAGAGGTGAGACCTCTTAAAAATTATGTGGAGGCCCAAGAGGTGAGACCTCTTAAACATTTTGTGGAGGCCCAAGAGGTGAGACCTCTTAAAAATTATGTGGAGGCCCAAGAGGTGAGACCTGTTAAAGATTTTGTGGAGGCCCAAGAGGTGAGACCTCTTAAAAATTATGTGGAGGCCCAAGAGGTGAGACCTGTTAAACATTTTGTGGAGGCCCAAGAGGTGAGACGTATTAAAAATTATGTGGAGGCCCAAGAGGTGAGACCTGTTAAACATTTTGTGGAGGCCCAAGAGGTGAGACGTATTAAAAATTATGTGGAGGCCCAAGAGGGGAGACCTCTTAAAAATTATGTGGAGGCCCAAGAGGTGAGACCTCTTAAACATTTTGTGCAGGCCCAAGAGGTGAGACCTCTTAAAAATTATGTGGAGGCCCAAGAGGTGAGACCTGTTAAAAATTATGTGGAGGCCCAAGAGGTGAGACCTGTTAAACATTTTGTGGAGGCCCAAGAGTTGACACCTCTTAAAAATTATGTGGAGGCCCAAGAGGGGAGACCTCTTAAAAATTATGTGGAGGCCCAAGAGGTGAGACCTCTTAAACATTTTGTGCAGGCCCAAGAGGTGAGACCTCTTAAAAATTATGTGGAGGCCCAAGAGGTGAGACCTGTTAAAAATTATGTGGAGGCCCAAGAGGTGAGACCTGTTAAACATTTTGTGGAGGCCCAAGAGGTGAGACCTCTTAAACATTTTGTGGAGGCCCAAGAGGTGAGACGTATTAAAAATTATGTGGAGGCCCAAGAGGGGAGACCTCTTAAAAATTATGTGGACGCCCAAGAGGTGAGACCTCGTAAACATTTTGCGCAGGCCCAAGAGGTGAGACCTCTTAAAAATTATGTGGAGGCCCAAGAGGTGAGACCTCTTAAACATTTTGTGGAGGCCCAAGAGGTGAGCCATAAATATAAAAATTTTTCTGATTTACGGAGCAATTCTACGGCGGTTAAGGAGGAGGAGGAGGAGGTGGAGGAGGAAATGGCACTTCATACAGATGGCACTTCACTTTTGGCTGCTTTCCACGGTTGGAGAAGCAAAGTCCGGGTCAATCCACTTGCTGTTCATTTTGATTAGCGTCAGCCTGTCGGCACTGTCGGTTGACAGGCGGCTGCGCTTATCGGTGATAATGCCCCCGGCAGCGCTGAACACCCTTTCTGATAGCACGCTGGCGGCAGGGCAGGCAAGCACCTCCAAGGCGTACAGGGACAGTTCCAGCCACGTGTCCAACTTGGATTGCGAAGACCCAGTACAGTTTGTTCTCCACTATCCGGACAACACGTGTGTCCCGGGAAAAGCAGCCCAGCATGAAGTCAGCCATGTGTGCCAGACTCTGAATAGGCATGACGTCACTGCCCCCACCAGAAGGATCACTTGCCATTTCCTCCTCTTCCTCTTCCGCCTCCTCTCCGCCCCATCCGCGCTGAACCAATGGGACGCACACAGCCTGACTGCTACCCTCGCCGCCAGCATCCTCCTCCTCTTCCACAGCCACCTCCACGTCGTCCTCCTCCTCCTCATCCTCCTCCTCCTGCAACTGCCACCGTGAAGCAGACAAAAGTGTGGTCTGACTGTGTAGCTCCGTTGCGTCTCCTCCTGCCCCCGTCTCCTCTGTGTGCAATGCGTTCTCCCTTATTGCGATGAGGGATTCTTTAAGGACGCATAGGAGCGGGATGGTTACGCTCGGCCCTGCTGGCTGTGGCCTCACTTCTCTGTCTGAACTGTCCTCTGCCTGTGGACATCCCTCTGCCTGTGGACATCCCTCTGCCTGTGGACATCCCTCTGCCTGTGGCCATCCCTCTGCCTGTGGACATCCCTCTGCCTGTGGACATGCCTCTGCCTGTGGACATCCCTCTGCCTGTGGACATTCCTCTGCCTGTGGACATCCCTCTGCCTCTTGCTGCCTTTTTCGGTGCTGCGCAGACCACCACCTCTCCACTGCTTTCCTCGCTGGACATCACCCTGGACCGGGTCAGTATCGGACAGTACAAAGCGGTGGTACATTTCATACTCCAGCGGTGGTACATTTCATACTCCAGCCGTGGCCTGTTTTCATTCTCCCAATGCCTTGAGACATGTACTGAATGTAAATGAAGGTGTTGTAATCGCGTCTCTCTGTGACAATAGCTCGATACTATCAACTGCCAATTTTATTTTTAACTTTTTTTTTTTTTAGCGAACAGTTTTTTTCAACTTACTGATGTTTTCCAGTCTCTGTTTGGAAACTTTCTATGACTTTTTTCGTACTGGGTGCATTTGGTATAAATATGCAGAGAGTTATTTATGGTTTAATCGCAGAACGATGCAAAGGGAAAGCGTCGTCTAAAGGAGAATCATTTACCTCAGATAATTCAACCAGCAACTATGGCCCCCAACAGCATTTCCGCGCCCCCGTCCTCGTCCACGTCCTATTCCGCTAGCCCCCCTCCGCATTTTATTTTTTTTTGGTTACAATATTTTGCCTTCACAGCCGTGAAATAATTTTGCAAGAGAACGCACAGTACAGTTGCCAATTATAAGGCCTAATATTTTAGAGTTCAAGGTACACAGCCGTGTACTAACTTTTCAGACGGTGGGTATTAACACCAGGTATTTAAAGAATTTTGCAAGAGAACGCACAGTACAGTTGCCAATTATAAGGCCTAATATTTTATAGTATAATTATGTGGAGGCCCAAGAGGTGAGACCTCTTAAAGATTTTGTGGAGGCCCAAGAGGTGAGACCTCTTAAAGATTTTGTGGAGGCCCAAGAGGTGAGACCTCTTAAAGATTTTGTGGAGGCCCAAGAGGTGAGACCTCTTAAAGATTTTGTGGAGGCCCAAGAGGTGAGACCTCTTAAAGATTTGTGGAGGCCCAAGAGGTGAGACCTCTTAAAGATTTTGTGGAGGCCCAAGAGGTGAGACCTCTTAAAGATTTTGTGGAGGCCCAAGAGGTGAGACCTCTTAAAGATTTTGTGGAGGCCCAAGAGGTGAGACCTCTTAAAGATTTTGTGGAGGCCCAAGAGGTGAGACCTCTTAAAGATTTTGTGGAGGCCCAAGAGGTGAGACCTCTTAAAGATTTTGTGGAGGCCCAAGAGGTGAGACCTCTTAAAGATTTTGTGGAGGCCCAAGAGGTGAGACCTCTTAAAGATTTTGTGGAGGCCCAAGAGGTGAGACCTCTTAAAGATTTTGTGGAGGCCCAAGAGGTGAGACCTCTTAAAGATTTTGTGGGCCAAGGGACCCTAAAGATTGGGCCAAGAGGTGAGACCTCTTAAAGATTTTGTGGAGGCCCAAGAGGTGAGACCTCTTAAAGATTTTGTGGAGGCCCAAGAGGTGAGACCTCTTAAAAGATTTTGTGGAGGCCCAAGAGGTGAGACCTCTTAAAGATTTTGTGGAGGCCCAAGAGGTGAGACCTCTTAAAGATTTTGTGGAGGCCCAAGAGGTGAGACCTCTTAAAGATTTTGTGGAGGCCCAAGAGGTGAGACCTCTTAAAGATTTTGTGGAGGCCCAAGAGGTGAGACCTCTTAAAGATTTTGTGGAGGCCCAAGAGGTGAGACCTCTTAAAGATTTTGTGGAGGCCCAAGAGGTGAGACCTCTTAAAGATTTTGTGGAGGCCCAAGAGGTGAGACCTCTTAAAGATTTTGTGGAGGCCCAAGAGGTGAGACCTCTTAAACATTTTGTGGAGGCCCAAGAGGTGAGACCTCTTAAAAATTATGTGGAGGCCCAAGAGGTGAGACCTCTTAAAAATTATGTGGAGGCCCAAGAGGTGAGACCTCTTAAAAATTATGTGGAGGCCCAAGAGGTGAGACCTCTTAAAAATTATGTGGAGGCCCAAGAGGTGAGACCTCTTAAAAATTATGTGGAGGCCCAAGAGGTGAGACCTCTTAAAAATTATGTGGAGGCCCAAGAGGTGAGACCTCTTAAAAATTATGTGGAGGCCCAAGAGGTGAGACCTCTTAAAAATTATGTGGAGGCCCAAGAGGTGAGACCTCTTAAAAATTATGTGGAGGCCCAAGAGGTGAGACCTCTTAAAAATTATGTGGAGGCCCAAGAGGAGAGCCATAAATATATATATATTTTTTTTTACGGAGCAATTCTACGGCGGTTAAGGAGGAGGAGGAGGAGGTGGAGGAGGAAATGGCACTTCATACAGATGGCACTTCACTTTTGGCTGCTTTCCACGGTTGGAGAAGCAAAGTCCGGGTCAATCCACTTGCTGTTCATTTTGATTAGCGTCAGCCTGTCGGCACTGTCGGTTGACAGGCGGCTGCGCTTATCGGTTATAATGCCCCCGGCTGCGCTGAACACCCTTTCTGATAGCACGCTGGCGGCAGGGCAGGCAAGCACCTCCAAGGCGTACAGGGACAGTTCCAGCCACGTGTCCAACTTGGAGACCCAGTAAGTGTAGGACGCCGAGGGATCGGGGAGGACAGGGTTACGGTCTGCCAGGTACTCCCGCAACATCCGCCGATACTTGTCCCTCCTGCTGATAGCGGGCCCCGCAGTGATGGAAGTTGCACGAGGGGGTGCCATGAACGTGTCCCACACCTTGGAGAGTGTTCCCCTGGTGGCTGTGGGCCTGATGGATGTTGTGGGACTCTGGGAGACCCTCTCCTCTCTGCCGCCAGCGATGGTGGGTGGGAAAATCTCCATCATGTTCTGCACGAGTTCCCTCTGGTATTCCAGCAATCGATTCGTCCTCTCCTCTACCGGAATAAAAGAGGAGACGTTATCTTTATACCGGGGGTCCAGGAGTGCGAAGACCCAGTACAGTTTGTTCTCCACTATCCGGACAACACGTGTGTCCCGGGAAAAGCAGCCCAGCATGAAGTCAGCCATGTGTGCCAGACTCTGAATAGGCATGACCTCACTGCCCCCACCAGAAGGATCACTTGCCATTTCCTCCTCTTCCTCTTCCGCCTCCTCTCCGCCCCATCCGCGCTGAACCAATGGGACGCACACAGCCTGACTGCTACCCTCGCCGCCAGCATCCTCCTCCTCTTCCACAGCCACCTCCACGTCGTCCTCCTCCTCATCCTCCTCCTCCTGCAACTGCCACCGTGAAGCAGACAAAAGTGTGGTCTGACTGTGTAGCTCCGTTGCGTCTCCTCCTACCCCCGTCTCCTCTGCGTGCAATGCGTTCTCCCTTATTGCGATGAGCGATTCTTTAAGGACGCCTAGGAGCGGGATGGTTACGCTCACTATAGCGTCCTCGCTGCTGACCTTCTTGGTGGACTCCTCAAAGATACGCAGTACATCGCATATGTCTGCCATCCATGGCCACTCGTGGTTGGCAAACTGAGGGAGCTGAGTTGGAGGCACGCGTGGATTCATTATCTGGTACTCCATCAATGCTCTCTGCTGCTCACACACCCTGGCCAACATGGAATAGGTGGAATTCCAGCGAGTCGGCAGGTCGCACAACAGCCGATGTTCAGGCAAATGGAGGCGTTGCTGGAGTTTTTTTAAGCTAGCAGCAGCTACAGTTGACTTCCGAAAGTGAGCGCACAAGCGCCGCACTTTCACCAGTAGCTCTGCCAGGTTGGGGTAAGTCTTTAGAAATTTTTGGACTACCAGATTAAAAACGTGGGCCAGGCATGGTACGTGATTGAGTTCGGCAAGCTCCAGAGCCGCCACCAGGTTACGGCCGTTATCGCACACGACCATGCCTGGTCCTAGCTGCAGCGGCGACAGCCACATCTCCGTCTGCTGCAATATGGCGTCCCTCACCTCTGGGGCGCTGTGCTTCCTGTCGCCCAAGCTGATGAGCTTTAGCACCGCCTGCTGACGTCTCCCCGCGCCAGTGCTGCAACGCTTCCAGCTAGCGGCTGAGGGAGATGTTAAGGCACAGGAGGAGGAGGAGGAGGAGGAGGAGGAGGGGGGTTTATCAGAACCCATGCTGGCAATCTTGGGCGGGGGTGGTAGGTAGGCCGTCTCTGTTTGCGACCCCCGTCCCCGCCTCCACTACATTCACCCAGTGTGCCGTCAGAGAAATGTATCGTCCCTGGCCGCAAGCGCTTGTCCATGAGTCGGTGGTCAAGTGGACCTTTGCGCTGACTGCGTACCTCAGGGCCCGCCTGATGTTACGCGACACGTGCTGGTGCAGGGCGGGGACGGCACTCCGGGAAAAGTAGTGGCGGCTAGGGACGGAATAGCGAGGTGCGGCAGCCGCCATCAGGTCGCGGAAGGCCTGCGTCTCCACAAGCCTAAACGGCAACATCTCCAGGGCCAGCAGTTTGGAGATGTGGCAGTTTAAGGCTTGGGCTTGGGGGTGACTCGAGGCGTACTTCCGCCTGCGGTCGAACGCCTGCGAGATGGACAGTTGTTGGGACGAGGAGTGTGAAGGTGCAGGCGAAGAGGCGGGGGAAGGGGCAGGGGAAGGGAGGCTGAAGGAGAAGGCCCCAAAGTAGCAGAGGCAGAGGCAGATGTGGAGGTGTCCTGGCTGGAGGTCTGGACCGCAGTGGCAGCACACAACAAAGGGGAAGAGGCAGTGGCAGCAAGACCGGGCGCAGTTTGTATTGCGTTTGCTCTCTCCCACTCAGCCCAGTGCTTGAATTCCAAGTGACGCCGCATGCCTGAGGTGGTCAGATTGCTCTTCTCAGAGCCCCTACTCAGTTTTGAGTGGCAGAGTGTGCAAACCGCGCTCAGTTTGTCATCCGCACAAACATTAAAATATCTCCACACCACAGAAGTACGAGGCCTCGATGGGGGAGCTTCGCAGGACTGGCCGCTGGCGGGAACAGCTTCGGCCCTGCTGGCTGTGGCCTCACTTCTCTGTCTGAACTGTCCTCTGCCTGTGGCCATCCCTCTGCCTGTGGACATCCCTCTGCCTGTGGACATGCCTCTGCCTGTGGACATCCCTCTGCCTGTGGACATCCCTCTGCCTGTGGACATCCCTCTGCCTCTTGCTGCCTTTTCGGTGCTGCGCAGACCACCACCTCTCCACTGCTTTCCTCGGCTGGACATCACCCCTGGCCAAGTGGGGTCGGTCATTTCGTCATCCACCACCTCCTCTTCCTCACTCTGCTCCTCCTCCTGCCCACTGGACATTCCAACAGCCTCCCTTGATGGCAACTGCGTCTCATCATCATCATCGCTCATGATAACAGATGCTGGCTCAGGGTCCACATCAGCAGGAGATGGCGAAAACTCCAGTGTTTGGGCATCACTACAAACAAATTCCTCTGCTAGCTCCTGGGATTCTTCCGGCACATCTGAAAAAGGACCCGAAAAGAGCTCCTGGGAGGGGTCAAGGGTGGGATGACTCTGTTGGCCAGGTGTGGAGGAAGGAGGGTCAGAGTGAGACTGTGTGGATGACTGGCTGGTGGACAACTGTGTGGAAGCGCTATCGGCTATCCATTGCACCACCTGTTCAACCTGCTCAGGCCTCAACAGCGGTGTAACCCGCCCCCTGCTTAACTGTCCCATAAAGGCAGGGATTCTGGATGAGCGGGATCCTGGCTGAATCCTCACCAGCACACATTGTATCCCCACTGGCTTCAACAAGGCCCCCAACAGCATTTCCGCGCCCCCGTCCTCGTCCACGTCCACGTCCTATTCCGCTAGCCCCCCTCCGCATTTTATTTTTTTTTTGTTGCAAATACAATATTTGGGTATATAATTAGGTATGTGAAATAATTTAGCAAGAGAACGCACAGTACAGTGGCCTATTAAAAGGCCTAGATATTGTATATTTCAAGGTACACAGCCGTGTACTAACTGAACAGACGGTGGGTATTTACACCAGGTATGTGAGATAATTTTAGCAAGAGAACGCACAGTACAGTGGCCTATTAAAAGGCCTAGATATTGTATATTTCAAAGTACACAGCCGTGTAGTAACTGAACAGACGGTGGGTATTTACACCAGGTATGTGAGATAATTTAGCAAGAGAACGCACAGTACAGTGGCCTATTAAAATGGCCTAGATATTGTATATTTCAAGGTACACAGCCGTGTAGTAACTGAACAGACGGTGGGTATTTTACACCAGGTATGTGAGATAATTTAAGCAAGAGAACGCACAGTACAGTGGCCTATTAAATGGCCTAGATATTGTATATTTCAAAGTACACAGCCGTGTAGTAACTGAACAGACGGTGGGTATTTACACCAGGTATGTGAGATAATTTAGCAAGAGAACGCACAGTACAGTGGCCAATTAAAATGGCCTAGATATTGTATATTTCAAAGTACACAGCCGTGTAGTAACTGAACAGACGGTGGGTATTTACACCAGGTATGTGAGATAATTTAACAAGAGAACGCACAGTACAGTGGCCTATTAAATGGCCTAGATATTGTATATTTCAAAGTACAACAGCCGTGTAGTAACTGAACAGACGGTGGGTATTTACACCAGGTATGTGAGATAATTTTAGCAAGAGAACGCACAGTACAGTGGCCTATTAAAATGGCCTAGATATTGTATATTTCAAAGTACACAGCCGTGTAGTAACTGAACAGACGGTGGGTATTTACACCAGGTATGTGAGATAATTTAGCAAGAGAACGCACAGTACAGTGGCCTATTAAAATGGCCTAGATATTGTATATTTCAAAGTACAACAGCCGTGTAGTAACTGAACAGACGGTGGGTATTTACACCAGGTATGTGAGATA
>ONZH01001132.1:0-38334 GCA_900303285.1 Rhinella marina | reverse complement strand
AGGATACAGCCAGCAGGGCCGAAGCTGTTCCCGGCAGCAGGCAGTTGCGCAAAGCTCCCCCATCGAGGCCTCTTACTTCTGTGGTGTGGAGATTTTTTAATGTTTGTGCGGATGACAAACTGAGCGCGGTTTGCACACTCTGCCACTCAAAACTGAGTAGGGGCTCTGAGAAGAGCAATATGACCACCTCAGGCATGCGGCGTCACTTGGAAGTCAAGCACTGGGCTGAGTGGGAGAGAGCAAACGCAATACAACCTGCGCAAGGTCTTCCTGCCACTCCACATCTGCCTCTGCCTCGGCTACTTTGGGGCCTTCTCCTTCAGCCTCCTCTTCCCCTGCATCTTCGCCTGCACCTTCACACTCCTCGTCCCATCAACTGTCCATCTCGCAGGCGTTCGACCGCAGGCGGAAGTACGCCTCGAGTCACCCCCAAGCCCAAGCCTTAAACTGCCACATCTCCAAACTGCTGGCCCTGGAGATGTTGCCGTTTAGGCTTGTGGAGACGCAGGCCTTCCGCGACCTGATGGCGGCTGCCGCACCTCGCTATTCCATCTCCAGCCGCCACTACTTTTCCCGGAGTGCCGTCCCCGCCCTGCACCAGCACGTGTCGCGTGACATCAGGCAGGCCCTGAGGTACGCAGTCAGCGCAAAGGTCCACTTGACCACCGACTCGTGGACAAGCGCTTGCGGCCTGGGACGATACATCTCTTTGACGGCACACTGGGTGAATGTTGTGGAAGCGGGGACGGGGTCGCAAACAGAGACGGCCTACCTACCACACCTGCCCAAGATTGCCAGCACGGGTTCTGATAAACCCCCCTCCTCTTCCTCCTCCACCTCCTCCTCCTCTGCCTTAACATCGCCCTCAGCCACTAGCTAGAAGCGTTGCAGCACTGGCGCGGGGAGACGTCAGCAGGCGGTGCTTAAGCTCATCAGCTTGGGCGACAGGAAGCACAGCGCCCCAGAGGTGAGGGACGCCATATTGCAGCAGACGGAGATGTGGCTGTCGCCGCTGCAGCTAGGACCAGGCATGGTCATGTGCGATAACGGCCGTAACCTGGTGGCGGCTCTGGAGCTTGCCGAACTCAATCACGTACCATGCCTGGCCCACGTTTTTAATCTGGTAGTCCAAAAATTTCTAAAGACTTACCCCAACCTGGCAGAGCTACTGGTGAAAGTGCGGCGCTTGTGCGCTCACTTTCGGAAGTCAACTGTAGCTGCTGCTAGCTTAAAAAAACTCCAGCAACGCCTCCATTTGCCTGAACATCGGCTGTTGTGCGACCTGCCGACTCGCTGGAATTCCACCTATTCCATGTTGGCCAGGGTGTGTGAGCAGCAGAGAGCATTGATGGAGTACCAGATTATGAATCCACGCGTGCCTCCAACTCAGCTCCCTCAGTTTGCCAACCACGAGTGGCCATGGATGGCAGACATATGCGATGTACTGCGTATCTTTGAGGAGTCCACCAAGAAGGTCAGCAGCGAGGACGCTATAGTGAGCGTAACCATCCCGCTTCTATGCGTCCTTAAAGAATCGCTCATCGCAATAAGGGAGAACGCATTGCACGCAGAGGAGACGGGGGTAGGAGGAGACGCAACGGAGCTACACAGTCAGACCACACTTTTGTCTGCTTCTCGGTGGCAGTTGCAGGAGGAGGAGGAGGATGAGGAGGAGGAGGACGACGTGGAGGTGGCTGTGGAAGAGGAGGCGGATGTTGGCGGCGAGGGTAGCAGTCAGGCTGTGTGCATCCCATTGGTTCAGCGCGGATGGGGCGGAGAGGAGGCGGAAGAGGAAGAGGAGGAAATGGCAAGTGATCCTTCTAGTGGGGGCAGTGACGTCATGCCTATTCAGAGTCTGGCACACATGGCTGACTTCATGCTGGGCTGCTTTTCCCGGGACACACGTGTTGTCCGGATAGTGGAGAACAAACTGTACTGGGTCTTCGCACTCCTGGACCCCCGGTATAAAGATAACGTCTCCTCTTTTATTCCGGTAGAGGAGAGGACGAATCGATTGCTGGAATACCAGAGGGAACTCGTGCAGAACATGATGGAGATTTTCCCACCCACCATCGCTGGCGGCAGAGAGGAGATGGTCTCCCAGAGTCCCACAACATCGATCAGGCCCACAGCCACCAAGGGAACACTCTCCAAGGTGTGGGACATGTTCATGGCACCCCCTCGTGCAACTTCCATCACTGCGGGGCCCGCTATCAGCAGGAGGGACAAGTATCGGCGGATGTTGCGGGAGTACCTGGCAGACCGTACCCCTGTCCTCCCCGATCCCTCGGCGTCCTACACTTACTGGGTCTCCAAGTTGGACACGTGGCTGGAACTGTCCCTGTACGCCTTGGAGGTGCTTGCCTGCCCTGCCGCCAGTGTGCTATCAGAAAGGGTGTTCAGCGCAGCCGGGGGCATTATAACCGATAAGCGCAGCCGCCTGTCAACCGACAGTGCCGACAGGCTGACGCTAATCAAAATGAACAGCAAGTGGATTGACCCGGACTTTGCTTCTCCAACAGTGGAAAGCAGCCAAAAGTGAAGTGCCATCTGTATGAAGTGCCATTTCCTCCTCCACCTCCTCCTCCTCCTCCTCAACCGCCGTAGAATTGCTCCGTAAAAAAAAAAAAAAATATATTTATGGCTCACCTCTTGGGCCTACAAACAATTTTTAAGAGGTCTCACCTCTTGGGCCTACAAACAATTTTTATTATGGCTCACCTCTTGGGCCTTAATACAATTGTTAAGAGGTCTCACCTCTTGGGCCTACAAACAATTTTTAAGACGTCTCACCTCTTTGGCCTCCACATAATTTTTAAGAGGTCTCACCTCTTGGGCCTACAAACAATTTTTCTCATGGCTCACCTCTTGGGCCTACAAACAATTTTTAAGAGGTCTCACCTCTTGGGCCTAGAAACAATTTTTATTATGGCTCACCTCTTGGAACTTAATACAATTTTTAAGAGGTCTCACCTCTTGGGCCTACAAACAATTTTTAAGAGGTCTCACCTCTTGGGCCTACAAACAATTTTTAAGAGGTCTCACCTCTTGGGCCTACAAACAATTTTTCTCATGGCTCACCTCTTGGGCCTACAAACAATTTTTAAGAGGTCTCACCTCTTGGGCCTACAAACCATTTTTATTATGGCTCACCTCTTGGGCCTTAATACAATTTTTAAGAGGTCTCACCTCTTTGGCCTCCACTTAATTTTTTCGAGGGCTCACCTCTTGGGCCTCCATATAATTTTTTCGAGGGCTCACCTCAAGCTAATTTTGGGCACTCATTAAAATATTTTCACAACAAGGACCTAAGAGCCCTCGATGGGAGAGCTTTGTGTGGGGGCCTGTTATAGGGAAGAGATGCGGCCCTGCGGGCTCTAGCCTGCCTTCTCCATGAGCCTCTGGCCAGCCCACGGCCTCTTCCTGCCTTTTGCGGTCCTACGCATCCCTCAACATCCCCACTGCTTTACCTGCTAGACATGACACTGGGCCAGGTCGGGTCGCTGACTTTGTCATACTCAACCACCTCCTCTTACACTGCCTCACTTTGCTCCAACAGCCTCCCTTGCTGGCAACTGTGTCTCATCATCGTCCCTAATCATTTTACACTTTAGTGCCCGTTCCACACCACCATCAGCTAGAGATGGAGCTTGCTCCAGTGTTTGGGCATCAGAACAAACAAAATCCTCAGATAGCTCCTGCGATTCTTGCATGGGTGGGAACACTTGGTTGATAACATTGGGCAGGGTGGGAGGAAGGAGGGTCAGAGTGAGGTCCCTGCAGTTTCTGCAGGCTATCGACGAGACTGGACTTTGTGGACTTGACTGGGTGGTGGACAGATTTAACAAATCTAGAAGGAGAAGGAGGGGTTTGCCGAGCTGTCTTTAAGGGTTGCGGAAATCCAGACAGAACCAAGGCCCAAAACTTCGGTGGGGGTAGCAGGTTTGCCCGTCCCCGCCTCCACAACATTCACCCAGTGTGCCGTCAGGGAGATGTAGCATCCCCGGCCTCAAACCAAAGTGTTGGTGGTCAAATGGCCTTTTGCAGTAACCGTGTTACTCGGGCGTGGATGATGTTTTGGGACATGTGCCTGGGCAAGGCAGGGATGGCACAGAGGGAAAAATAGTGATGGCTTGATTGCTTTCCCCCTTGCCTATGCCATCTGTGGTTGTCATAGGCAACGTGATTTTAAGGGGTGCAGAATTTTATCTTCTTTTTTGTCTAGTTTGGCTTGGGGTCCATGGCAATGTAAATGAAAGAAGGTTTCCTTGTATGGTCTCACTTTACAGAGAGGTTATATTGTCTTTGGAGTGTATTGTTGTGAGGCTGTGATAGTGGCGTAATAGTGTGACTTGGGCGCGTTATATGCACCCAGACATGCTTCCCCTGCTGTCCCAGTTGCATTCCAGCAGTGTTGGCATCCTTTTCTGAGGTTTCAGGGTGGACTTGGTGACCTCCAAGTGGTCGAATTGAGATTTCCAAGTGGCGAGCATTTTTTTCCCATAGACTTTAATGGGATTCGATATTCGGTCGAATAGTCGAATATCGCGGTCTATTCGAATCGAATTTCGAACTTTCGAATATTTCACTACTCGCTCATCTCTAATGATCACCACCGAACACAGAGCACGTACTTGTCCGATAAATTGTACGCTAATGTTACGTATAAGTTACTTTAAACGCTGATGCGTACAAATTCAGTTAATTAGCGAACTTTTACTGTAAGTTCGTTATTCGTGCGGCAAAAAGCCCGGGAAGAAAGCGGTCACCTGACCTAGAGGGCAGGGCTTGCTCTGATTGGCTCACAGGCTCTGTAAGCCTGTGACATCAGTTGTGCTGCGACTGCTGAGACAAGCAAAAGCACTGTGTGTGAAGTTCTGAGAGACAGAGAACTGTTTTGTTAAAATTGGGGTGTAATTGTTCTGGGAATCCATAATACACATATCAGGGATACTGCAGGGCCAGTGCAGGGCAAGTGCAGGGCCAGTGCAGGGCTAGTAATTAATCAGGCAGGGAGAGAGAAAGGGAGAGAGACAGGGAGAGAGACAAGGAGAGATACAAAGACCAGCTGCAGGGCCACAGTCAAGTGAAAATGTCTGGCATGGAAAAGCAAAAGAGTTCCAGCCAGACCTCGAGCTCCAAAAAAAAGGAGAAGGTGGCACAGGGCAGCAGTGGCAAAGGACATGTAGCCGGAGCTTCTACTTGTAGAATTCGTAATAGTTGGCTACTGTTCCACCAGGCTAACCCACCAAGGCGCAAAATTGTATTGGAGGAGAAAGTGGATGATGTAGTGGAGTGGATAGCACACTCATCTCAATCGCAGCCGGATGATCTGCTTTCATCTGCTGATACAGTATCATGTAGCCAGGGGTCAGACTCAGAGCGTTCCTCCTGCTCCACAATTCCGCTCCAGCAAAGCCCATAATTTTCTGCCACCTCTCAGCTTTCAGTGCCGCCTCCTAGTGGTGTCCCTTCTGCATTTTATAAAATAAAAGGCCACCAAACCCCACCGCATAATCCGGTAGTTATAGAGGACAGCCGCCCTGAGGATTTCTTAGAGGGCAGTCAGAGTTTGGACTGCCAGAATTGGAGGCTATATTGCAGTCAGAAAAAAGTGGTAGGGAGTCTGATGATGATGTGTTAGACCGGAGGACCTGAAAGGCATATCGGGTTGGTAAGGAGGATTTGATCTTCTAGGAGGAGGGTGGTAGTAGTGGCAACAACAGAGGGCAGAAGTGAGTTAGGCCCAGGGCCAGGCCTTTCTTGAGAACTAGTGAAACCCCAAGTATAGTGGGGCCGGGACAAGGGTCTAGGCGTGCAAGGGCTACAAGCTTGGCCAGCTCTGGAGGGTGCACATCGGGTGTGTGGAAGTATTTCACCACTCTGCCGGGGGACATAAGCACGGCCACATGTAATTTCTGTAAACAGAAATTGAGCCATAGGAAAGCCACAAATGTAGGGACCACTGCTATGTGGAACCATCTGAAGCGGCGTCATGCTGCCAATTTATCTAACCAAGGTGGTTATCTAACCAAGGTGGTGAGAGCAGCGCATTAATACTGAAGAGCTGGCTACTTCTCCCGGGGTCCCTTGCGTCAGGCAGGCCGCATCCAAGAACATAACTCAGCCCGCATCCAGGTAAAAATACCATTTATTGAAAACACACTGCACTACATGAACATTAAAAATTGTATACAATACAAAAAACAATGTGGGGAAACCATGATAAGTTCCACACAAGCCCAGAAAAAATACATTAAGTCCTATATAAGACACACACTTGAGCCATCACAATCAAAATATATGATAAATAATGGTATACAGCAAACATCAGAAATTATACCATAAAAAAAAATAAATTGACTGATGATTTGACTAAATGACTGATGAAGATAAATAGAATCCACCTGTGTGTAATCAAGTCTCCGTATAAATGCACCTGCTCTGTGATAGTCTCAGGGTTCTGTTTAATGCACAGAGAGCATCATGAAGACCAAGGAACACACCAGGCAGGTCCGTGATACTGTTGTGGAGAAGTTTAAAGCCGGATTTGAATACCAAAAGATTTCCCAAACTTTAAACATCCCAAGGAGCACTGTGCAAGCGATCATATTGAAATGGAAGGAGTATCAGACCACTGCAAATCTACCAAGACCCGGCTGTTCCTCTAAACTTTCATCTCAAACGAGGAGAAGACTGATGAGAGATGCAGCCAAGAGGCCCATGATCACTCTGGATGAACTGCAGAGATCTACAGCTGAGGTGGGAGAGTCTGTCCATAGGACAACAATCAGTCGAACACTTCACAAATCTGGCCTTTGTGGAAGAGTGGCAAGAAGAAAGCCATTTCTCAAAGATATCCATAAAAAGTCTCGTTTACAGTTTGCCACAAGCCACCTGGGAGACACACCAAACATGTGGAAGAAGGTGCTCTGGTCAGATGAAACCAAAATCCAACTTTTTGGAAACAATGCAAAACGATATGTTTGGCGTAAAAGCAACACAGCTCATCACCCTGAACACACCATCCCCACTGTCAAACATGGTGGTGGCAGCATCATGGTTTGGGCCTTCTTTTCATCAGCAGGGACAGGGAAGATGGTTAAAATTGATGGGAAGATGGATGGAGCCAAATACAGGACCATTCTGGATGAAAACCTGTTGGAGTCTGCAAAAGACCTGAGACTAGGACGTAGATTTATCTTCCAACAAGACAATGATCCCAAACATAAAGCAAAATCTACAAGGGAATGGTTCAAAAATAAACGTATCCAGGTCTTATAATGGCCAAGTCCAGACCTGAATCCAATTGAGAATATTTGGAAAGAGCTGAAAACTGCTGTTTACAAACGCTCTCCATCCAACCTCAAAGAGCTTGAGCTGTTTTGCAAGGAAGAATGGGCAAGAATTTCAGTCTCTAGATATGCGAAACTGATAGAGACATACCCCAAGCGACTTGCAGCTGTAATCGCAGCAAAAGGTGGCGCAACAAAGTATTAATGCAAGGGTGCCGAATAATTTTGCACGCCCCACTTTTCAGTTTTATTGTTACAAAAAAGTTTAAATAATCCTATAAATTTTGTTCCACTTCATTTCACAATTGTGACCCACTTGTTGTTGATTCTTCACCAAAAATTTAAAATGTCATATCTTTTTGTTTGAAGCCTAAAATGTGGCAAAAGGTTGAAAAGTTCCAGGGTGCCAAATACTTTCGCAAAGCACTGTATATATATATATACTGTTCTTTGGCTGTCATGGCTTCCTTTCCTTGCAAGTGGGATATGATCTACTGACTCATCTCTCAGCGATTTGGATGTGAGCTGGCGCTTCCGTCTGAGGAACCGAGAGTCCGGAGGCAGTGGGTTCATCCCATTCTTTCACAGCAACTACAGAAGGGCCACTTTCATCGGCTGTACGAGGACTTACGGCAGTACCCTGCTAAATTTCAGGGTTATTGCCGTTTGTCTTTGGCGGCCTTTGATTGTTTGCCGGCGTCTCTGCGTTCTGGGCTGACTTTTCAGGACACCACGATGAGGCGCTGCATTGGCCCTGAGGAATGTCTTCTAGTCACCTTGACGTAAGTTTCATCCCTAATGCCTAACCCTATTTGTGTTTTTTGTGTGGGAATTAAATAAGGAACTAAAGGTTCCTGGCGACTGGCAACTCTTTTGCTTCCTTGCACTACGAGTACCTCCTGGGAATCTCAACCATTTCTGGGATTGTTCGCCACACTTGTGAACTAATGTGGCAGCAACTCAGAACAGCGGTGATGCCCCAAACCAAGGCAGAAGATTGACTCCGAATTGCCGACGAGTTCAATAAATCAGCGCAGTTTCCACACTGCATCGGGCGTTGGATGGTAAGCACATTCGTGTGAAGAAGCCGCCTCGCCCAGGGTCCCAATATTTTAATTACAAGCAATATTTCTCAGTGGTTCTATTGGCATTAGCTGATAGTAACTACTGATTTATTCTAGTGGATATTGGGGCCTATGGAAGCACTGCAGACGGCCGCATCTTCAGTTCTTCCAGAATGGGTGAACGGCTTCGTTCCAACCAACTAGCCCTGCCAGAACCAAGGTGGCTTCCAGGTTCGTCTGGTCCAGCCGTTCCATTTGTAATCGTCTCTGATGAGGGGTTTGCATTATCTCCTCATGTAATGCGACCTTTCCCAAGACGCGATTTGGATGACCGGAAGCGCGTATTCAACTATCGTCTGTGTCGTGCACGTCGATATGTTGAATGTGCTTTCGGAATACTCTCTGGAAAATGGAGAGTGTTCCTGTCAACCTTGCAAATGAGTCCGCCAAATGCCACCCTGGTGATACAGGCTTCTGTGATTTTACACAATTTCACCAGGATTCATGATGCATCCTCAGTCCGTGAAGCGGCCCCTTTTCCAATGGAGGAATCTTTGGAATTGGACCAAAGTCAGCATGGAAGACCTGGAACGGCTGGCCTAGCAGTTCGAGATCTGTTTTGCAGATTTCTTCATGAGTCCTGAGGGTGCATTATCGTGGCAGCTGGACAGCATTCGTGGTACCCGTTAAACTTGGTTTTGGGCCAAATTGATTCCAAATTTTGAATATTTTATTTTTTAGATAGATAGTGCCCCATGTTTTAGATTCGTTTAGGGACCCACAAGATAATGAGGACCCTTGACATGGGCTTGTGGGCTAAGGTTTTTTGTGGAAATATTTAAAATTAATGTTTTAAATATTTCCACATTACACCAACAAATACCTCATTATTGTACCTTAAAATATTATTATATTTGAAAGGTACAGCCCATCAGGATCTTTGGGCCAAGCATTAATGCAAACAGCAAGAAACAACATTGGGCTTATATGCTCCTTCGCCAGTATAATAAAGTTTTTTAAAACTTGTGTCTATTTTTTTTGTGGTTCAAAAAATATGTGGTCTTGAAAGACACGGCGTCAGTTGTTGCGCAACATTCCTTGCAGACCTACATATACACTTGTAGAGTACAAGTTTTCAAATTTTTTTCATCATGGATTAACACAGAATTAATACACTGTTTTTAATCTTGCAAGAGTCAAGGGGTATCTTTTCATCTCCAAAAACTCCCCGCTACTCTTGTATAGTGGCTGGGACGGATGTTGCATAACAACTGTTGCTGTGTAACCCAAACAACGGAAGCACTATGGTATGCATCCGTGTTTTCTTTACACTGTGCCTCCATGCCTTGTAAAAGTAGAGCATGCACTTATTTTACAAGGTGTGGACCTACAGATATAGATTGTGGAGCCAATCCAAGTGAATGGATCTAAAATCCACAAGCAGGTGCCCCATGGTCTTTGCCTGGCCATTGCTGACCACTTCTGGCAAGAACACGGGCATGACCGGCTGGTTTTAATTAAAGGGGTTGTCCGGGTTCAGAACTGATCCCGGACATACCCAGGATCTCACCTCCGCAGCCCTCATACTCCGATGCCCTCCCTTGCCCTGCGCTGGATTGCGCATAGCGCAGGTCAAAGGAGGGCATCGGAGTATGAGATGCTCTGATGCCCTGTTCAGGAGGGCTGCGGAGGTGAGATCCTGGGTATGTCCGGGATCAGCTCTGAACCCGGACAACCCCTTTAAGTGTGCATGAGGCCTTAATCCGGCTCATCTTTCAAATTTGATAGAACACACTGCCATAAAGTAGTGTATGACATACTGCAGTGTTGTGGCACGGCATTAAACCACACGCTAGCTGGCCTTTTGTGGTGTTAATGTGCGTGCATTTACACCTATATATGCTGGCTGCAATATTGGCCACGGACATTTCTGCCACGGCCAATTTGCAGTCTGCATATGTTTGTAAATGAATAATGTTTTCCATGTTTTCATATAAGATTATCAAAACAATGGTGGGGTACTTTGACAGGATGTCCCATTTTGGGAACAGCTGGCCGGATACATGGTGTTTCATGAACATGTATCCGCCCGGCCGATCACACAATGGAACAGCCTGTTGTAGGCCCTCGATGTTGTTGTGATTTTGTTTTTAAAATTTTTAAAATTGTAAAAACAAAATTCATCCCAAAAACAACTTGATTCAGACTATACTTTAACATATCCTGCACACAAACATGTGCTGCCTGTACTGCAGGCCACAAAATGCAGCCCGCAATGCATGGGCACTCTCCAGGAGGACACCTCATATGGATCTCGGACCCATTCCCTTGAATGGAGTCCGCAATACACATCTCTGCGTCTGCACTGTCTATTTTCAGTGATTGAGAAATTTACTTGTGTGGTGGATGAACGGCCTGAATCTACACTGAAGCCCACCGTTGTGCTTCAGTGGTGTTCCAAGCGTGTCTCCGCACCACATGTCATGGATTGCGGTCCAATTGAAGTGAATGGGTCCGCAATCCTGGATGTGGTAAGCATACGGCCGGTGCTCGTTTTTAGAGGACCCGCCGTATACGACCCACAGGACGGCCACGGGCAGCATACGTTCGTGTGCATGAGCTCGACTGATAAGGGCTCATGCACACGAAATTGTGCTGGCCATGGCCGTGGTGACCATGTATGCTCCACCCTAAAAGTGGAAGTCATAATGGTCATTATCCATTATATATAGGTCAAAAATTGACCTCTATAAATCCGTAAAGTTTAAGAAAAGAAGACAGAGTCTGTTTTGATTTTATAACAAAATAAATTTTTACTAAAAATATTTTTGAACTTTTTAAAACCAAAACTATTTACAAATCATACAAATCTCTTGTATAACTGTACTCCGACCCTGCCTAATACTATCGATTAACCCCGTTGGGATAGTCGGCCCAGCAAAAACCCCCAAAAGGGATGCTATGGTGGACAGACACAAACTCTGCCTGTCCTGGGGCACATCATCAAGTAATGGCCCCAGTCCAAGCATAAGCCTGTCCCCACGGCCGGCGGGCTTATTCCTGTTCAGATACTCAAGGACCTGAGCATCTATTAGCTCCTTGGTTGTCTGAGCAGGAACAGCCCTTGCAGTCTTTGAGAAACCTCCTGGGTTTTCGGCTCCTCAACGGGGCTAGTCGATAGTTCAGGAGGCGGAGTTGGTCGGGGAGGGGGGGTAAGGGGGGCAGAAGAGGGTTCTTCGGGGGACATTTGGCTTGGACCGGCCTCCTCCTCTTCCTCTTCAAGGTTATCAAAAGTCCTAAAAAGAATCACAAAAAACATTATAAGCAAAATTAAATTTTTTAAAATTTTTTATAAAAAAAAAGGTTTAAAAAACTTACTCTCTTAAAGCAAAGACGGGCTTCAAAAAGCTAAATTGTTGCGAATACAAGACCGAATCGCCAGACCGTGCTTTTAAAGCTGTCTCCCTCTTGTACTGGTCCCGCGCGCTGTTCCACCAGGGTTTTACATTTTTTACTGAAATGAAAATAAAACAATTCAGTGAAAAAAATAATGCTCCTTTAAAAAAAAAACACACACAAAAAAATTGTGCAATCATATATTCAGGAGCAGGCTGCCTAGGCCCAAGTCAGGGAACTCGGGCCTAGGCAGCCTGCTGAAGAATATATGATTGCACGATCATCCTGACAGAAAATCCATCCACATGACAGAAAAAAAGAAGCAAGCAGGCATACATGAGAGACAGTACAGTGACATTATGCTCGTGCAATCATATATTCAGGAGCAGGCTGTCTAGGCCCAAGTCAGGGAACTCGGGACTAGGCAGCCTGCTGAAGAATATATGATTGCACAAGCACAGTGACAATATGACAGAAAATGACAGACATGATTTTACATATAATAAATGTACTTACCAAGGTTCTTGCGCTCTTCGGAATTGTCTTTGCTAAATTCCTCAGGGAGGACACACTCAGTGACCTCCAACCACGACCGATCCTTGCGGACACGGTCATGGTAGAGGTCGCATCGGGTGTCCCATAACTCGCGCCTCTCCTGCACCATATGGATAAGCTTCTACAAGGAAATGGACATGTGGTATAGGATAAAATTCACTGAGATGAGTCAGCTTGAAATGATCAAATGCCTCTGGCAAGAAACCAGTTGGAGCCAGACTATAGTCTGGAAAATGTATCTTTTTTGGGGGCTGGATTAGAGCCAGATATGAATATATGCATATATACGGACATGGATCCGCAAAAATACGAAAGACATACGGAAAGTCTTCCGTAGCGTTAGGCATTTTTGCGGACCCATTGACTTGAATGGGCTACGGACGTGTTTTTGCGGCAAAGTATAGGACATGCTTCCTTTTTAATGTGGCCCATCAGCCGTGAAATAAGGCTGCAGAATGCACACAATGTGCATTCCGAATTTTTTCCTCCTATGGAAAAATGAATGGTGTCAGTACCTTTCCATATCGTTCCGCAAAAATGCGGAACGATGCGGAAAGAAATATACGGTCGTTTGAATTGGGCCTTAAAGTGTAATCTCAAGCAAAAAAAAAAAAGCCCACAGTAACATCCATATGATCCATGATATCACATTTTCCAAAAGAGGACACAATAATCCAAGAGAGGTAGAAGTCTTGCAAATTAATGGTATAGCAAAATTTGGATCTTCTTCAAGAATTTTCACCAAAGATGTTCTCCAAAAAAATGGTCCCCAAGCGGATAGTCCCCAGGTCTATTCAAGAATGGAAATCCAAGACATATGGCACCCACATTGCAACCTAAAAAACTGAAAAGACAAGTGATAAGTGCGCTGGAAAAAAATAAAATATCATGTATATATATATACATGAGAAAATATAATAGTGCAATAATTAACACCTTCCCGACCAGCGCTGTACATGTACGGCGCTGCAGGAAGTGACTTCCCGCCCAGCGACGTAGTACTACGGCACACTGATCGGGTGGGTGCAGGAGCTGCGCCCACCCGATCAGAGGTGGGGGTCCGGCTGTGCCCAGTAGCCCTGCGGTGCATTAACCCTTCATGTGCCACGGTCAGCGCTGACCGGTGCACATGCGATGCGGGCGGTGGCAAGGGGTGTCCATTGGGTCCTCGTGCTACTGTGACAGGAACCCAATGGCTTAGCAGCCGGATCCCTCCCTTAGGCAACTGTCTGCCATCTATGGAAGCCTGTGAGATTCATTGAGTAATACACTTACAGCCAATGCATTACAATACAGAAGTATTGTAATGCATTGTAAAGGGGATCAGACCCCCAAAAGATAAAAAAGTGTAAAAAAAAAGAAAGTGAAAAAAAGTGAAAAAAAAAATAGTTTTACAAAAAAAGTTTCAAGTTAAAAAAGCATCCTTTTCACAAAATAAAGTAAAAAAAAATTGTAAAAAATAGGGAAAAAAATAAAAATAGACATATTAGGTATCGCCACATCCGTATCAACCGGCTCTATAAAGATTTCACATGATCCACCCCACCAGGTGAACTGAATAAAATAAAAAAAGCTGTGCCAAAACAGCCATTTTTTAGTCACCTTCCCTTACAAAAAGTGTAATAGCAGGCGATCAAAAAAGCATATGTACCCCAAAATGGTACCAATTAAACCCTCATCTTGTCCCGCAAAAAATGAGACCCTACCTAAGACAATCACCAGAAAAATAAAAAAAATATGGCTTTCAGAAAATGGCAACACAAAAAAATATTTTATTCTGTTTAAAAATGCATCTAATGTGTAAAATGTTACAAAAATAAAAATGGCAGACATATTGGGTATCGCCGCGTCTGTAACAAACTTCTCTATAAAAATATCACATGATTTCCCCCCTCAGGTGAATGCTGTAAAACTTTTTATTAAAAAACTAGTCCAAAACAGCTATTTTTTTCCTCTTGCCTCACAAAAAGTGTAATACCACATGATTAAAAAAGCATATGTACCCCAAAATTTTACCAATCAAAACTTCATCTCATCCCGCAGAAATTGAGACCCAACCTAAGACAATCGGCCCAAAAATAAAAAAATATAAAAAAATATGGCTCTCTGAAAATGGCAGCACAAAAACAAGATTTAATTCTGTTTAAAAATGCAGCTAATGTGTTAAATTTAACAAAAATAAAAATGGTAGACATATTGGGTATTGACGCATCCGTAACAACCTGCTCAATAAAAATATCACATGGTTTGCTCCCTCAGGTGAATGCTGTAAAAAAATTTTTTTAAAAACCTATGCCAAAACAGCTATTTTTTTCACCTTGACTTGACCAATGAAAACATCACCTCATCCCGAAAAAAAATAAGCCCCCACATAAGACATTAACTCAAAAAAATAAAAATTAATGGCTCATGCAAACCAATCCATCAAAATCTGTGCTGCAAAATCCATCTGTTCTGAGTCCTGCCATGTGCCCCCACAGAAGTTTACCACCACATATTGCCGTATTCAGGAGAAAATGTAAAAACAAATTATGGGGTGCTTTTCTCCTGTTACCCCTTGTGAAAATAAAAAATTTGGGGCTAAAGCAACATTTTATTGGAAGAAATGAAACTTTTCATTTTCACAGCCAAGTGTATCCAAATTCCATAAAACGCTTAGGGGTCTAAGTGGTCAGTTCCCCACTTAATATATTCTTTGAAGGGTGTAGTTTCCAAAATGGGGTCACTTTTTGAGGGTTTCCACTTTAGGGGTACGTCAGTGTCTCTCAATTACAAAATGGTGCCTAAAAACCACTCTAGCAAAATCTGCCTCCAAAATTCGTATAGTGCTCCTTTCCTTCTGACCACTGCCACAAACCCATAGAGACATTTACCACCACATATGGGGTATTTCTTTAAACTGCAGAATCAGAGCAATGTATATTGAGGTTTAGTTTGCTGTTAACCCTTGCTGTGTTGCAAGAAAAAAAATATTAACATAAATAATCTACAAAAAAAGTTAAATTTTAAAATTTCACCTCCATTTTCCTTTAATTCTTGTGGGTTAACAAAGTTTGTAACATCAGTTTTTTATAATTTCAGGGGTGTAGTTTCTAAAATAGGGTCATTTATGGGTGGTTTCCATTATGTAATCCCCTCAAAATTACTTTATATCTGAATTGGTGCTTAAAAAAATGGTTTTGGAAATTTTGTTGAAAAATGACTTCTAAGCCTTCTAACGTCCTAAAAAAGTAAAATGACATTTATAAAATGATGCCAACATAAAGTAGACATATGGGGAATGTAAAATAATAACTATTTTTGAAGGTATTACTATGTATTTTAAAAGTAGAGAAATTGAAATTTGGAAATTTGCTAATTTTTCCAAATTTTTGGTAAATTTGGTATTTTTTTTATAAATAAAAATGAAATATTTTGCCACACCTTTACTACTGTTGTGAAGCACAATATGTGACGAGAAAACAATCTCAGAATGGCATGGATAAGTAAAATCGTTCCAAAGTTATTACAACATAAAGTGACACATGTCAGATTTGCAAAAAATGGCCTAGGCAGAAAGGCGAAAACAGGTACGGGGTTGAAGGGGTTAAACAAGCCAACTAAGAATATAATTTTAATACTGTGAAAAACCAATGTAGCATAACATATACAATAAAGATGTTTCTGTGTACGTGCGCAGTGCTTACTGTGGCACGCCGCGCAGCACCGCGCCGCCATTGCACGAATGCCTTGCCAGGTATACAGGTGGGGCTTGGCTCTTCTTCATGGACCCCCCCTCATGGCTCCACAGGTGAATTTATTTATTTTGATGGTGTAATACATATATAGATTTTTGCACTGCAGTACTTGTTATTACCTCTGAGGAAGCCGGCTAGACCGGCGATACGCGTGGGGCGTTTCACCCAGACATCATGCCGCACTAGCACTTTATGAGATGAGTAATTAGCATATCAGCGCATATACATATACAGTGCCTTGTGAAAGTATTCGGCACCTTGGAACTTTTCAACCTTTTGCCACATTTCAGGGTTCAAACAAAAAGATATAACATTTTAAATTTTTGGTGAAGAATCAACAACAAGTGGGTCACAATTGTGAAGTGGAATGAAATTTATTGGATCATTTAAACTTTTTTTATAATAATAAAACTGAAAAGCGGGGCGTGCAAAATTATTCGGCCCCCTTGCATTAACACTTTGTTGCGCCACCTTTTGCTGCGATTACAGCTGCAAGTCGCTTGGGGTATGTCTCTATAAGTTTTCCACATCTAGAGACTGAAATTCTTGCCCATTCTTCCTTGCAAAACAGCTCAAGCTCTTTGAGGTTGGATGGAGAGCGTTTGTGAACAGCAGTTTTCAGCTCTTTCCACATATTCTCAATTGGATTCAGGTCTGGACTTTGACTTGTCCATTCTAAGACCTGGATACGTTTATTTTTGAACCATTCCATTGTAGATTTTGCTTTATGTTTGGGATCATTGTCTTGCTGGAAGATAAATCTCCGTCCTAGTCTCGGGTCTTTTGCAGACTCCAACAGGTTTTCATCCAGAATGGTCCTGTATGGGGATGAGCGAACCCAAGGAAGTTCAGGTTCGCCGGGTTCGGCCGAACTTCAGGTCAAAGTTTGGGTTCGGAACCCGAACTTGACCCGAACTTCATCCCGAACCCGGACCCCATTCAAATCAATGGGGACCCGAACCTCCCTTTATTATTTTCCGTTATAACATGGTTATAATGGAAAATAATAGCATTCTTAAGGCAGAATGCTAAATAGAATGGCCTCCTAGGGGTTAAAAATAATTTAAAAAACTCACCTTGTCCACTTGATCGCGCAGTTGGTGTCTTCATTCTTCTTTCAGGACCTGCGGTGACGTCACTGCGCTCCACATGGTAAGCGCGATGACTTGATTACACACAGGTGGATTCTATTTATCTTCATCAGTCATTTAGGACAACATTGGATCATTCAGAGATCCTCAATAAACTTCTGGAGAGAGTTTTCTGAACTGAAAGTAAATGGGGCGAATAATTTTGTACGCCCAACTTTTCAGTTTTATTATTACAGAAAAAGTTTAAATGATCCAATAAATTTTGTTCCACCTCACAATTGTGAGCCGCTTGTTTTTGATTCTTCACCAAAAATTTAAAATGTTATATCTTTTTGTTTGAAGCCTGAAATGTGGCGAAAGGTTGAAAAGTTCCAAGGTGGCCGAATACTTTTGCAAGGCACTATATATATATATATATATATATATATATATATATATATATATAAAAATATATATTTATGGTAGAATTTCTGATGTTTGCTGTATACCATTATTTATCATATATTTTGATTGTGATGGCTCAAGTGTGTGTCTTATACAGGACTTGATTTTTTTTTCTGGGTTTGTGTGGAACTTATCATGGTTTCCCCATATTGTTTTTTGTATTGTATACAATTTTTATGTTTATGTAGTGTAGTGTGTTTTCAATAAATGGTTTTTTATCTAGATGTGCGGTGACACTATGCGGTTTTGTCTTTTTCTTGGTATTCAATAATGGTTTGTCTAAACCGTGTCTGGCACTCTACTAGGCTATATTTTGGTGTGCCTCCTATTTTTGTGTTTCTGTCAGCCCACATCCAGGGGCATAACTAGTACATACACCTCATCGTCAACCGCGTGCGTTTCTCCACCTCTTCTTATTCGTCAGCCATCCATCGCCGAGTGCATGGCCAGGAAGCAAGTTTACGCAACAAGTAATCCAACAGTGTGCAAAGTTAATTGTCACCTGACAAAGTTGCTGGCTGTGCAGTCTCTGCTGTACAATTTAGTTGAGTGTACAGCTTTTAGAGAGCTAATAGCTTGTGCTCAGCCACGCTGGCAGATCCAAAGCCATCATTACTTCTCAAACAAAGCTATCCACGCCCTTTACTCGCACGTGGCAGACAGCTGCAGCTGTCTCTCTGCAGCACCGTGCATGTCACGGTTGACACTTGGAGCAGTGCTTATGGCCAGGGGCAATACATGTCCTTTACGGCCCACTGGCTGAATGTATTTAGTGGCAGCGAGGCAGGAACCCCCCAGCAACCGGGCAAATTACTTTTGGCACCTTCACGCTTTCCAGCCAGGATTGCAGCATACCACCCAACACTTATCCGCTTCCACCTCCGTGGGCAGTCTGCCTGCTGGAGCATCAGGGCAGAGAGTAAACCCCCTCCTTCGTATCACATGTGCCAGGTGAAATGCTGCTACACTGTCTTAGACTTAATTTTTCTTGGCAGCAGCAGCCACACAGGCCAGAGCTTTATGCATTACATCAAGCAGCAAATAGCGCGCTGACTGTCTCTCTGCCTGCTGGAAGTGGGCAAGGTAGTGAGTGACAATGGGACAAATATAGTGGCAGCGCTGAACCTGGGTCAATTCACGCATGCTCCCTGAATGGCCACAGCTTTCAGCCAGCCCCATCCTGCTGCCAGCGTCTCTGAAAAGGAGGTCCGGCAGCGTCATCCACCTCCTGCCACAACCAGCAGCAGCCAGTTAAGCCTCAAAAGGTATGATGCAATAATTTTTTCAGGCTCCCAACAGCCGCAGCTAAGTGAGCAGGCCCAGACCACCCGATCAGGTTCAGGCTTACCTGCAGTCTGGCTTGCAAAGCCTCTTCTCAGACCCCCTGGACTTCTGGGCAGCCGGAATACAACAGTGGCCGGACCTTTCCCACTATGCGCTAGGGCTTCTTTCCTGCCCAGCCTCAAGTGTCATGTCAGAGAGGGTTTTTAGCGCCACTGAGAGGGTGGTGACACCCAAACGGACCAAACTGTCACCAGGCAGTGTGCAAAAAAACACATTTATAAAAATGAAAAAAGGCTGGATTACTTCCGATTTTCACACTCCTCATGCTGAGGCAGATGATTAGATCAGACCTTGCAGGCTGAAATAGTCCAAGTGTCTTCCCACTGTTGCTGTGAGCCGGCTCATAACGTTGCATGCCAAACGTCTTGTGTCATGGGCTGTGCAAACCCGAAGTCTCCAAACCAAAACATACACTGTTATTAGTTCTATCAGGGGCGTAGCTATAGAGGAAGCAGGGGAAGCAGCTGCTTTGGGGCCCAGACCCACAAGGGGGCCCCTCAAGAGGGAGACTAAAAGATTTTATTGTCAGGGCCCCCTCAACAGTATTATACAATGATATTATATACAGTGACACTATAGGAAATGGATGGAGCGGCTGTCAGGCCTTGTCTGGGAGAGCTCAATCTTGACTAGCCACAAGAGTGAGGGTTGCATGTGAGTTGGGGGTTGCGAAGAAGTTTCTGGGGGGGCCCTGTTCAAAAATTTGCTGTGGGGCCCAGTTAGTTGTAGTTACGCCACTGATATATATATATATTTACAGTACAGACCAAAAGTTTGGACACACCTTCTCATTCATAGTTTATAAGGCCGAAAAAAGACATCTGTCCATCCAGTTCGGCCTGTTTTCCTATAAGTTGATCCAGAGGAAGGCAAAAAAACCCTGTGAGGTAGAAGCCAATTTTCCCCACTTTAGGGAAAAAAATTCCTTCCCGACTCCAATCAGGCAATCAGAATTACTCCCTGGATCAACGACCCCTCTCTAGTAACTATAACCTGTAATATTATTACCCTCCAAAAATACATCCAGGCCTCTCTTGAACTCTTTTAGTGAACTTACCATCACCACCTCCTCAGGTAGAGAGTTCCATAGTCTCACTGCTCTTACCGTAAAGAATCCTCTTCTATGTTTGTGTACAAACCTTCTTTCCTCCAGATGCAGAGGATGGCCCCTCGTCACAGTCACAGTCCTGGGGATAAATAGATCATGGGAGAGATCTCTGTACTGACCTCTGATATATTTATACATAGTTATTAGATCTCCCCTCAGTCGTCTTTTTTCTAAAGTGAATAACCCTAATTTTGATAATCTTTCTGGGTACTGTAGTCCACCCATTCCAGTTATTACTTTAGTTGCCCTCCTCTGAACCCTCTCCAGCTCTGCTATGTCTTCTCCAGCTCTGCTATGAGTTTTCTGTATTTTCATGACTATGAAAATTGTAGATTCACACTGAAGGCATCAAAACTATGAATTAACACATGTGGAATTATATACTTAACAAAAAAGTGTGAAACAACTGAAAATATGTCTTATGTTCTAGGTTCTTCAAAGTAGCCACCTTTTGCTTTGATTACTGCTTTGCGCACTCTTGGCATTCTCTTGATGAGCTTCAAGAGGTAGTCACCTGAAATGACTAAAAAAGACCAAAGCACAGATTTCCACTGGTCTAATGTCCATTCCTTGTGTTCTTTACCCCAGACAAGTCTCTTCTGCTTGTTGCCTGTCCTTAGCAGTGGTTTCCTAGCAGCTATTTTACCATGAAGGCCTGCTGCACACAGTCTCCTCTTAACAGTTGTTGTAAAGATGTGTCTGCTGCTAGAACTCTGTGTGGCATTGACCTGGTCTCTAATCTGAGCTGCTGTTAACCTGCGATTTCTGAGGCTGGTGACTCAGATGAATTTATCCTCCGCAGCAGAGGTGACTCTTGGTCTTCCTTTCCTGGGGCGGTCCTCATGTCAGCCAGTTTCTTTGTAGCGCTTGATGGTTTTGGGGACACTTTCAAAGTTTTCCCAATTTTTCAGACTGACTGACCTTCATTTCTTAAAGTAATGATGGCCACTCGTTTTTCTTTACTTAGCTGCTTTTTTCTTGCCATAATACAAATTCTAACAGTCTATTCAGTAGGACTATCAGCTGTGTATCCACCTGACTTCTGCCCAACACAACTGATGGTCCTAACCCCATTTATAAGGCAAGAAATCCCACTTATTAAACTTGACAGGGCACACCTGTGAAGCGAAAACCATTTGAGGTGACTACCTCTTGAAGCTCATCAAGAGAATGCCAAGAGTGTGCAAAGCAGTAATCAAAGCAAAAGGTGGCTACTTTGAAGAACCTAGAGTATAAGACATATTTTCAGTTGTTTCACACTTTTTTGTTAAGTATATATTTCCACATGTGTTAATTCATAGTTTTGATGCCTTCAGTGTGAATCTACAATTTTCATAGTCATGAAAATACAGAAAACTCTTTGAATGAGAAGATGTGTCCAAACGTTTGGTCTGCACTATATATATATATATATATATATATATATTTAAAGAAAATAAAATAAGGACTTAGGTTCTGTACCCATGGTATGAGACACATTATCAGTAGCACACTGCCATCAATAACTTAAATTCCCTACATTTAGGGGACACTATTGGCACATAGAAAGCCCTTAAATCAGTCCCAAGGAAAAACCTATATATGTGAAAAAATATAAGTATGCACCATATATGGCATATGTCCATTGTAATCAATGTGCAATAATAAAATACATCCACTCAGCATCACTGAAACCTCAAATTGATCATAATGACAAAATTACTAACATATAAAAAATAATAATGGCTAGAACTCTCGTGTAATCATGACTTAAAAAAGAAGAAAAGGTAAAGCCTTCATTGAGGTCTTTAGGGCTGAGGCTGTCAAGATGATATATCCACCTTGTTTCTTCCTGAAGAAGAACTTTGTCCAAATATCCTCTGCGTGCTCTTAGTGTCTTTTTGCACACTCCCCAGAACTTCAAACAACTCGGGTCTCCTATGTGAAATTGCCTAACGTGTCTCGAAATAGTGGTATCTGCTTTGGTATTAATGCTACTAATATGCTGGCAAATCCTCCATCTAAATTCTTGTGACGTCTTGCAAACATAGATAAAAAAGAAGAAGAAAAGGTAAAGCCTTCACTGAGGCCTTTGGGGCTTAGGCTGTCAAGATCATATATCCACCTTGTTTCTTCCTGAAGAAGAACTTTATTTCACCATTTGTTCTCACCCTGCCATCCTGCATACAGGACACTAAAGATGTGGTCACGAGACTCCAGGAGATCCAGGTCACAGAAAATAACAAACTTGTCAGTTTGGACATTGAAGCATGAAGTATCAAACATGATCTAGGAACACAGGAGTAGCATGACGTGAGCACGCGTCCTTGAGCCCGCCCCCTACCCTCCCCCGGCCGCCAGGAAAGCTCTGGCGTGAGGTTGCGATCTCTCTCTGCCCCATGTGCTTGGACTCGTGATTGACGCTGGCGCTGACTTACCTGGTTGCCGACTGCCTGTCTTGGTCTCGTGGATGTGGGGGTCCTTGGGTCGGCTGTGCCTTGCTTGGAGCCGTGGAAGCTGGCTGCGGAGAGAGGTGGCGCTTTCTGGTGCTCCTTTCTGTGGATACATGTGACCCGGCGTGATCCGGGGAGCCGTGAGATTGCGAGGGCTTCTTCCTGTGGATGCAGGTCCCTCTCGTGCTGGTGGATCGCTGGAGGCGTCGGCCCAGCGTGCTGGCTGAGGAATTCGGATGGTGGAGGAAGATTAGTGGAGGCTGGGACCCGGGACAGCTGTGGTTGAACTGGCGCCAGAGAATTGCGGGTACCGCTGAGGCTTATTGGGTTGGTGAGATCTGGGCATCCCTCTTAAAGTAGGGTATCTACCCCAGGAAGGTTGCTATTTTTTTGCCCTCTGCCTGCTGACTATTAGTTGGGGTGCTCCTTTTTCTGTTGCATGATATATGTTAACATTAAGTCTTTATTGGCCTGGAGCTGGAGGAATCAACCTGTATAATATCTTTACTGGCCCCTAGTGCCCCCCCTCCCGTTGTATGGTCTATGTGAGTACTAACCTACCACCGTTTTTGAGTTGGATGAACTAACCTGCATAATATCTTTAATGGCCTCCAGTGGGCCCTCCCCTTCTGCTGTATCGTATATGTGAACATTAATCTTCCGCTGGCCTTGAGCTGGATGAACTAACCTGTACACTTTGATCCGTTGGCCTTGAACTGGATGAACTAACCTGTACAATATTTTCAGTGGCCTCTCGGTTGCATGGTATACGTGTATGGTATATGTGAGCACTAATCCACCACGGGCCTTTACTTGGATGAACTAACCTCTATAACACTTTTAGTGGCCTGCAGTGGGCCCCCCCTCCCCCCCTCCTGCAGTATTGCATTTGTGAACATTAATCTATCGTTGGCTCTGAGCTGGATGAACTAACCTGTGTAACATCTATAGTGGCCTTTAGTGGGCCCCTCCCCCATTTTGCTGCATGGCATGCGTGGATATTACTTTATCCTTGGTCTTGAGTTGGATGAACTAACTTGTATAATATCTTTAGTGGCCTCTAGTGGGCCCCTCGTATTTTGCAGTATTGTATATGTGTATACTAACTTATTATTGTGCGTGTTGTTATACGCTGGGGAGAAGGGACCAGCAATTCCTGACATCATATAGGAGGGAGGGAGAGGAGAGAGTGAGGGAATATGCCTCCCAAACAGCCGCCCAGAAGGTCGGGGGGTGGGGCAGTTTCCCCTGCAGGTAAAGTGTCTAATAAATCTGACACATTGACAAAATTAGATACATTATGGAAGACCCCGCAAGTTAAAACACGCTCTGTGCCAAAAAAAGTAGATACGGAGAGCGGTGCTGGGGATAGTGAGGGTTCGCGCTTCAGGGTATTAGAGAATGAAGTCCTGGAAGAGCAAATTGCCGATAGTCCAGATATATTGCAGGAGATTCTTGCTACAGTGCAAAAGAGTAATGAAGTGTTGGAGGAGTTACAGGAGCAAATGAGAGTCACACAGAATGATGTCACGAAAATTAGAAATTGCCTCCATAAGTTGAATGACCAGGTTAAGACCCAAGGGGAAAAAATGAGTAAAGTAGCTAAAGAGGTAGAAGGTAACAAAAAATTATGTAATTCCATGGCTTCGCAGTTGAAAGACCTCTCAAATAAAATGACACATTTGGAGGATCGTGCGAGGCGCCGTAACTTGCGCCTTGTTGGTTTCCCCGAAGTTGGCCTCCCATATAATCTAGCGTCTTTTCTGCAAGATTGGTTGATTGGAATAGTTGGTAAAGAAAAATTGACCTTTCTGGTTGAAAGAGCACATAGGGTCCCGGGCCGAGCTCCAGTACCGGGGGATAGGCCTAGAGCAGTTATAGCTAGAATCTTAAGTACTCCAGACCGGGATGAGATTTTGAAATTAGCCCAAAATAATGAGCTATTTGTGTATAACTCAGCTAAAATAGCCGTGTATCCAGACTTCTCATGGGCGACTAGACAGAAAAGAAGGTCTTATAATTTGGTTAAGAAAACTCAGTCAAAATCAGATTGTTTATTCTATGATGTTTTCGTCAACTCTGCGGGTTATATACAAAGGGAAAACCTTGTTCTTCTCGTCCGTAGATGAAGCATCCAAGTGGTTAGAAGAGGAAGGTCTAGGATAAAACAAAATATGATGGAGAGATCGGCCGAAGAGTGGGGGGAGGGGGGGGGGTTAGTATTATGCTACTTGTGGAAGGGTATTGTGGGAATCTGCAATATGTGGGGAGGGAAGGGGGTGGGATGCCAGGCCAGGGTTGTTTCTCCTTTTTTTTTTTTTTCCTTGGATAGATGAGTGTTAAGGTTGTAACATGGAATATAAGAGGTTTGAATGACAGAGTAAAGCGTTGTGCGATGTACGATATAATATCTCCTTTTCTCCCGGCAATAGTTTGCTTAGTGGAAACCCACTTAATGGATCAGAATGAGCCATGGGTGAGGAGGAGATGGGCTGCCTTTGAATATCATGCTACCTTTTCCTCTTACTCAAGGGGGTATCTATCTATGTGCATAAAGATATAAAGTTTGAGACTATTGCAGTGAAGGTAGATTCAGTAGGGAGGTATATATTTTGGTATGGTAAGTTGGAACAGGTCCTTTGTATACTGGCTTTCATTTATATTCCTCCCCCATTCTCTATCGAAGTATTGGTGGCATTGATGGATTTCAGTGGTCGGTATGGGCCTGTTCCAATCTTGACCACTGGCGAATTTAACTGTGTTATGGATCCTACCATGGATAGACTTAGGGGAGGAAAGTCTGCTAGCGCTTCTGTTACCCCTCTGGGGAAATTTACCCAGGAGACTGGATTGGTGGATGTGTGGATGATAAGGAATCCTAGGCGTAAGTGCTTTTCCTGTTTTTCCAGGATACACTCATCTCTATCCAGGATAGATCTGGCATTGGTAAGTGAAAACTGTCTTGACTTAATTAGCGATGTACAATATAAAGCGGAGAGTATGTCTGATCACTCCCTGCTGGTAGTAGATTTGCGCTTGGGTAATGAGAGGTTGGGGAGTGGGAGAATATTTAGGCTAAACCCGCACTGGTTGTCTATCCTGGATGGAGATGAGATTGAAAGGGCTATTCAGGAATTCTGGGATTTCAATCGCAACACAGCCCCAAAAGATATTGTGTGGGATGCCCTTAAGGCGTACCTTAGGGGGGTGCTTCTTAAAAATATTGGCGCCGCTAGGCGGGCCTTTGGAAAAAGGGAGGCGGAATTGTTGGAAATAAGGAGGCAGATGGAAACAGTATATATAGAGGATAATACTCCCACCAACTATGAAAAATTCCAAGTAGCGGATAGGAACTACCAGGAGTTTATGCGTAGTAAAGCAGAGCAGCGGATATTCTTTTCCGGTCAGAAGTTCTTTTGTGAGAGTGGTAAACCTGGGAAACTACTTGCGGGGGTGGTACGCAACCAGTCTGTCCGGAGTAGAATAGATCGTTTGCTAACAGCGGAGGGATTAGAAGTGACAGATGCATATGAGATTGGAGAAGTATTTAGGCAGCTATTATGCAGAGGTCTATAAATCAGGAAGTTCCGGTGAAGAACATACGATATCCCTGGCTTGTTTGGAGGAGGTTTCCTTCCCCGCCCTGTTAAGCTCAGAACGGGATAAGTTGGATGCTCCTTTTTTCGAGCAAGAACTGGAGGAGGCATTAAAGTCGGTCTCGGGCAATACCTGCCCAGGCTCAGACAGTTTCCCCTTTGAGCTTTACAGAAGGTTTGGAAGGAGCTTACTTCCGAAATTGTTGGTGGTTTATAATTATTCGCTGAAGAAGGGAATTCTACCCGGGTCAATGAGAGAAGCTATCATAACATTGATACTAAAAAAGGGTAAAAATGGGGTAGATAGGGAGGCTTATAGGCCAATTTCCCTACTGAATACAGATATGAAAATCCTGGCTAAGGCCATGGCTAGGAGACTGAGTGGGGTAATTGGTTCCTTAGTCCATTTAGATCAAGCAGGGTTTATCCCAGGGAGACAGATTAAGGGGAATGTGGACCGCTTATTTGGTAATATTCAAGTGGGGGAGGGGGAGGGCCGCTCGATCCTGTCCTTGGACGCCACAAAGGCGTTTGACAGGGTCGAGTGGCCCTTCCTATTTACGGCCCTAAAGCTTTGGTTTTGGCCCTGGTTTTTTGGAAGGGGTAAGAGTCCTGTACTATATGCCCATCGCCAGAGTTTTGGTGAATGGGGTGCTCTCGGGAGCTTTTTCTTTGGGAAGAGGGACCCGACAAGGGTGCCCGCTATCCCCTATGTTATTTGCTCTATATTTAGAACCAATGGCGATAGCCATAAGGGCAGAGAAGAGGATTGAAGGCTTTGGCTGCCGTGGTACCGATGATAAGCTCCTGATGTATGCTGATGACATACTTTTGTGTCTCTCTAATTTGAGTAGATCTCTTCCAGTTTTGATGGAGCTGGTTGGTAGATTCGGGAATTCCTCGGGGCTGGAGATTAATTGGACCAAATCTGCCTTGCTATGGGAAGATGAGGAGAGGAATGAGGAAGTGCCCTGTCAACAGGTTCGGGTGGTGGGGGGGGGCAGTCTGGAATATTTGGGACTCAAAATTAGTAGGGACCCTAGAGACTTCCCCAGCCTTAATTTGTCTCCACTTTTATCTAGAGTAAAATCCAAGATTGGAATTTGGCAAAAACTTCTAGTTACTAAAGTGAACCGTATCGCTACTGTCAAAATGATAATTCTCTCTCAGTTGCTATATATTATTACTGTATCTCCAGTGTGGATTGAGGAACGGTTTTTAGGGAGATTGAGAGAATGCTAAATGATCTAATTTGGGGTCATAAGCGGGTGAGAATTAAGCAGAAGTTTTTATGGAGGCCCGTTATGGAGGGAGGATTGGGTATTCCGTATTTGAGAGGATACTTCTTTGCAGCCCAGCTGCTTACTCTTTCACAGTGGAGGTCCTCTCCCTGCCTGACCAGACTGGTGGGGGAAGTTAATGGAGTACAAAATATATTTCAATTATTGGAGTCTGGACAGGTGGAGAGAGGTAGATTTTGTGGGAATTGGAGTGTGATGAAATTGTTGAAATCTTGGAAGACAATGAAGAGTATTGGGGGGATAAAGGGTGCACTGAAATGTGCTCCGCTTTGGGGTAATGAACACTTGAAAGAATTCACCAAAATTTCGGATTGGAAGATATGGAGGGATGTGGGTTTAGTGGAATTGGGACACTTATTTGACGAGTGGAATATTAGAACGTTTCAAGAATTAAAAATGCTTTTTAAAGTTCAGGGGAATTTATACTTTAGATATTTACAGATTGTTAATGCATATAGGCGCACGAAGTCGATTTTTAGGTTTGTTTCTTTTTTTCTTTTGGATCGGGTATGTGATGATAAGAGGATTAGGTATAAGATATCCTGGTTCTATAATTTGGTACTGAAGGAATTGACATGTGGGGATGCTTCTCCAGGTAGACTCCATTGGGAGTACGAGTTTGATATCTCGGATGAGGAATGGAGGAGGGCCTGTCGGAGCATCCCCAGAATGTCACTGAATTCTGGGCATCGGTTGATTCAGTTTAATTTACTGCACAGACTATATTATACACCTAAGATGTTGCACAAGATGAAATTGAAAGAAACCTCCTCTTGTGTGAGATGCGGAGGGTTGGATGCTGATTTTATGCATGTGGTGTGATATTGTCCACAAGCACAGGATTATTGGGAAAAGGTGAATAAATTAATATTTAGTAAGTTAAAAATTGAGATGGAGCTTTCAGTGGTTAATATGATTCTTAATATTCTCTCGCCCGTGATTATAGCTAAAATTCCCAGACACACTATTACGTGTATTTATCGAATTACAATGCTGGCCAGAGTTATTACTGGTTAGGCACTGGGGGAGCAATATAATGCCGACGGTGAAGGAATTGGAACAATTGGTCATTGAAATTAAAAACTATGAGAAAGTGTATTTTGCGAATATGAACGCTGTTACTAGATGGGAAGAGATATGGAGTTCTTGGGAAAATGTGGGTTAGGGTGCATTCACATCACCGTTAGGGCTTCCGTTCAGGCTTTCCGTTATAACATCGTTATAACGGAAAGAAACGGAATCCCTAGGACGGACATCAAAACGGACACCTTTAAGAGGCATTCCGTTTTGATCCGTCATAATAGAAGCCTATGGCCCTGCATAACGGATCCGTCTGGATGCCGTTATGCTGGACGGAAAACAAAGTCCTGTCGACAGGACTTTGTTTTCCGTCCAGCATAACGGCATCCAGACGGATCCGTTATGCAGGGCCATAGGCTTCTATTATGACGGATCAAAACGGAATGCCTCTTAAAGGTGTCCGTTTTGATATCCGTCCTAGGGATTCCGTTTCTTTCCGTTATAACGATGTTATAACGGAAAGCCTGAACGGAAGCCCTAACGGTGATGTGAACGAGCCCTTAGAAGGATGTGATGGTAATTAAATTTCTTTTTTTTTTTTTTTTCCCCTTGGCCTGACATTGGGGTGGTGGGTGGGTTAATATGAATGTAATATTTATGTATACAGTTTATTATAATGTAATGGAATACTGTTATAGGAATATATTGCTATTCCATGTTTAGTATGGTAAAAAATAATAAAGATTAAATAAAAAAAAAACATGATCTAGGAATTAAGGCAGTGGCTTCCTTTCTGTCCACAAAAGGCACTCAATTTCACACTTTTACGTTATCTTCTCACTCACAATTTTTTTCTATTCAATAGTCATTTTTATTTACAGTTGAATGAGACTGCCATGGGCAGTAAATGGGCACCAAATTACGCTAATTTATTTTTGGGGTGGTGGGAGAACACCATTTCTTTCACTGATTCTTTCGAACAATTCACGAAACACATTTTATTTTGGGGTTGTTACGATGTGCACAGAACATTTTCAGGAATTTGTGAAGCATTTGAATAATAATGAGATAGGTTTGTACTTCATTTCAGAGATACATTATCAGACTTTGACTTTCCTTGACCTTCGGATCTCTGTGGATTCTGGTGGCCACATCAGAACGGAGGTTTATCGTAAACTCACTTCCACTAATAATCTTTTGCATTGGCAAAGTTATCACTCTTTGTCTTTAAAAAGTGGGATACCCACAGGACAGTATATACAGGCGTGCAGAAACTGTTCGGATGACCCTGCGTTCCTTCAGGAGAGCAAGACACTTTTTCATCGGTTCCATCAAAGAGGATATCCCAAAAAGATCTTGCATAAGGCCTTTAATAGGACCAAAAGTATGAATCGTTGTGATTTGTTGTGTGACAAACAGAAACCTGAGACATCTCCTATTATTAGATGCATTCGTACTTATGATGTGCAGAATGGTAGGATTTTTCAAATCCTATGAAAACACTGGCACATTTTACAGGCTGACAAGGACCTCAGAGATGTTCTGACTCTTAGAGTATCAGTCATCGTAGAGGCAAAAATCTCAAAGACCTTTTGGTGCAGAGTTTTTTGAATGTCAGTGTCCCTAATACTACATGGTTGAGATCAAATGTAGTGGGCAGTTATCCAAGACCAAAGATTTTTTCAATCCATTTGACAATAAAAGATAGAATATGAAACAATTAATTAATTGTCAAACTATGGGAATCGTGCATATTGCCCAGTTGTTTGAAGCTCTATGTTGGCAGGACGTCACAAGAATTTAGACGGAGGATTTGCCAGCATATTAGTAGCAATAATACCAAAGCAGATACCACTATTTCAAAACATGTTAGGCAATTTCACAAAGGAGACCCGAGTTGTTTGAAGTTCTGGCGAGTGTGCAAAAAGACACTAAGAGCACACAGAAGATATTTGGACAAAGTTCTTCTACATGAAGAAACAAGGTGGATATATTGTCTTGACAGCCTCAGCCCTAAACGCCTCAATGAAGGCTTTACCTTTTCTTCTTTTTTAAGTCATGATTTCACGAGAGTTCTAGCCATTATTATTTTTTATATGTTAGTAATTTTGTCATTATGATTAGAGATGAGCGAGCATACTCGTCCGAGCTTGGTGCTCGTTCGAGTATTAGGGTACTCGTAAGTGCTTGCTGCTCGGACGAGTATCTCGCCATACTCGAGGAAATGGCAACTTCCGCATCGTGCTTTTTTGGCGCCTATAAACACAGCCTATCACAAGCCAGGAGACTCTACGGTACACCCAGCATCACGTGGGGCCCTTACATGTCGATAGCAGGAGTTGGCTGGCCTGATCAGGTGACCCTGGAATATACTAGTGACTGGCCGCGGTGCTCGGCTCAGATGCCGTCTAGATTTCATTAGGGATAGAGCTGCTGCCTTTCAGGGACAGTGTTAGGGCCTGCATTTAGTTCTCTGTTAGGCAGGAATCACCCACAAAGAACCCAACAGCCATTCTAAGGGCTAGAAGAAATTTTTTTTTTGTCTCCTGGCTTGGCTGGCTAGCTGGCACTAGTAGTGCAGCTATCGCCATATCTAACCCTGTTTTTTTTTTATTGTTCTATCTCAGTGATAAAAATCCATTGCACACAGCAGTGTGGAACCATTCTGTGTGTCACAGTTCAGCACACTCACTCCAATCCATATATACTGTCCAGGTAACACTTTCTGAACGTCACAGAATACAACCAAGTCATTTGCTACCAATAACGTATACAGCTTGATCCAGAAAACTCTCTGTGCGACATTTGTCTGGGTCGCAGTCTAAATAGCCACCATTAACAGGGTGTCAGTCAGTTCTACGATAGTTTCTGCACGTCACGTTCCCAAAAAAACTAAATTTAAAAAAAAATTAGTTTTTCAGTTGTTTTAGCTCAGTGATACAAATCCATTTTACTCAGCTGCGTGTAACCTTTCTGTGTGTCACAGTTTAGCACACTCGCTCCAATCCGTATATACTGTCTAGGTGACGGTTTCTGTACGTCAGAGAATACAACCAAGTCATTTGCTACCAATAACATCTACAGCTTGATCCCAAAAACTCTCTGTGCGACATTTGTCTGGGTCGCAGTCTAAATAGCCACCGTTAAAAGGGTGTCAGTCAGTTCTATGATAGTTCCTGCACGTCACGTTCCCAAAAAAACAAAATTTAAAAAAAAATATAAAAAACAAAATATAAAAAAAAATTAGTTTTTTAGTTGTTTTAGCTCAGTGATACAAATCCATTTTACTCAGCTGCGTGTAACCATTCTGTGTGTCACAGTTCAGCACACTCACTCCAATCCTTATATACTGTCCAGGTGATGCTTTCTGTACGTCAGAGAATACAACCAAGTCATTTGCTACCAATAACATCTACAGCTTGATCCCAAAAACTCTCTGTGCAACATTTGTCTGGGTCACAGTATAAATAGCCACCGTTAACAGGGTGTCAGTCAGTTCTACAATAGTTCCTGCACGTCACGTTCCCAAAAAAACTAAATTTAAAAAAAAATATAAAAAACAAAATATAAAAAAAAAAATAGTTTTTGTTATTTTAGCTCATTGATACAAATCCATTTTACTAAGCTGCGTGTAACCTTTCTGTGTGTCACAGTTCAGCACACTCGCTCCGATCCGTATATACTGTCCAGGTGACACTTTCTGTACGTCACAGAATACAACCAAGTCATTTGCTACCAATATCATCTACAGCTTGATCCAGAAAACTCTCTGTGCGACATTTGTCTGGGTCGCAGTCTAAATAGCCACCGTTAACAGGGTGTCAGTCAGTTCTACTATAGTTCCTGCACGTCACGTTCCCAAAAAAAAATTTAAAATAAATATAAAAAACAATATAAAAAAAAAATTAGTTTTTTTGTTGTTTTAGCTCAGTGATACAAATCCATTTTACTCAGCTGCGTGTAACCTTTCTGTGTGTCACAGTTCAGCACACTCGATCCGATCCGTATATACTGTCCAGGTGACACTTTCTGTACGTCACTTAATTCTACCAGACTGAACAAGTTTGTGGGTTTTCAGTACACCAGGCCCGTTTAATTTTTTTTTTTATATCATACACTTATATACAAAAAATGTTGAACCCCAGGGCTAAGGGTCGAGGATGAGGCGTGGGCGTGGGTGTGGGCATTCAATTACTGCAGGGGGCAGAGGCCGTGGTCCTGGGCAGGGTGAGACAGTACCTGCTGATGAGGGAGCTGTGGAACGCCGCAAAGCTACACTCCCTAGCTTCATGTCTAAACTTACAGGAACACGTTGTAGAGGACTGTTGAAACCACAACAGTGCGAACAGCTGATCTCGTGGATTGCGGACAATGCTTCAACTAATTTGTCCACCAGTCAGTCTTCCACGCAGTCCACCCACGTTACCCAAGGGAGCACTCCTATGGCTCCTCCACCTCAACCTCCTATCCCCCAGTCTGCCCCCTCCCAGGAAAATTTGGAATGCGATCCGGCATACTCTCAGGAACTGTTTTCTGGACCCTTCCCAGAGTCACAAACCACTTCTCAGGTTGCTGCTGACCTCGTTCCCGATGCCCAAGTTTTCCAACTGTCGCAGTCTGTGGGTGATGATGATAACAATGTTGAGTTAGTGGAAGAAGTATGTAAAGAGGTGTCGGACGATGAGGAGACACGGTTGTCAGACAGTGGTGAAGTTGTTGTAAGGGGAGGAATTCCAAGGGGAGAGCAGACTGAGGAATCGGAGGATGACGAGGTGACTGACCCAAGCTGGGTTGATATGCCGAGTGAAGACAGTGCTTCTAAAGCAGAGGCGAGTGCTGCACCAGAACAGGTTGTAAGAGGCAGTGGTGTGGCCAGAGGGAGAAGCAGGGCCAGAGCTGGTGCATCAGCAGCAACTGTTTCACATAGTGAAGCTCCCGTGGCGAGGCCTAGATGTTCGCAAGTCTGGAGGTTCTTTAAAGAAAGTGAGGATGACCGACGGACTGTGGTGTGCAACCTGTGCCACACCAGGATCAGCAGGGGTGCCACCACTACTAGCCTAACCACCACCAGCATGCGCAGGCATATGAGTGCTAAACACCCCACTCAATGGAACCAAGGCCGTTCACCACCTCCTGCGGGTCCCACCACTGCTCCTTCCCCTGTGTCACTCGCTGCCTCTGCTAGTCAACCCCCTGCATCACTCGCTGCTTCTGCTAGTCAACCCTCTGCCCAGGACCCCGGCACGAGCGCCTCCCGCCGGAAAACCACACCTTCGCCTCCACGATCCTCCACAGTGTCCACCAACGTGTCCCAGCACAGCGTTCAGCTGTCTTTACAGCAGACGCTGGAGCGCAAGAGGAAATACAGTTCCACCCACCCACATGCCCAAGCCCTCAATGCCCACATCTCCAAATTGCTTAGCCTGGAGATGCTGCCCTATAGGATGGTAGAGACTGAGGCCTTTTGCAATCTCATGGCGGTGGCTGCCCCTCGGTATTCGGTCCCCAGCCGCCACTATTTTTCCCGATGTGCCGTCCCAGCCCTACACCAGCACGTGTCACAGAACATCATCTGTGCCCTGACCAACGCTGTTTCTGAGAAGGTCCACCTAACCACGGACACGTGGACATATGCTGCCAGGCAGGGACACTATATCTCACTGACGGCACATTGGGTTAACTTGGTGGAGGCTGGGACCGAGAATGACCCTGGGGCCGGTCATGTACTGCCCACACCGAGGATTGCGGGGCCTACCTCGGTCACGGTCTCTCAGACGTACTATGCCTCCTCCTCCTCCGACCCCTCCAACTCCTCCACCGAATTACCATCCGTGGGCACGGCGCCTTCAGTCGGTAGCTCTAGGCGCAGCACCAGTGCCGTGGGTAAGCGCCAGCAGGCGGTGCTCAAACTGCTGAGCTTAGGTGACAAAAGGCACACCGCCCAATGGCTGTTACAGGGCATCACGGCGCAGACCGATGTGTGGCTGGCACCGCTGAACCTCAAGCCAGGCATAGTTGTGTGTGACAACGGGCGTAACCTGGTGGCGGCTCTGCAACTCGGCAGACTGACACATGTGCCATGCCTGGCCCACGTGTTCAATCTAATAGTTCAGTGGTTCCTCAAGACATACCCCAATCTGTCTGATTTGCTCACCAAGGTGCGCCGCATCTGTGCGCATTTCCGCAAGTCGACCACAGATGCTGCCACTCTCAGGGCAGCCCAGCGCCACCTACAACTGCCCACTCACCGACTGTTGTGCTACGTGCCCACGATATGGAATTCCACATTAAACATGTTATCCAGAGTTTACCAGCAGCGCAGAGCGATTGTAGACTGCCAGATGTCAACTTCCACCAGAACTGGTAGTCAGGTCAGTCAGATTCCTCAAGTCTACAATGAGGAGTGGACGTGGATGTCTGATATCTGCCAGGAGTTGAGCAACTTTGAGGAGTCAACACAGATGGTCAGCGGCGATGCCGCCATTATCAGCCTCACCATCCTGCTGCTTTGCCTGTTGAAAAACTCACTGCTCAGCATCAAGTCAGATGCTTTGCGCTTGTCACAAGAGACGGTGGAGGAAGATACGTCGCTTGATAGCCAGAGCACTCTCCGGTCTGTTTCTCAGCGCGTATCGGAGGAGGGGGATGAGGATGAGGAGGAAGAGGAGGAGAATGTCGGCGAGACAGTAGAGAGTACCAGTGCTCAGTCCTTAACTCTTGAGCGTGTATGGGCTGAAGAGGAGGATTTGGAGGAGGAGGAAATGGAGAGTCAGGCCAGTGAGGAGAGGGAATTCTTACGTGTTGGGACTTTGGCGCACATGGCAGACTTCATGTTAGGCTGCCTATCCCGTGACCCTCGCGTTAGAAGAATTTTTTCAAACACCGATTACTGGGTGTTCACTCTCCTGGACCCACGGTACAAGCAGAACCTTTCCACTCTCATCCCTGCAGAGGAAAGGAGTATGAGAGTGAATAGATATCAACAGGCCCTGGTGCACAAGCTGAAACAATTCTTCCCATCTGATGCCGCTAGCGGCAGAGGGCATGGTTCTGTGGGTCAAGTAGCGGGGAGAGGAGGCGAGCAGGCAGCTTGTCCAGCACTGGCAGGGGAACGCTCTCCAAGGCTTTTGCCAGTTTTATGTCACCCCAGCAAGACACTGTCTCTTGTCCCCAGTCTAGGCAGAGTAGGGGGGAGCTGTACAGAAAGATGGTGAGGGAGTACCTAGCTGACCATACCAACGTCCGTAGCGATCACTCTGCTCCATACAACTACTGGGTTTCAAAGCTGGACACGTGGCCTGAACTGGCGCTGTACACCTTGGAGTTGCTGGCCTGCCCTGCCGCTAGCGTGCTGTCAGAGCGGGTATTCAGTGCAGCTGGTGGCGTCATCACCGATAAACGTACACGCCTGTCAACTGACAGCGCTGACAGGCTGACGCTTATTAAAATGAACAAAGCATTGATTTTACCGGAATTCACATCTCCTCCAGGGGAAAGCAGCTAAAGATTTAAATAACTTATGTATCCGATTCCTCTTCTGTACTCTTCCTACTCCTCCTCCTCTTCCATATCATCTTTGCCTAACGATGACCAAAAAAACGCCATTTTTCAGAGTTCCAACTGGCACTCTTTTACCACAATTTTTCAGGAGGGCCCCCTACAGGCCCTCTGTCCAAACAATTTTTCCGGAGGTCCACCTACAGGCCCTCTGTCCAAACAATTTTTCTGGAGGTCCACCTACAGGCCCTCTGTCCAAACAATTTTTCCGGAGGTCCACCTACAGGCCCTCTCTCCAAACAATTTTTCCGGAGGTCCACCTACAGGCCCTCTATTCAAACTATTTTTCCAGAGGTCCACCTACAGGCCCTCTCTGAAAATTTTTTTTCCGGGAGGTCCACCTACAGGCCCTCTGTCCAAATAATTTTCTGGAGGTCCACCTACAGGCCCTCTGTCCAAACAATTTTTCTGGAGGTCCACCTACAGCCCCTCTGTCCAAACAATTTTTCCGGAGGTCCACCTACAGGCCCTCTATCCAAACAATTTTTCTGGAGGACTACCTACAGGCCCTCCTGTCCAAACAATTTTTCCGGAGGTCCACCTACAGGTCCTCTATTCAAACAATTTTTCCAGAGGTCCACCTACAGGCCCTCTCTCAAAAATTTTTTTCCGGATGTCCACCTACAGGCCCTCTCTCCAAAAAATTTTTCCGGAGGTCCACCTACAGGCCCTCTCTTCAAACAATTTTTCCGGAGGTCCACCTACAGGCCCTCTTTTCAAACAATTTTTCCGGAGGTCCACCTACAGGCCCTCTGTCCAAACAATTTTTCTGGAGTTCCACCTACAGGCCCTCTTTCCAAACAATTTTTCCGGAGGTCCACCTACAGGCCCTTTCTCCAAACAATTTTTCCGGAGGTCCACCTACAGGCCCTCTCTCCAGTTCCAGTTTCCATTTTTATTTGCGCAAACTGCATACATTTTTATTTTTCGGATAGGTGTGAAAAATAATATTACTTGCGTATCTATATTGCCCAACATTGGATACGGTAGCAAGTAGAAGACCAAACATATGCTGCCCACAGGGTTCCGCAAATTCCTGGTCCACCCGCAAATTCCTTGTCCACAATGTCAAGGAGGTCTAGGTTCTGTTTATGAGCAACAAGTCCTTCTGTACTGAAATCACCGACAACGTCTCCATCTAAGAACCTACAGACCATTGTGGAGAGAGCGGCACAGCTCGCCATCAAAGTGACGAACCCCAACGCCAGACTGCGCAGAGAAGATAACGAATAAATATCTCTGTGGTTATTTTTGCTAAATAAAAGTTAAATAAACCCCCCAAAAAATTCATCTGTTCCTGCGCCTGATCCACCCAAGTTGAATCTGTCCCATCATGAGAAAGTCCCCCCAAGGAGTCCCCACAGTAACTTGCTTCCCATACAACTACCTAACCCCCCGACACCTGTGTCTCGCCATTGTCCACCACCTCCTCAGACAACACTGGTAAATCCCCACTGTCAGCACACGGAAACAGCAAAAGGTCTTGCGAATTAGGGCAGAGAATGTTCTGGGCTAGCACATCAGGAAAGGGGTGACTATGGGGTTCCAGGGAGTAGGTGATTACATGCAATATCCATTTAAAAGTCATGCCACACTTGATCTAGCTCATAATTGACAATTGTACCGGTTGATGCTAAATTTTTAAGTTGGGGTCCAGTGTCGTCATTCTAACTACATCCGGCTGTTGTCACCACCACACACGCTAGCCCCAGGGGGCATTCCCCTGGCTCTTCCAGCTCAACCTCCTTCCCCCCAGCCTGCCCCCCCAACCTACAGGCCCTCTCTCCAGTTCCAGTTTCCAGTTTTATTTGCGCAAACTGCATACATTTTTATTTTTGGGATAGGTGTGAAAAATAATATTACTTGCGTATCTATATTGCCCAACATTGGATACGGTAGCAAGTAGAAGACAAAACACATGCTGCCCACAGGGTTCCGCAAATTCCTGGTCCACCCGCAAATTCCTTGTCCACAATGTCAAGGAGGTCGAGGTTCTGTTGATGAGCAACAAGTCCTTCTGTACTGAAATCGCCGACAACGTCTCCATCTAAGAACCTACAGACCATTGTGGAGAGAGCGGCACAGCTCGCCATCAAAGTGACGAACCCCAATGCCAGACTGCGCAGAGAAGATAACGAATAAATATCTCTGTGGTTATTTTTGCTAAATAAAAGTTAAATAAACCCCCCAAAAAATTCATCTGTTCCTGTGCCTGATCCACCCAAGTTGAATCTGTCCCATCATGAGAAAGTCCCCCCAAGGAGTCCCCACTGTAACTTGCTTCCCATACAACTACCTCACCCCCCGACACCTGTTTCTCGCCATTGTCCACCACCTCCTCAGACAACACTGGTAAATCCCCACTGTCAGCACACAGAAAAAGCAAAGGTCTTG
>ONZH01001131.1:0-97507 GCA_900303285.1 Rhinella marina | reverse complement strand
CACCAAATTGGTCAGCCGGACGCTGAGGTGTGAACAACGTAATTTCACTAATATTTGTGGCGGAAGACACTCTCGCTATGCAGCAGGGGCAATGGGGAAGGAAATCCTGGTCATTTGTCTACCGCCGCCATGCTGTCACTGTGGGGAGCCCAATGCCGTTTCCTTGTGAGCAGGAGGAGATGAGGAGACTTCAGTTAGAGGAGGAAGAGGAGGAGATTTAATGAGGGTGATGTTGATGACCAGGAGGAGGAGGAGGAGGAGACACAGTTTGGAGGATGAGGATGATGACACTTTCAGGGCACAGCAGTTTTCTCGGAGAGAGGCTGAATGGAAAAGTGGCCTCTCAGGCACGCTGGGCAGATGGCAGTTGTATGCTCACATGCTTAGGCACTGACAGGCGTATCCTAAACATAAGGCAGACTGAGAATACTGCTGCGATGCTTCTGGACCCGCGTATCAATCCATGGGGGATTGTTTTCCTCCCCAGGAAAGGGAAGAGAATTAGTCTCATTGCGGGAGAAGCTATGTAGTAACCTGGCCAGAGCTTTCAGCCAGCCCAGCTGCTGCCAGTTGTCTGAGAAGGAGTCGCGAGTAATCCACTTCTGCCACAACCAGAGCAGACAGTTTACCTAATTAGTATGATGCAGAATTTTTTCTGCAGGCTCCCAACAGCTACAGCCAAGTGGGCAGGCCCAGACACCAGCCTTAATGAGCAGGTTCAGGCTTACCTGCAGTCTGGCTCACAAAGCCTCTTCTCAGACCCCCTGGACTTCTGGGCAGGCAGATTACAACAGTGGCCGGAACTGTCCCACTATGCACTAGGGCTTCTTTCCTGCCCAGCCTCAAGTGTCATGTCAGAGAGGGTTTTTAGTGCTGCTGGGGGGGGTGACACCCAAAAGGACAAATCTGTCACCAGGCAGTGTTCAAAAAAAATACTTTTATAAAAATGAATAAAGGCTGGATTACATCCGAATTTCATACTCCTCTTGCTGATGCTGGTGATTAGATCAGGCCTTAGAGGGCAGAATAGTCTGAGTGCTGTCTTCCCACTGTTGCTGTCAGCCGGGCCATAATTTTACAGCCAAATGTCGGCTGTGCGAACCCGAAGTCTACAAAACCCTATTTCAAAAGCAAACACTGTTGTCTACCTCCTCTGTTTTCTACGCTTGTAGCTGTTGTTAGTTAACGTTACCCCCATAATTAATGTTTTCATGGGTCTGTTCACCACCAGGCCTTCAATCATAATGTTTTCAAGGGTCTGTTCACCACCAGTCCCTCAAAAATAATGTTTTCATGGGTCTGTTCACCACCAGTCCCTCAAAAAAAAAGTTTTCATGGGTCTGTTCACCAGCAGGCCATCAATGTGTCTGATGCCCTCCTTTATGTGTAATTAAAGGTGTATCGGAGTGCCTGTTCCTTGTAATTTTTGGCAGACTTGTCACTTTGTGCATAGGCTTTATGAGTGTATGAGTCCCACAACAGAACAAATTGTTCCACAATGTGAATGAGGCCCTTCTTTATACCCCTTGTATTGGAGTGCCTGTTCCGTGTCATTTTTAGCAGCACTTGTGCGTTACGTACATATATGTTTCCTAACAATATTTCTTCACAGTATGTCAGGAAGGGGTTAAAGGTGTACAAAAACATCAAACCACAGGTTATATACCTATTTTATAATAATAATAATAATAATAATAATAATAATAATAATAATAATAATAATAATAATATAACTTTTTGAAAACAGAAAAATACAAAAAATAAATAAAATAAAAATTAAAGCGGATGCCGACGTGCCGCCATCATTTGCTGCAGCTCCAGGTGGTCCAGCTGGAGGCTGCGTAGGAGGCGGGTGGCAGCATGGAGCTTCACGCCAAAATCGCCGTATGGCGGCCTCCATCTCGAAGTCAGATGGTATGTCTGTAGGGATGGGAAACAGGAATATAATTAGTATGTATATCAAGTTAAAGGGGTTTGTCCCCAAAAAAATATTCTAAACTTTCAAAGCAGCACCTGGATCTGAATACTAGTTGCATGTCATGAAATATTTTGTATATCTACTAGAACTGACTTAGTTATTCAGTGAAATATATTTTTAAATAATGAGCCTTTTTTTTTCTAAATTTTCTTTGAACTGCTCACTGAGAAGGCCGCACATGCTCAGTTTAAATCTTCAACTGCCTCCTGTCCTGAGCTGTGATAGGGAGAGATGGACATGAGTCCTGACATGCAGCAGAATAGACACTAGTCACACTACCCTTTAGTAACCAGCTTGATGTAGCAGTAATTGGGGCAGATCTCTGGATCTATGTGAGGTGCAGGGCTGTTTCTCGCTTTGTTAAAAAGAGATTGCGAATGTACTATAATTGTAACACCCCAGTGATGATCTGGACTTCATTTCACTCGACGACCCTCAACTATTCCACCTATCATTTTTGCAGCCAGAGCCACCGCCTGGGGCCTATTCGTCCATCAAGGTAGGAACACCGTGCCACATACCCCAGAGACACTGTAAGCCTAAAATACCCTTGGCACTCCTACACTGGGACAAGAGAGACATCTCCTTAGAGGGCCCTGGAGGGGAAGGGTCGCCCCGCTGCAAATGGCGTCTGAGAGCTGCATAATATGATTCACATTTTTGTTAAATATTTTTGGGGTAACACAAGTTTATACTTCTTTAACTAACTTGATTTTAAAATTATTGTGATATGTCGGCTTCATTAACCACTTGGAGAACATAATGTGTACACAGTCTAGTTATCAATAACATGTGGGGTGGCATAATCCGAGTGTTTTAAAATATTACACTTCTGTGAATTAGGGGTTTGTACTTACGGGACACCCATACTGGGTTGTCTTCCCATGGGCCTGGGGAAAAATCGATATCCCCCCTGACGGTTGGAGCTATAAAAGATAAAACATAAAAGTAGCTTGTATTTTGAAGACAGAAGGGCCACCCATTACACTTTTTATTTTACCTACCTTCTGCCTCTGGTAGCTGGGCTGGAGGTGTATGAGGGCCAGTTGGGGTCCTCTCAGGGTGGGGTGGAGGAGGGGCAGAGGAGCTCCTCTCTGGTGCAGCAGCTGTCAAAATTTAAATAATGGCATTACATTCAACTCAAATGAACAGTTGTAACTTCTGATGTTGATACATCTGAATAGTTTGGGGCTGGATCCCATTCCTAACCACTAGTGCTCTTATATCATTGCTGCTGCACTCCCACATAGCCTGGATTAAAAATAAATTAAATATGTTTACACTTTCTAGAAGCTGCAGGTTCTGTAGGGGCTGTCCGGGCACGTCCCTGCTGTCGACGTCGCTGACGTTGCTCTGCAACATAAATCCATACACAATTGTTATGATGACCGTTTTAATACTAACACTGTATACTACTATGAAGATATTATGGGTGAGACGAGGGCAATATGATGGGGAGTGAAGGGAACACAGAATATCTGGGGTGCATATTTGATGGAGGGAGCATTTGTTGGGAGGGGTGGGGGTTGAATGAATGAATAAAAGATGTCTGTGTGTCACATTCTGCAGGTACAAACATAACAAATAGAAATACAGCACATACAATGCACTAGTATACCATAGCTCCAGTCCCAACCGTTCCGGATTCGGCAGGACAGTCAGGATTTTAGCGGCTGTGTCCGGGAATGGGTGGCTATGTCCCGTGGTCAGCTGTCTTTGCATCCATAGGAAGCAGAGATGGGTGACGGTAAGCAGGTAGCAGTCCCTTCACCTTCCCCGACATCCAATATAATGTCTCCTTGTGGCCCCCATACAGTATAATATCTTCTCCTTGTGGCCCCAAGTGTTTTTTTCTTCTAAATGGGTATTTATCATGATAAATTTCTTAATATCACTATTGTGGGAATATATTTTTTAGGAGGAGGAAGCGCTAACTATGAAGGGGCATATAAGGGTACTTTCACACTAGCGCTAGAGATCCGGCGGGCTGTTATGGCCGGGAACAGCCCACCGGATCTGTCTGGATCCAGCATTTGCCTGACACTAAAGGGAGAACGGCCAGCACCATTAACAATAATGGGGGACGGCGCTGATCCGACCGCTATCCGCAAGAACGTTGGGAATTGGCAGGACAAATACCGTGGAACAGCCTGCCAGATCAATGCCACATATGTGAATGTAGCCTAAGGCAAATTACTGGGAAGGGGCACATATCTGAGAATACCTTCACTTGTTTGGCTAGGGCTACACGACGACATATGTCGCGCGACAGTAAGTCGCGCGACACATAGTGCACAACTACACTCGCGACAATGTTCGCGACAATTTTTACAATGGAAGTCTATGGTGTTGACTGCGACATGCTGCGACTGCGACACGACAGTCGCAGAAAAACCCATCCTGGATGGACTTTTCTGCGACTGTCGTGTCGCAGTCGCAGCATGTCGCATGTCGCAGTGCGACACCATACACTCCCATTATAAAAATTGTCGCGTGACATTGGGGCGACACAATGTCGCGCGACAAATGTCGTCGTGTAGCCCTAGCCTTTGAGTGGAGTTAGAGGCGTGGCCTAGCATGAAAGAAAATTGCTATACGGTTTTCTTTAATGGCACTGGTACATATACAATACAGACAGTAAACTAATTTTTTAACATGTTACTTATCAAATATTTTTGATTACTCACCCTCTCGTATCTCATCCCGAATCAGCCTCAGCCGCTCTGAGCACTTCAATTTGAGGTCCGACCACTTCCTCTGGACCTGGCCCGGGGTCCGCTCACTCTGACAGTGATGGCGCAGGCCTTGTATCACCCGCTCCACTATTTTATTTTTTATTTGCTGCGGGTGTTGATGGGTGCCACTGCCATCATAGCTTGTCCATCTTCTGGACCATGTACTTTAGCTCTTCAGAGCTGAATGGACACGAACGCCTGCTTGCCGTTGCCATCTTGCAAAATTCGCTCTGACTCTGAGGTTCGTACACCACGACCTAGCGTTGTGCGTGCATTCGCAAGACTTATATTCGTACGCAACAGTGTATAGATTAAAAGCGTATAAAATTGCGTACCTTTTGAAAAATGAACGTTCATTATTAGTGAGCGAATATTCGCAAATAGCACATAATAACGTATATTTTGTACGCAAATAAAACAAATCTATTCGTCGAATATACGAATTTTAGGAAAAGTTCAGCGAATGTTCGGCGAATAATTTTTTGCATGATTCGCTCATCTCTAATATATATATATATATATATATATATATATTTTTTTTTTTTTATTTATTTTTTTTCTGCTGTCTAAACCTGGGGTGTGTCTTATAGTCCAGTACGTCTTATAAAGTGAAAAATATGGTAATCCTCTATCATCAGTAATACATATCATATGTTATATGTAGGTGTGCAAGTACAAAATAGTATGTACTTGAGTTTTGAAAACCTTGACATTCTATGATGCCATCATACAGTATTTCACAGTGAGACCTTCTATTACAGTTTAGTTAAATTAAGTATATGTACGGAACCTCTAAATATACAGTATTAGAAAAGGATTCATTCAAGCAAGAAAGACCCCTCCAATATTTTTGGGGTATATATAGTGTATTGTATATCTTTTATTACTCTATTTTTAGGGGGAAAGATTAAAAAACCTGCAATTTTAACATTATTTTGTGGAATCTATTTACCGTGTTCACCGTATGGTATAAGTAAAATGACAACTTTACTCTGTGAGTCACTACAATGATAATATAGATGCAGTATGTATTTTGGGCATTTTTTTGTTCCTCCTGCAGGCTGTCAGCTCAACTAACCCCTGCCCTTCCTGCAGACTGAAGGGGGGGGGAGACTGCTTCAGCTACTCATATCTTGGGATTGGTGGTTGCAGGCACGCTTTTTAATGAATCAAATGAGAAATGTGTTACTTACACCATTCTCTATTAAATAACATTGAATTGTGTGAACATACAATGAGTTTAAATTTATATACCAATCAAATTAATATAGCAGCACATTTTTTCTTTGGCGTTAGATCCCAGATATTTTCTGAGAAAGTCTTGAACCTTTACTTATTCATGACAAAAGATTGTTCCTCAACCCTTTCATCTGGCTCCTCTACAGAAGGGACGGTACTTTAAAGAGTTTCTCCAGGAATTAAGAAAATGAAGACAGTTAAATATTACTTCATTATAAACATATTCCCAAATACCTTTCATTAGTTATAATGGCTTGTTTTGTCTAGGGAGCAATCATCAGGGGAAACAAAATGGCCGCTGTGCTATTATTACACACAATACCTGTCCTAATCACACAGCAGGACAAGTTACTTCACTGAGGTAAATAGCTGCCTTATCCTCCTCTCCTACTGGTCAGGTATTATGATCCTAAATACGGCTGATAAGATCTTCAGTTGAATCTCTGTAGGAATTGAGTTCATGAGCAGATGTGGTTAATGAGCAGCAGCATTTGTATGCAGTCTTCATGACCACAGTCTGTCCTGTCTGTCCTCTCTGTACTTCATGTCTCCTCATGAACCCCATTTCTACTTCAGCTGAAGATCATATTAAAGTGTATTCATGATCATAATCCCTGACAAGTAGTAGAGGAGGATGAGGCAGCTCTTTACCTCAGTTCTCTGAAGTAATTTGTCCTGCTGTGTGATTAGGACAGGTTTTGTGTGCACTAATAGGACATGGGCCATTTTGTTTTGCCTATTCATTGCTCCCTAGACAAAACGAGCCATTATAACTAATGAAAGGTATTTGGGAATATATTTATAATAAAGTAATATTTACGTATTTTCATTTTCTTAATTTCCAGAGAACCCCTTTAATATTGGTTTCATATTTGTTGCATATTCCATATAACACAATGCTACAAAAACGAACTGGAAGTAAAAAAAAAAAAAAAAAAAAAAAAAAAGCATATATATTATAACAAATATATTTCACCAAAGAAACATCATCTCTCAAGGGAAACATTTTCTCATATCTGACAACCTGTAACAACTTAGAAGATGTTGCTAGACAGAGCTTCTTGTTTGATCCTCTCCCGAATGTTCTTATTCCAAAGAAGAGCAGAGCCTGATGCTGTGAAATGCCATGATTTATTAAACAACATGGCCACCAGCCAGCAAAAGGCCTGCTGACTCTTCAGTGTCCTAAACAACAGCACAAACATAAAATATGATTCATAGTGCATTCTCAGACTCTATCCTTATATCTCATGAAAAGGTCTTGTGGTTACAGGGCCCTGGAGCTCTCATTCTGCATATCTAGCAGTATCTTGTCTGATATTTTTCACCAATTTTATTTTAGACTGAGGTGTAAGTTACAGAGCAGATGGCACGACATTTCTGCCATAAGCTCTTTAGGGTGTATTGTTTTATCTTGCACATGGGTGCAGTCTCATTCCCATTTATAGATGCAATCTGTTGCATATTTTCGTATAGATGCCTTGCTTTTCTTAAAAAAAAAAAAAAAACACTCAACAACAGAGTAACAAGAAAAGTAAAATTTTGAAGTCCCATTCCAAATTTCACTGAAGGGGATAAATATTTTTACTTAATAAAAAAAAGAATGCTATGCCTCTTATAAGACTCATATATTTACTTTGATCCTCAATATACTCTTGTATTCATTACAGCTGCTTCTGTTATATATTCATTGATTTTGATTGCAGTCCCTTTTGAATATTTTTATGTGGAAATTAAAATATTACAGTCACAGACGGTGTAATACATTTAAACAGGAAATATGTTGAGCGTTAAAATAACTTTCACAGAACGAAACCTTGAGGGAAATAGTTTTAATATTCGTTGTATCCAACTGGCATAGCCCTGGAAACATTACAAGGTAGGCACATTACTTCCTGCTGAGACCATATTAAAAATCACTGAAGAAGTGTCCAAGACATTATTTTCTCTCATTACTGAAATAAGCAATCATATAAAAAGAGACAAGACCAGGAAAGCCTGCCTATTACTTTCCCATTCTTTTTGTCTCTTCATAGGCCTGATTTATGATCTCCAACATTCACAAAGTGTTTGTTATCTTTTGTTCTTTTATTCAGGGTTTTCACCAATTCAAAATAATATATAATGTATTACTGTTACTGAAATCCATGTTGACTAACAGGTAAGAGAACTGGTGAGAAAGATCACAACAGAATGGAAATGGATAAAACATGTTTATAAGAATGTTGATCCACCACAGGCTACAGTATTGTGCAGTAAAAATTCTCTTTTCACCGTGTTGCGTTTAGCTTTTCAGAGGAAATTTCTTCTGTTTGGATTATCACAATCCCAAAATGACTCTAAATGAAGCGTTACACAGGAGAAATGATTTTCTAACAGGCTGCTATGTTAGAATTAAGATATGACACTAAATAAAACAATTATGTAGATGTAGTAGGCACCTGCTTAGCAGTTAGCAGATATATCTAGTGCTGAGCGAAACAAAGCTAAACAAATTGACTTTAATCCGAATTTAAGGTAACATTTAATTCGCCACAAAGTCAAATTTCCTAGCGTTTCGTGGTAACAAATCAATCTTCCCTGAAATTTCAGTAAAAAACAAAACCAATACATACTCAACTCATCCGTTTGCTTGTAGAGAGGCCATTACGGCCATCTTGATTGAAGAAAACTCTCCAAAGTTCATGTGTGCTGATGTGTGATGTCACCATCACTCTGGCCAGGCACAGTAAAGTTATCGGTGTTGATGTCACTGCGTCTGCCCAGTGTGATAATGCGATGACATCATCACGTGAGTGCACACAGGATTTGGCGTGTTTTCTTCAATCAGGATGGCCACAACGGTCTCTCCACGAGCAAATGTATGAGGTGAGTATGTATTTTTTTGTTTTTAACCCCTTATTAACACCACAATGTGACTGTCAGATGCAGCTGAATGCGGCATCTGAGGAGTGGGTGACGAAGTAATTAGCAGCGAATCAAATTTCTTTGTGAACTTCGGCGAAGCAGCTTCTAATTTTTAATAACTTTGCTCATCTCTAATTATTAGAGATGAGCGAGTAGTGTTCGATCGAGCCGGTATTCGATCGAATACTACGCTATTCGGCATACTCGATTTCAATCGAGTATAACGGCGATGGAGCACTTAGAATTCGTTTCCCCTCCCACCTTCCCTGGCGCTCTTTTTCCACCAATCAACATGCAGGGGGGGTATGACAGGCCCGCGGAGCACGCTGGCAGCGCGAAAACAGCGTCTACATGGATTGGCTGGAAAAACCATGTGACCTCGAATATTAAAAACTCAGCTCTTCCTGCTCGTTCGCATATGCTGCGTGAACTTAGTCAGGGACAGAGGCTGGAGAAGGGACAGATAGGTTTTAGCTGTTGGACAGGCAGGAGCGTGATTAAAAGCCCTTATCAGGGCTACTATAGTGCAGTACAGTGATAGCTTTACTACAATATACAGTCTGCAGAGAACGGTTGCTGTATTCAGGGATAGCTGCTGGAGTAGGGACAGAGAGAGGCATTAGTGGTGTATTAGGTGCTCTGCTACATACAGAACTATATTTGGCACTACTGTTCTGCGTTCTTTTTGGCTGCAAAACCCTGTTATATACCTAGTGTGTATATGCACCATCTGATCTGGCAGTATACGGCTGTGAATTTTATTTTTTTTTTAAATATAGTTTATTTGGCTCTAGTGTTCTGGGTTCTGTGTGCCTGCAATACCCTTTTTGTATACCAGGTGTAAATACCCACCGTCTGACCTGTTAGTACACGTACACGGCTGTGTACCTAGAAATATAAAAAAAAAAAGCCTTTTCATTGGCACCTGTACTTTGCGTTCTCTTGCAAAATAATTGTATATACGTAGTCTTCATACACACCGTCTGATCTGTTAGTACACGGCTGTGTACCTAGAAATATATTTAAAAAAAAGCCTTTTCATTGGCACCTGTACTTTGCGTTCTCTTGCAAAATAATTGTATATACGTAGTGTTCATACACACCGTCTGATCTGTTAGTACACGGCTGTGTACCTAGAAATATAGAAAAAAAAGCCTTTTCATTGGCACCTGTACTTTGCGTTCTCTTGCAAAATAATTGTATATACGTAGTGTTCATACACACCGTCTGATCTGTTAGTACACGGCTGTGTACCTAGAAATATATTAAAAAAAAAGCCTTTTCATTGGCACCTGTACTTTGCGTTCTCTTGCAAAATAATTGTATATACGTAGTGTTCATACACACCGTCTGATCTGTTAGTACACGGCTGTGTACCTAGAAATATAAAAAAAAAAGCCTTTTCATTGGCACCTGTACTTTGCGTTCTCTTGCAAAATAATTGTATATACGTAGTGTTCATACACACCGTCTGATCTGTTAGTACACGGCTGTGTACCTAGAAATATATTTAAAAAAAAGCCTTTTCATTGGCACCTGTACTTTGCGTTCTCTTGCAAAATAATTGTATATACGTAGTGTTCATACACACCGTCTGATCTGTTAGTACACGGCTGTGTAACTAGAAATATAAAAAAAAAAAAAGCCTTTTCATTGGCACCTGTACTTTGCGTTCTCTTGCAAAATAATTGTATATACGTAGTGTTCATACACACCGTCTGATCTGTTAGTACACGGCTGTGTACCTAGAAATATATTAAAAAAAAGCCTTTTCATTGGCACCTGTACTTTGCGTTCTCTTGCAAAATAATTGTATATACGTAGTGTTCATACACACCGTCTGATCTGTTAGTACACGGCTGTGTACCTAGAAATATATTTAAAAAAAAGCCTTTTCATTGGCACCTGTACTTTGCGTTCTCTTGCAAAATAATTGTATATACATAGTGTTCATACACACCGTCTGATCTGTTAGTACACGGCTGTGTACCTAGAAATATAAAAAAAAAAAAGCCTTTTCATTGGCACCTGTACTTTGCGTTCTCTTGCAAAATAATTGTATATACATAGTGTTCATACACACCGTCTGATCTGTTAGTACACGGCTGTGTACCTAGAAATATATAAAAAAAAAAAAAGTCTTTTCATTGGCACCTGTACTTTGCGTTCTCTTGCAAAATAATTGTATATACGTAGTGTTCATACACACCGTCTGATCTGTTAGTACACGGCTGTGTACCTAGAAATATATAAAAAAAAGCCTTTTCATTGGCACCTGTACTTTGCGTTCTCTTGCAAAATAATTGTATATACGTAGTGTTCATACACACCGTCTGATCTGTTAGTACACGGCTGTGTACCTAGAAATATAGAAAAAAAAAGCCTTTTCATTGGCACCTGTACATTGCGTTCTCTTGCAAAATAATTGTATATACGTAAGTTCATACACACCGTCTGATCTGTTAGTACACGGCTGTGTACCTAGAAATATAAAAAAAAAAAGCCTTTTCATTGGCACCTGTACTTTGCGTTCTCTTGCAAAATAATTGTATATACGTAGTGTTCATACACACCGTCTGATCTGTTAGTACACGGCTGTGTACCTAGAAATATATTAAAAAAAAGCCTTTTCATTGGCACCTGTACTTTGCGTTCTCTTGCAAAATAATTGTATATACGTAGTGTTCATACACACCGTCTGATCTGTTTGTACACGGCTGTGTACCTACAAATATAAAAAAAAAAGCCTTTTCATTGGCACCTGTACTTTGCGTTCTCTTGCAAAATAATTGTATATACGTAGTGTTCATACACACCGTCTGATCTGTTAGTACATGGCTGTGTACCTAGAAATATAGAAAAAAAAAAAGCCTTTTCATTGGCACCTGTACTTTGCGTTCTCTTGCAAAATAATTGTATATACGTAGTGTTCATACACACCATCTGATCTGTTAGTACACGGCTGTGTACCTAGAAATATATTAAAAAAAAGCCTTTTCATTGGCACCTGTACTTTGCGTTCTCTTGCAAAATAATTGTATATACGTAGTGTTCATACACACCGTCTGATCTGTTAGTACACGGCTGTGTACCTAGAAATATAAAAAAAAAAAAGCCTTTTCATTGGCACCTGTACTTTGCGTTCTCTTGCAAAATAATTGTATATACGTAGTGTTCATACACACCGTCTGATCTGTTAGTACACGGCTGTGTACCTAGAAATATAAAAAAAAAAAAAGCCTTTTCATTGGCACCTGTACTTTGCGTTCTCTTGCAAAATAATTGTATATACGTAGTGTTCATAAACACCATCTGAACTGTTAGTACACGGCTGTGAAGGCAAAATATTGTAACCAAAAAAAAATAAAATGCGGAGGGGGGCTAGCGGAATCGGACGTGGACGAGGACGGGGGCGCGGAAATGCTGTTGGTGGCCTTGTTGAAGCCAGTGGGGATGCAATGCGTGCTGGTGAGGGTCAGCCAGGATCCCACTCATACAGAATCCCTGCCTTTATGGGACAGTTAAGCAGGGGGCGGGTTACACCGCTGTTGAGGCCTGAGCAGGTTGAACAGGTGGTGCAATGGATAGCCGATAGCGCTTCCACACAGTTGTCCACCAGCCAGTCATCCACACAGTCTCACTCTGACCCTCCTTCCTCCACACCTGGCCAACAGAGTCATCCCACCATTGACCCCTCCCAGGAGCTCTTTTCGGGTCCTTTTTCAGATGTGCCGGAAGAATCCCTGGAGCTACCAGAGGAATTTGTTTGTAGTGATGCCCAACCACTTGAGTATTCGCCATCTCCTGCTGATGTGGACCCTGAACCAGCAACTGTTATCATGAGCGATGATGATGATGAGACGCAGTTGCCATCAAGGGAGGCTGTTGGAATGTCCAGTGGGCAGGAGGAGGAGCAGAGTGAGGAAGTGGAAGAGGAGGTGGTGGATGACGAAATAACCGACCCCACTTGGCCAGGGGTGATATCCAGCGGGGAAAGCAGTGGAGAGGTGGTGGTCTGCGCAGCACCGAAAAAGGCAGCAAGAGGCAGAGGGATGTCCAGAGGCAGAGGGATGTCCAGAGGCAGAGGGATGTCCAGAGGCAGAGGGATGTCCACAGGCAGAGGGATGTCCACAGGCAGAGGACAGTCCAGACAGAGAAGTGAGGCCACAGCCAGCAGGGCCGAAGCTGTTCCCGGCAGCGGGCAGTCGCGCGAAGCTCCCCCATCGAGGCCTCGTACTTCTGTGGTGTGGAGATTTTTTAATGTTTGTGCGGATGACAAACTGAGCACGGTTTGCACACTCTGCCACTCAAAACTGAGTAGGGGCTCTGAGAAGAGCAATCTGACCACCTCAGGCATGCGGCGTCACTTGGAAGTCAAGCACTGGGCTGAGTGGGAGAGAGCAAACGCAATACAACCTGCGCCCGGTCTTGCTGCCACTGCCTCTTCCCCTTTGTTGTGTGCTGCCACTGCGGTCCAGACCTCCAGCCAGGACACCTCCACATCTGCCTCTGCCTCGGCTACTTTGGGGCCTTCTCCTTCAGCCTCCCCTTCCCCCGCCTCTTCGCCTGCACCTTCACACTCCTCGTCCCAACAACTGTCCATCTCGCAGGTGTTCGACCGCAGGCGGAAGTACGCCTCGAGTCACCCCCAAGCCCAAGCCTTAAACTGCCACATCTCCAAACTGCTGGCCCTGGAGATGTTGCCGTTTAGGCTTGTGGAGACGCAGGCCTTCCGCGACCTGATGGCGGCTGCCGCACCTCGCTATTCCGTCCCCAGCCGCCACTACTTTTCCCAGAGTGCCGTCCCCGCCCTGCACCAGCACGTGTCGCGTAACATCAGGCGGGCCCTGAGGTACGCAGTCAGCGCAAAGGTCCACTTGACCACCGACTCGTGGACAAGCGCTTGCGGCCAGGGACGATACATCTCTTTGACGGCACACTGGGTGAATGTAGTGGAAGCGGGGACGGGGTCGCAAACAGAGACGGCCTACCTACCACCCCCGCCCAAGATTGCCAGCATGGGTTCTGATAAACCCCCCTCCTCCTCGACCTCCTCCTCCTCCTCTGCCTTAACATTGCCCTCAGCCGCTAGCTGGAAGCGTTGCAGCACTGGCGCGGGGAGACGTCAGCAGGCGGTGCTTAAGCTCATCAGCTTGGGCGACAGGAAGCACAGCGCCCCAGAGGTGAGGGACACCATATTGCAGCAGACGGAGATGTGGCTGTCGCCGCTGCAGCTAGGACCTGGTGGCGGCTCTGGAGCTTGCCGAACTCAATCACGTACCATGCCTGGCCCACGTTTTTAATCTGGTAGTCCAAAAATTTCTAAAGACTTACCCCAACCTGGCAGAGCTACTGGTGAAAGTGCGGCGCTTGTGCGCTCACTTTCGGAAGTCAACTGTAGCTGCTGCTAGCTTAAAAAAACTCCAGCAACGCCTCCATTTGCCTGAACATCGGCTGTTGTGCGACCTGCCGACTTGCTGGAATTCCACCTATTCCATGTTGGCCAGGGTGTGTGAGCAGCAGAGAGCATTGATGGAGTACCAGATTATGAATCCACGCGTGCCTCCAACTCAGCTCCCTCAGTTTGCCAACCACGAGTGGCCATGGATGGCAGACATATGCGATGTACTGCGTATCTTTGAGGAGTCCACCAAGAAGGTCAGCAGCGAGGACGCTATAGTGAGCGTAACCATCCTGCTCCTATTCGTCCTTAAAGAATCGCTCATCGCAATAAGGGAGAACGCATTGCACGCAGAGGAGACGGGGGTAGGAGGAGACGCAACGGAGCTACACAGTCAGACCACACTTTTGTCTGCTTCACGGTAGCAGTTGCAGGAGGAGGAGGAGGATGAGGAGGAGGAGGACGACGTGGAGGTGGCTGTGGAAGAGGAGGAGGATGCTGGCGGCGAGGGTAGCAGTCAGGCTGTGTGCGTCCCATTGGTTCAGCGCGAATGGGGCGGAGAGGAGGCGGAAGAGGAAGAGGAGGAAATGGCAAGTGATCCTTCTGGTGGGGGCAGTGAGGTCATGCCTATTCACAGTCTGGCACACATGGCTGACTTCATGCTGGGCTGCTTTTCCCGGGACACACGTGTTGTCCGGATAGTGGAGAACAAACTGTACTGGGTCTTCGCAATCCTGGACCCCCGGTATAAAGATAACGTCTCCTCTTTTATTCCGGTAGAGGAGAGGACGAATCGATTGCTGGAATACCAGAGGGAACTCGTGCAGAACATGATGGAGATTTTCCCACCCACCATCGCTGGCGGCAGAGAGGAGAGGGTCTCCCAGAGTCCCTCAACATCGATCAGGCCCACAGCCACCAGGGGAATACTCTCCAAGGTGTGGGACACGTTCATGGCACCCCCTCGTGCAACTTCCATCACTGCGGGGCCCGCTATCAGCAGGAGGGACAAGTATCGGCGGATGTTGCGGGAGTACCTGGCAGACCGTACCCCTGTCCTCCCCGATCCCTCGGCGTCCTACACTTACTGGGTCTCCAAGTTGGACACGTGACTGGAACTGTCCCTGTACGCCTTGGAGGTGCTTGCCTGCCCTGCCGCCAGCGTGCTATCAGAAAGGGTGTTCAGCGCAGCCGGGGGCATTATAACCGATAAGCGCAGCCGCCTGTCAACCGACAGTGCCGACAGGCTGACGCTAATCAAAATGAACAGCAAGTGGATTGACCCGGACTTTGCTTCTCCAACAGTGGAAAGCAGCCAAAAGTGAAGTGCCATCTGTATGAAGTGCCATTTCCTCCTCCACCTCCTCCTCCTCCTCCTTAACCGCCGTAGAATTGCTCCGTAAATAAAAAAAATTTATATATTTATGGCTCACCTCTTGGGCCTCCACAAAATTTTTAAGAGGTCTCACCTCTTGGGCCGCCACATAATTTTTAAGAGGTCTCAACTCTTGGGCCTCAACATAATTTTTAAGAGGTCTCACCTCTTGGGCCTCCACATAATTTTTAAGAGGTCTCACCTCTTGGGCCTCCACATAATTTTTAAGAGGTCTCACCTCTTGGGCCTCCACATAATTTTTAAAAGGTCTCACCTCTTGGGCCTCCACATAATTTTTAAGAGGTCTCACCTCTTGGGCCTCCACATCATTTTTAAGAGGTCTCACCTCTTGGGCCTCCACATAATTTTATCGAGGTCTCACCTCTTAGGCCTCCACAAAATTTTTAAGAGGTCTCACCTCTTGGGCCGCCACATAATTTTTAAGAGGTCTCACCTCTTGGGCCTCCACATAATTCCCAAGAGGTCTCACCTCTTGGGCCTCCACATAATTTTTAAGAGGTCTCACCTCTTTAGCCTCCACACAATTTTTAAGACGTCTCAACTCTTGGGCCTACAAACAATTTTTATTATGGCTCACCTCTTGGGCCTTAATACAATTTTTAAGAGGTCTCACCTCTTTGGCCTCCACTTAATTTTTTCGAGGGCTCACCTCTTGGGCCTCCACATAATTTTTAAGAGGTCTCACCTCTTGAGCCTCCACATAATTTTATCGAGGTCTCCTCCTCCTTAACCGCCGTAGAATTGCTCCGTAAATAAAAAAAATTTATATATTTATGGCTCACCTCTTGGGCCTCCACAAAATTTTTAAGAGGTCTCACCTATTGGGCCGCCACATAATTTTTAAGAGGTCTCACCTCTTGGGCCCCCACATAATTTTTAAGAGGTCTCACCTCTTGGGCCTCCACATAATTTTTAAGAGGTCTCACCTCTTGGGCCTCCACATAATTTTTAAGAGGTCTCACCTCTTGGGCCTCCACATAATTTTATCGAGGTCCCACCTCTTGGGCCTCCACATAATTTTTAAGAGGTCTCACCTCTTGGGCCTCCACAAAATTTTTAAGAGGTCTCACCTCTTGGGCCGCCACATAATTTTTAAGAGGTCTCACCTCTTGGGCCTCCACATAATTTTTAAGAGGTCTCACCTCTTGGGCCTCCACATAATTTTTAAAAGGTCTCACCTCTTGGGCCTCCACATAATTTTTAAGAGGTCTCACCTCTTGGGCCTCCACATAATTTTTTAAGAGGTCTCACCTCTTGGGCCTCCACATAATTTTATCGAGGTCTCACCTCTTAGGCCTCCACATAATTTTTAAGAGGTCTCACCTCTTGGGCCGCCACATAATTTTTAAGAGGTCTCACCTCTTGGGCCTCCACATAATTTTTAAGAGGTCTCACCTCTTGGGCCTCCACATAATTTTTAAGAGGTCTCACCTCTTGGGCCTCCACAAAATTTTTAAGAGGTCTCACCTCTTGGGCCTCCACATAATTTTTAAGAGGTCTTAGCTCTTGGGCCTCCACATAATTTTTAAGAAGTCTCACCTCTTGGGCCTCCACATAATTTTTAAGAGGTCTCACCTCTTGGGCCTCCACATAATTTTTAAGAGGTCTCACCTCTTGGGCCTCCACATAATTTTTAAGAGGTCTCACCTCTTGGGCCTCCACATAATTTTTAAGAGGTCTCACCTCTTTAGCCTCCACACAATTTTTAAGACGTCTCACCTCTTGGGCCTACAAACAATTTTTATTATGGCTCACCTCTTGGGCCTTAATACAATTTTTAAGAGGTCTCACCTCTTGGGCCTCCATATAATTTTTTCGAGAGCTCACCTCAAGCTAACTTTGCGCACTCATTAAAATATTTTCACAACAAGGACCTAAGAGCCCTCGATGGGAGAGCTTTGTGTGGGGGCCTGTTATAGGGAAGAGATGCGGCCCTGCGGGCTCTAGCCTGCCTTCTCCATGAGCCTCTGGCCAGCCCACGGCCTCTTCCTGCCTTTTGCGGTCCTACGCATCCCTCAACATCCCCACTGCTTTACCTGCTAGACATGACACTGGGCCAGGTCGGGTCACTGACATCTCAAGCGCCAACAATTTGGGCATTTTAAGGCTTCTGCATGTGTTTGAGTTGTTTTTACATTTTAAAGAAGACATGTCTGACCACATCTCACACACACACACAATGACAATTAGGGGTGGGGTCTATTTGCTTTCCCCCTTGCCTATGCCATCTGTGGTTGTCATAGGCAACGTGATTTCAAGGGGTGCAGAATTTTATCTTCTTTTTTGTCTAGTTTGGCTTGGGGTCCATGGCAATGTAGAGGAAAGAAGGTTTCCTTGTATGGTCTCACTTTACAGAGAGGTTACATTGTCTTTGGAGTGTATTGTTGAGAGGCTGTGATAGTGGCGTAATAGTGCAACTTGGGCGCGTTATATGCACCCAGACATGCTTCCCCTGCTGTCCTAGTTGCATTCCAGCAGTGTTGGCATCCTTTTCTGAGGTTTCAGGGTGGACTTGGTGACCTCCAAGTGGTCGAATTGAGATTTCCAAGTGGCGAGCATTTTTTTCCCATAGACTTTAATGGGATTCGATATTCGGTCGAATAGTCGAATTTCGCGGTCTATTCGAATCGAATTTCGAACTTTCGAATATTTCACTACTCGCTCATCTCTACTAATTATATCCCAAAGTGTCTTTGTTGTAGATAACTTTGTTTCAATAACAATAGGATGTAATAAATGTAATAAGGGTAACACACTTATGTTACAAATATCATGATACTATATGGATATAATAAATACATTTTTATACCACTATACCTATTATAAAACCACTAGAGATGAGCAAAGTTCTTGATTGAAAAAGGCATGCAGAAGGACCTGCGGTGACCATAATTATGTCACCATCATGATGCTGCGCGCCATGACGTCAACACGTTCAGTGCAGGCCTTCGGCAGGTCTTTTTCAATCAAGAGAAGAGCGGACTGTCTCTGCGTGATCAAGTGGATTATTTTTTTTTTCCGTTCCAACTCCAGCCACCATTTTAGGAAAAAGTATTTGATACCACAAAGCACAAGAAATTCAGCTTCCTTTAGAATCAAATTTTCCCTAAAATTCAGACCAAATTCCACTTTTGATGCTTCGCTTTGCTCAACACAATATACCACTAAGCGGTTGGAACATACAGTTTGGGGCTGAACTCCGCCACTGGTGCAGGGGCACAGTACCAGTGATCTATTGAATTTCATATTGCATACTATGAAATATCTACTTTAAGGGGACAATATGACATTCAAAAAGCATGGGTAGACCATTAGTTTTGTCTGTTATTTTGGCTCCACCTCAAACACTTCAGTTACAATTCAAGACACAATCCTTGGACAAGAGTTGCACTGTTTGTAAAATAAGTCATGTTTTCTTAGTTTTAGACAATCCATTAAAGTTCTGAATTTGACCTACTTCTGTAGTTTAAAAAGTATATTTCTCTAAATGTAGGTTTTGCCAAAAATATGCTTTGTGATTCAGTAAAAAATTGAGAATGTTGCAGTGCCTATATGGAGATGAATCTCCGTACAGCATTCAAACAAAGTTTTCAGCAAATCGACTTCAGATCTGGGATCGGAAGTTGGATTTGCTCAACACTGCTAACAGCAGAAAAGAGGAAATACAGTCATATTATTCCCGATCTTTTTATTAATCAGATTTTTGTCAAAATAAATGTATAAATTCAGGTCCTAGAATGCTATGCGTCTTTTGTTCTCCTTCTGGTTGGGATCTTACAGGATTGGACCTAATTCTAAGGATAGGCTCTCAATGTTATTGTACCCAAAAACCCATTGAAGCCTTCTAATTTCTTACATGTTTGTTTGAGGGTCAGTGTTGTGCTTGATTTCTGTCTTGTGTATTCTGTATGCTCTTCTTTTTTATTATTAGGGGATATCCACATGATCAGGTTTCTTCATGCAGTTTTGGAAGGAAAACCCAGAATGTAAATAGGAGGAGTCATAGCTTTCCTGATTTTGGCTTCCAAAACTGTATGTAGAAACCTGATCTGATGGCTACACACTTGGACTCTTCATTCTATCACCAGGTTCAAACCTTTATCCCATTAAAATGTTTCTGATCTGAAGATACTTTCTCTTATGCTTCTTCCTAGTCTAGACCTTTTTCTGTATCTATCATGCTCTATTCAGTTTAAATGCAGTAGAAGTCGGTTTTGTAAAACCAAGACCCCTGACCTATGATATAGCATGGATTCAAGCCTCTGGTGATGACAGGCTATATGCTAAACTCTGCATTTCAGTAGAACTCACATCTAACTTGCACTGGTTTGAAAAAAAAAGGCTGCAGTTATATATATCTAGAAACATTCATTGCATTGCTAATAACCAGGTGAACCGGTAATACATTAACAATAGAGGTGTCCTGGAAATCCCTGATTGATTATAGCCATTGAAAAACTCATTTAGACTGACAAATCTCTTGCATAATAATGAATGAGATCTCTTCTAGGTCCGGAGATCTACAAATTATGTTGTCACTTGTCATTTGGGTAGGAGGAAACTAAGAAAAGTTGGGTCTTTATAAATAATAAAGCAATCACAATAGATGCATACATAACTCAAAAGCTTAAATAATTTTTTAAAAGTTTCTGAGATGTAAAAAGATGAATAATGAAATAGTACATAACACAAAGGACGGGTTAAAAAATAAAACTGTAGCTAATATTTGCTCCAATTAGTAGTGTTATGATAATGGACATATAATGGCCTACTTGGCCTAAGGATTCCATTTGTTTGAGCATCTTGTTGGATAAGGATCTCATAACACCATAAGTCCTCAAATTGTTATGGATATACAGTTAACTATTTCCACAATAATACTTATTATAATTTGAGCAATTCTATTTTATGCTATCAAAAAATGGTTATCAGGTGGGGACAACCAATATGAACACTTATTAAACATGTTAAAAACTCATTTGGAGCATAACATTCTTATAGCCTATTGGATCAGAGGCAATCAAGGCACAAGTAGTAGGAGGTATAGGAAACATGTATGTGCATTCAATGGGGAGAGGGGGGAAGACAGCTGCCAGGCACCTCTGGTTGTAGCTCCAGGGAGAATGAAAGGATTGGCTGAAAACATTTGTTTTGCCCCATTCTTCTCTTCCCCAACATCATCTGTTGGAGGAGAGCCAGGAGCTCCTCAAATAAGACTGTCATCCAAAGCCAAGTACCGCACAGGAATGGGGCTAAATATAGCAAAAAAAAGACAAATCAGACAAAAAATTTCGCAAACAGGCAAATTACACCTGACTTTGTTTAAGCTGTGACCTGTTAAAGGGGTTGGCCACCCTAAGTATCAAAAATCCAAAGTACCCCAGACAATAACCAACACCATGAAGTATTTCTATCAGGTGACATGTGCTGGCTGTATGTAATTTATCTAACCTGTTCACCATGACACACTTCCCTGGAGGAGCTCCCTCAAACAGGCTGTGTAGGCGGAGCAGCTGCAAAGTGAAAGTAAAAATCCCAGCATGCACTGCAGCAAGCATGTCTAGAGGAGCAGTCACATGCCCATCCCGCCCACCTGTGTTACCATAGAGACAGCAGCCCCTTAGATAATATCAATAACTCAGTTATCAGTGAATAACTGCTGTACGGACATAGGCTACTTTCACACTTGCGTTTTAATATTTCCGGTATTGAGTTCTGTCATAGGGGCTCAATACCAGAATAAAACGCTTCAGTTTTGTCCCCATTCATTGTCAATGGGGATAAAACTGAACTGAAGACAACAGAATGCTCATAGAAGCATTCCATTCCGTCTCCAGACCGGAGAGCAAACCGCAACATGCTGCAGTTTGCTCTTCGGTCTGGGCATCCGCACTAAGATCCGTCATGACCCCCAATGCAAGTCAATGGGGACGGATCCGTTTGGTGGGACACAATGGTAAACGGATCCATCCTCCATTGACTTTCAACTGGACTTCATGACACATCTGTCTCCCTGCAATTTCCCCTCCCTCCAGCAGGTGGCGCTGTGGGTAAACTTACCCTTGTGCGTGCGTCCTCCTCCTCGTCGCTGGTCATGTTGGGAGCTGCTGGAACAGACAAGTGTCTGTGTATGTTTATGTCTGTGTATGTTTATGTGTCTGTGTATGTGTGTGTATGTGTATGCGCTGCTCCGGCCCCACATGTGTACATGCGGCAGCACGGATCTGGTGGCACCCTTCACCCGCCGGAACCGTGCTGCCGCTGGTGTGAAAGAGGCCAGAGCAATAGAAAGAACGCCCCAGTCCCAACAGTAATAAGGGGGGGTTACCCATTTCATAAATTTACTGTGGGGTCTAGTCATTTCTAGTTGTGCCACTGGCTGTAAACCATGAACAGAATGAGGGGGAGATTTATCATTTCCCTTGTTCCTAAAAAGTGGTGTTAAAAAGTTGCAAACTATGTGTTTGCAAATTTTTAGCTGCCCTTTTTTTTCTTTTTTTTAATGGACGTGACAATGGCAGAGAGAGGACGTGACCAGTCACCCCAACAAATTTATGTTCATTTTCACCAGTTTTCTGACTCAAATAAAGCCATAAATTAATGGCAGCTCTGAGCTGTCACAGATTTCTGTTTAGGTGCACGGACTGCCGGAGGATGGGGGTTGACCTTTGTTATATAAGAACTCTGATGAATAAATTTGTACCAATCGATCTGCTCACATACAGAGGAGCCTACTGTCTATTATCACATGACCTGCTCCCAGCTGACAGCCCATCAATCATCTATCAATATATGACTACCCTTCATCTGAAGGGAAAATGAGTGTAGTGAAATCTCTCTCTCTCTCTCTCTCTCTCTCTATATATATATATATATATATATATATATATATATATATATATAGTACAGACCAAACGTTTGGACAGCTTCTCATTCAGAGTTTTCTGTATTTTCATGACTATGAAAATTGTAGATTCACACTGAAGGCATCAAAACTATGAATTAACACATGTGGAGTTATATACTTAACAAAAAATTGTGAAACAACTGTAAATATGTCTTATATTCTAGGTTCTTCAAAGTAGCCACCTTTTGCTTTGATTACTGCTTTGCACACTCTTGGCATTCTCTTGATGAGCTTCAAGAGGTAGTCACCTGAAATGGTTTTCACTTCACAGGTGTGCCCTGTCAGGTTTAATAAGTGGGATTTCTTGCCTTATAAATGGGGTTGGGACCATGAGTTGTGTTGGGCAGAAGTCAGGTGAATACACAGCTGATAGTCCTACTGAATAGACTGTTAGCTGCTTTTTTTTGCCATAATACAAATTCTAAGTAAAGAAAAACGAGGGGCCATCATTACTTTAAGAAATGAAGGGATGTCATTCCGAAAAATTAGGAAAACTTTGAAAGTGTCCCCAAGTGTAGTCGCAAAAACCATCAATTGCTACAAAGAAACTGGCTCACATGAGGACCGCCCCAGGAAAGGAAGACCAAGAGTCACCTCTGCGGAGGAGGATAAGTTCATCCGAGTCACCAGCCTCAGAAATCGCAGGTTAACAGCAGCTCAGATTAGAGACCAGGTCAATGCCACACAGAGTTCTAGCAGCAGACACATCTCTACAACAACTGTTAGGAAGAGACTGTGTGCAGCAGGCCTTCATGGTAAAATAGCTGCTAGGAAACCACTGCTAAGGACAGGCAACAAGCAGAAGAGACTTGTTTAGGCTAAAGAACACAAGGAATGGACATTAGACCAGTGGAAATCTGTGCTTTGGTCTGATGAGACCAAAATTGCGGAACGGATGTGGACACCATTTGCGGACGTGTGAATGGGGCCTTAGGGTGGATTCACACGGATCTAGACTTAGAGCTCATGCACACAAACGTATTTTCTTTCTGTGTCCGTTCTGTTTTTTTTGCGGATAATATGCGGAACCATTTGTTTCAATGGGTGAGCAAAAAAAACGGAAGTCACTCTGTGCATTCCGTTTCCGTATGTCCATATGTCTGTTCCGCAAAAAAATAGAACATGTCCTATTATTGTCCACATTACGGACAAGAATAGTGCTGTTCTATTAGTGGCCAACTGTCTTGTTCCGCAAAATACGGAATGCACATGGACGTCATTCGTATTTTTTTGCAGATCCATTTTTTGCGGACCGCAAAATACATTTGGTCATGTGTATGAGGCCTTACTGCACATTTTTTCCCCAAAATTTTTTCAAAAAGTGGTTCAGGCTTATCAGTAATGGTGAATAAAGTTTTAAAAATTTACATATTTCAGCAGCTTTGTCGACCTTTGTCAAGAAATTTAATTTGTTATGAATTACTTCGTCACAAATTACTTTTCATTGTATGGAGCAAGTCCAATGACTGGGAATGGTGATCGCACTGCCCCCTGTCATTTAACCCCTCAGATGTCACATTTAATGCTGATAGTTGCATCGAGACTCTAATCCGGGGTTAGAAAAAAAAAAAATATATATACACTCACCTCATCCATTTGCTCACGGAGACGCCATCCGCTCCCATCTTGATTGAAGAAAACCCACCAATGGACCAGCGGCGAGTGTGAGGACATCACCATGTGGTCATGCTGGCCACACAGAGTGACATCATGATGACGTCAACTCGTGTGGGCTGCGTCATCACATGGTGATGTCTTCTCACCGCATGTCCTTTGGTGGGTTTTCTTCAATCAAGATGGGAGCGGATGGCGTCTCCGTGAGCAAATGGATGAGGTGAGTATAATTTTATTATTTAAAGCCAGCATTTTAGGAAACATTTATTTTTTACAACTAAGTGTGAGGAAATTTGGCTTCCCGGCAAATACAATTTTTGCTAAACTTTGAATCAAATTCCACTTTGTATGCTTCGATTCGCTCAACACTACTTATTAGAAGTGAGGTGGTGATTCACTAAAAAGGGGTCATGGCCTGCGATGCACCTTTTGTGCCAAAATTGCACCACAATTTAAGTGTAAAATTCTGTCTCGAAGTAAGGCTACTTTCACACTAGCGTTTTTGCTGGATCCGGCAGGGTTCAGCAAAAACGCTTCCGTACTGATAATACAACGATTTGCATCCGTTATGAACGGATCCGGTGGTATTATCTTTAACATAGCCAAGAAGGATCCCTTATGAACTCCATTGAAAGTCAATGGGGGACGGATCCGTTTTCTATTGTGTCATACAAAATGGATCCGCCCCCATTGACTTACATTGTGGGTCATGACGGATCCGTCTAGCTCCGGATCCCCAGGACAGAAAGCAAACTACAACATGTTGCGGTTTTCTCTCCGGTCTAAGGACGCAACTAAACAGAATGGAATGCATTTTGAAGCATTCCGTTCTGTTCAGTTCAGTTTTGTCCCCATTGACAATGAATGGGGAAAAAACTGAAGCGTTTTTTTCCGGTATTGAGACCCTATGACGGAACTCAATACCAGAAAACTCTAATGCTAGTGTGAAAGTAGCCTAAGCCAACCAATAGTTAGTATAGAGTCAAAGTGTTTATCCCTGTACCACATTCAGTATCAGGTCTAGACAGCCTCTCTAAATTTATGCAATTTATTGGATTAGTATTTGTGGTTTTTGTGTGACATTTAACACTTGCATTTTTCTAGTGGTGTTTTCTTTTTTTTTAAATTGGTTGCATATTTTGTGAATATGGCATATTTTTAAAGATCAGCATCTTGAACAAGGACATATTTTTCAGGCTTTTTTTCTACTTCTCTATAAAGAAAAATTCCTATTCTGTAAAAACCCATAATTTACATGTTAACACAAAAATGGCAATAAGAGCACTATAAAAATGCTTGTTATGAGTAAAAAAAAAAAGCATGCTAAGCAAGCCAAGCCAAATTTGTGTGGCAGATGGCGTCAGTCCACTTTCATACAGTAGTCTTCTGATCAGGATTTGCATAATGCAGTATGTGTAAGACAAAACCAGGAATGGAATCTACAAATATAATGTATAATGGAAATATTCATGCCTCTTCTTTGTTTTGGACCCAAGCTTGTTTCTGGCTTAAAGCCCTTTCACACGACCGTATGCCCTCCGTATGCAGAGTGGGCCCACTCACGGACCGTATGTCTCGGAGGGCATACAGTCGTGTGAAAGGGCTCTTACAAATATGAAAAATACTAACCAAATACTGACCTACTGTGAAAGTACCCTTAGCCTGGTTTCAGATAAGTAAAAGCCTTGTACAAATCCAAGCCTGACTGTGGACCTAATCACCTGAACTCAATACAGTATACAACCCAACCCATTATACATTTTGGCGTTAGTGGTTTAAAAATAATTTTTAATGGAACAATATTTTAATAATTTTAATTGCTTAAAAAGTTATATCCTATATTCTTCTAAGTTACATTTTCTCTGAATGAAAAAATCCTTAAATTTCCATTTGCATAAAAAGAAGCAGGACTCACTTCACATTTCAAAATCCATTTAAAAAATAAAACTACTATTGTCACCCTGGCTTGGAGTTACTACCAGCATAAATTCACACTGCTAAGGCTAGACTTTGAATGAAATAAGAGCCCTGTAGGTTTTTCAGGAGACATATATATTGATGAAAGCACGCCTTACCCCTTCTCCCTGAAGGACCTGTGATAAATCAATCTGTTTTAAACCCACCTGAACATAATGCCACTGCCTGATAAATTTCATCAGCTGGTGTGTTACTGCTCAAGTGCAGAAATAATGCTCACACAGATTTTTGCATTAGAACTGTGAGTTAAGTATGGGTTTATATATTCCCGTTACATGATCTCTAATATTTTATATATACTACCATTAAAACTACTATTACAATTATTTCAAATTTTTGTAAGAACATTATAGTAGAATTTGTAAATGTAACTTCACGTATTTATGCATCTGCTAGTCAGTCTGATAATTTTTCTAAAATAGCAAACTTTGAAGAAATCTTGCAGGGGATACAGAGGGGATAAAGAGGTTAATCTTCTGCTGTTCTATTTTATTTTGGACTGGGGACCAACTAAAGGGTAAAACTTAAAGGGGGCTATACTTAAAAATAGATTTCATTAATGCCTTGTGCATACGGCTGATGTTGGTTGGCGCCCTTATTGTGGATCCATTCACTTGAACCCGTAAGGGGCGGTGCGGACTGAGGCAAGGAACCCCACAAAAGCAATACCGAGTGGTCCGTGGGTTCTCTGTCCGTGCCTCTGCACCACAAAAAGTAGTACATGCATTATTTTTTTGCGGTGTGGACCGTTAATGCAGATCCAGGACCCCATTCAAGTGAATGGGTCCATGTCCGCATAGAGCAGCCACATGGTCAGTGCCCATGCATTGCGGCCCACAATTTGTGGTCCACAGCAAGGGCAAGGCCAACACGGTCGTGTGAAGGATGGAGGACACTTACTAAATGACTTACCCCCTGCATAGTAGCACAGTTTCCAGGTACATGACAGGCACAAGCAGATTTTCAACTATTGGATTCAGACTTCTGTCTTCCAGTCTATGCAATATATGGGCATCATCACTGACATCACCTTAAATTGCTCTTCTCCTGGCATCTATTCTTAACTGGTGGGAAGATCACCCTTTGAAAGATGCCAGCAAAATTTGCACTGGGTTTGGTTTACAAACAAAGGTCTCAACTTCCGGGATCCAAATAAGTAGTTATGCAGCTGTGATGGGGATGACTTCAGGAAGACTGCACTGCTTTGCAAAAAGTTATGGAGATCTGAAATAGGCATTGTCTGGGGTAATTTCATAGACTGATATAATAAATAAATTCTGATCCCAGCCTCTTGCACGCGGCTGTTAGCCGGCCATTCCATGCATTGGGGACCGCAATTTGAATTCAAATTGTCATCTGGCCACATGCAAAAAAAAAACCCAAAACATAATAAATGTCAATAGAAAAAGCAAAAAATAAATAAATAAAACACTCTCAAACTGTGTCTAGATGTTAACATGACAAAACCTTTCTGCCCCTTTCACACGAGCGGGAGACTTGCATGTCTCCAGCAACTCATCTACAGGGCTGGATTCCGGCACTGACTGGGATCGCATATAATGCTATGTGATCCCTGTCCGTGCCGAGTCCAGCCCTGTAGATGCGTTGTGGGAGACATGCGAGTCTCCCGCTCGTGTGAAAGGGGCATTCATTTAGCCTTAGTCAAAAAGTCTGGCAGGTAGTCAGTTATGTTTTTATTTTGTCATTTTTCACATCTTTCTGATTAACTTCCATTCCGTGAAATGCTGAGAAGGGACTTTGTATAAATTATTTAAAAAGATGAATGGAAGGTGCAAATATTATAAATGTGAGGAAAGTATGCGGATTTCGATACAAGCACTGAACCTATAAATTGCAAATATATTACACTCTGCTGCATTTTTTTTACTTTCCTCAACCAATGTCTCTCATAAGACATAGTCACTTAAACATCTTTTGCTCCTGACAAGTAACACTTTATTATATTTATATGGTTAGATCCAGGATTTCAGCTATTCCAGAAGGAACTCAATGTTTTACCAGCTGGAACCCTTAATGAGGAATGTCAACACTATATTTCCACAGCTATGAAGTACACTAGACACCTGCGACTAAACAGGCTTTAGAAAAACGGTGTCTATACAAAATGCACTTACTTTGCATCCTAGAAAATGCACGCTAATTGCTCACAATGAACATGATTTGTTTGCAAGTAATACTGTAGATAAAATTATGCATCGTTCTTATCATGTGAGAGACATACTAACAGCTTTGGTTTAATAGTACTACAAAATGAAAAATGTGTATTCCAAATGAGTAAATTCATTGCTATTTGATTTTGGGTAGCTTTGTTAATTTACCATCTCTAAAGTGAGAAAGTCAAACCAAATGTTATCTGCAGCCAACCAGTTGTTACTTAAGTAGTGATATGAACCCTAGAATATAAGCGCAGTTCTTTAAGTGCCCAAAATTACATACAAGACATTGCTATGTCAGCCGTCGCCCCTGAATTCCAGCTCTCACCCTGTGAAGTTTCATTACATATCTGTTCCTATACATTTTTATTATTAGATGTTCACTCATAGATTAGAAATGGCAGAGTACAAAAATTCATTTTTAGGGTTCCTTTATACACTATTTTTTTAGCTTTTTTAACCCTAAGGATACTAGAGTTTTTTTGTTTTTTCGATTAAATTTTTCTTCCCTATCTTCCTTGAGCCATATTTTTTTATTTTTTCATCCACGTATCCATATGAGGGCTTTTTTTGTGGGACAAGTGGCATACAATGTAGTGGGAAGCAGGAAAAAATGGGTGGAATTGAAAAAAAAGGCAATTCCTCCACCGTTTTACGTGTTTTGTTCCTAAGGCATTCCCTTTGCGGCAAAACTGACCTGTGCTCTTCATTCTCTGGGTCAGTACAATTACAACAATACCACATATGTATAGGTTTTTTTTAATGTCTAAATAGTGTAAAAAATTAAAACTTTGAAAAAAGTATTTTATTTTATCACCATATTCTGACCCCCATAACTTTTTTATAGTTACATATATCTACTGAGCTGCGTGGGGGCTTTTTTTTTAGGGACGATCTGTAGTTTTTATTGATACCATTTTGGAGTGTGTGTGACTTTTTAATCACATTTTATAAAAAAAAATTGTAAGAGAAGCAATGAAAAAATGGCAAATCTGCCATTTTGACCCTTTTTTTATGTTCCGCCATTTGCTGTATTGGAAAAATACTTTTAGATTTCAATAGTACCAGTGTTTTCGGTCACAGTGATACCCATTATGTTTCATATTTTTTTAGTTATTTATGTATTTTTTATTCTACGGAAAGGGGGTGATTTAAACATTTATATTTCTTAAATTTCTTATATATATTTAACAGTTTATTTTACTTTTTATGGTTTTGTAACTTATGTTTGAGGCTACAAAACTATGTATTTTTTTTTTTTAATTCTGTACCATTATGTACCGGCATCCTCATTGGCCCTTTAGATGCATTATCACACTTGATCACGGCATCTAAAGGATTGAATGACTGTGATCGGCATTATTGCTGTTTGCAGTCATTAGCCATGGGTCACTGCTGTTTGAAACAGTAGAGTCCCACTGTCCATTGTGTCCACTGCACACGGAAGCCCAATGTATGCCTATCGCTGCAGCGCAGTACATGTACATATAGCAAAGGGGTTAATGCAGATTAAAACTTTTCACATATTGATCCTAAAGGATTTTTTTGTTTTAATTTAAAACACACTTTTTTTTCTTACTTTTTTATTTTTTTTTAATATATTGAATATATGGAAAATGCCAGAATAAAAGCATAACTAGAGCATTGATCCCAAAAATGCCAGAAACCAAAACCAAACCAATGTTTGTAATATTTCACTATGGGCATTAAAGGGTATTTTGGGGATTTTAATATTGATGGCCTACCCTCAGTTTGCGGGTGTAAAGTGAAAAATTGTGGAAAAGTTCAAGGGGTATGAATACTTTTTCAAGGCACTGTATGTATGGGTTATCATGAGGATAGCCCACCAATGTTAAAATCTCAGAAAAACCCTTTATAGTACTCTTAATTATCTTAATTATCTTTTTACCTAGGAGTTTTTGCCTAAAAGAAATTTCATTAAAACCTCTTCCGCAAATCATAGAACAATATGGAGATGCACCAGAATAGTCATATATTCAATGTTACTTGTCAAAAACCTAATGTGTACACAGTTCTCAACTCTCTCCAACAGATTAGGCAAATTGATTTCTTCACTGATGCTTTTGCTCACTTAGGAGACACACCACCACCAGAGGTTCCTGGTAGCAGCTTTCTCCTCTATTCCCATTGAAAAAACTTTACAAAACCTTATTTTCACACTGATGATTTTCCACAAACTTTTTTAGATTACAGGCCATCTTAGCAGCAGCAGCAAAAAAAAAATAAAAATAAAAAAAAATCCACTATGTACGAAAAAAAATATAATAACTGAATAAATACATATATAAATGTATACCTATATAAACAATTGAATACATAAATACATACATAAGTGCGTACACGACTGACGCCAAAAGTCACTGTTCTATCCAAACTGAATAATGATATACAAAAACGTGTTTACCTTTATCTCTTCTTTAAAACCTGATTCCACCAAATACATCTTTTGTGTTTGATTTTTTTTAACCTGAGATGTTTATAAAACAGCAATTCTAATATCTCAATGGACCATTTTCATTTTCGCATGTAACATTATTGGCAGAAGTCTTAGTACAGTACGTCCATTTTCTGATCTTTAAAGCAGATTTTGTTTTTTCACATCTCTAGTCAATATGAACTGCCAGAAAACTCAATATTCTATTGCTAAACTTAAGAATAATTCCTCTATGATTCATTGTAAGCCTTTCCCATAAACATCACTGAATGCTGACTTTTATTAACTCCTAGCTCATTACTATCAACCAGCTACCTTACTCTGATTTAATCCACACAGGCATGTCTTAGGACAATGTACTGAATATTACATAGACCTGTTAAAAGAGGTTCCAACTTTAAGGGGTATAAAGGATTTATGTCTATGATAGGTGATCAATATCAGGTCCAATTCCCAGAGATCAGCTGTTTGAAGAGGAAGTGACACTGATGTGAGTGCATAAATGAGAGCATCATCAATGTTTACCTGCATTCCATTTACATTGCAATGCTGGTGCAGGGTATTTATAGTTTCATAAAACTTACAGGAAAACTTTACGATGGGCTGATGCCCAGGGGGTCGCCTAAGCCTTCCTCACTACTGCTAGCCGGGTACTTAAAGTGTTAATTAACACTCTGATCATCAGGTACTTATGTACCGAGCAGGCAGCTGTAGGTGCCCTCCTAAATTTTATTGTATTGCCATCCTCATGATAGTAAGGTAATTGAATACTGCAGCAGGGCGCAGGAGCCCAAGGCTCTTTTCCCCACCATTCACACTCATAGACTAAAGGCCAATATATGAGTCAGTGTAAAAGTGGCAACGGAACACAGGCTAGAAGAGGCCAGTGGTCTGCACTGCAGACAGTGGCTTGGAACAGGACAGTATTTTATTTATATATTTTTCTCTCCTTGGCCACATGAGGAGCATATTACTGGGTACCAAAGGAGTAATTACTTAGAAAATCCCAGGTGGCATGCTAAACATAGGGCTGGCTTGATAATGTGGCCCCTATAAGCCCCCTGCTCCATATCTTAATTGGAAACCGCTGGAGAAGGAGGAGGACAGAACAGGACAGCCACTGCTGGCCACCACAGAAGGGCAGCTCTGGGGCAGTATTTTGCGCTCAATTGTGGTATTTGGTTTCACTGAAGTAGAATTTTGTCCTGCACTGCAGTACTGCTGATTCCACTACTTTTATTGCCCAGCTTTCTATCAATCTGGACCCCCTACAGCAAGGGGGGCACTTTTATTTATTTGTTTATTTATTTTTGGGCCACTTGAAGTTCCCAGTCTGCCCCTGGCTTTCTTTTCTATTAGGCCCCTTTCACACGGGCGAGATTTCCGCGCGGGTGCAATGCGTGATGCGAACGCATTGCACCTGCACTGAATCCTGACCCATTCATTTCAATGGGGCTTTTCACATGGGCGAATTTTTTCACGCACCAGTTTGCCGTTGCGTGAAAATCGCAGCATGTTCTATATTCTGCATTTTTCACGCAGCCCTGGCCCCATTGAAGTGAATGGGGCCTGCATGAATAACGCATTGCATCCGCACGCAAGTGCGGATGCAATGCGTGATTCACTGATGGTTGCTTAGAGATGTTGTTTGTAAACATTCAGTTTTTTATCACGCACGTGAAAAACGCATTAAAACGCTTTGCACCCGCGCGGAAAAAAATGAACAAACGTACGCAATCGCAGTCAAAACTGACTGCGATTACGTGCGGATTGGTGCGGATGCGTGCGGATTTTCCGGAACGCATCCGGACTGAATCCGTGACGCCCGCGTGAAAGAGGCCTTAAAGTAAATATGACAAAAAGCTATAATTACCCTGCTCTGCCATTACAATTTAGATGACAATTAGGTGAACATTGAAGAGGACTCCGCACTCACATGAGTGGCACTGCCAGGAGTCGGACCCTCACTGATCTGATATTGATGGCCTCTGATGAGGATTAGTGGAGGATTAGTTTATTAAAGTTAAATATCCCTTTTATTGAACTAGAAAAATAGCTATAAATCAGACATTATTTCAATAAAATACATATAATGGTAATATTCTAGAAACATTTTATAAAAAGGGCTCTGGAGCATAGCTCTATGCATGTAGACTTTACTTCCAAGCATGTCATCTGTGTACATAGAACACCTCAATATGGATCCAGGAACATATTCTGTCCCATAAGAAAGGTTAGAGGACTATAACTTGTGGGTTTAGATATACTTATTTGAATTATATAAAAAAAATTTAGCAAATCATAAGTATTTGGAGGGCTATTTATTAAGACTGGCGATTCAGACATTGGTCTTAGTCTCTCTGTGCTGCCAGTGGATGCACCAAAGTTATGTAGAGTGTGTAGGCTTCTACATAACTTTGGCGCTACCTCATGCAGGCCTTAAAACATACTAATTACTAAAATCATGGATTTAAGTTATTTTTTAAAGTTATTTTCTATGCGCCACTCCCCCTTGAAAAGTGGCGTAGGTGGCAAAAAGTCTTTGATTTTGCCAGCACAAAAACTTTGCAACAAAATCTGCCACATTAATATTCCAACAATTGGCATATCATTCATAAGTCTCCCCCTTGACTTCTAAATATGGAAAAATAGAAACACAAAGTGTATTCAAAAATTGCAAAACGTTTGATTATACAACAAACAAAGTATATTTATAGAAGACTGGAAACCCAGCAGTGTTAATTTTAGATTTTGATTTATTTTCTTAAACTATCCCCAGCTTGTAACAGTTGCTTAGTGTAAGATTTTAACACCATTGTGATCAATACAGTTGAGTCATATGTTCACTGTTTAAATTGGGGATTGAGCAGATTTGGGATCAGTGGGGAATAATCAGATGGACTTTTTCCCCACTGGCCCATACTATGAGTTCAGCCTATGAAGCCTTATGAAGAGCTAATTATGTGAAATATTTTCCCATATGCTAATACACAGTAGCAATTTTTTGCATGACATAGATTGTCAATACATTTTCATCAGAAGCATACCTCTATTGAATCGTTTTCCACCTTTTTTACTTTATCTTTAAGATTACAGAAAAAACATTACTAATTTTCTATATAAAACTAGTCAGGGTCCAAGGTTACTATTTCGACTTACCGGCTCAAAAAGAGCGCAAACAATGAAGCAATGTAACAAACAGATTATAAAAAGCATTCATAGATAACAATGAGTCTGATTATATAGACTTTTTCAAAATATGACATATTCAGCTTTCTAATAATATTCTCTATAGCAGATAAATGGACTAAAGCCTATGCAATTCAATTGTTTGATAGCAGAGAGGCTTGTCAATTCATGTAGGTCCACATGTTATGCCACTGTACAGTTGTTTTGTCTATAAAGAGCAGATTTTTTTTCTTCTGGAAATGGAAAAGGAGAAATTTTCTATGCGCTTTACTGTTTAAATTCAAAAGCAATTTAAGGCCTAGAGTGTGCTGACATTTTCTATCTATGACAAACAAAAGGATACAGCAGTGATTTGGGTTTGAATCTTTAAACATTAAAACAGTGGGTCAACATAGGTGTTTGGAATCAATTCAGACTACGGAGGTACTGTAGTAAAGAGAGGAGCGAAACATCACAAAGGTTGGTGTTTGAGAGGAGGGAGGAGGAATGTGAATGAGGCATGGTGCATAGTTGGCAAACACACATTACTATACTGACTTCCAAGAAAATTCTCATTTCAGTTCCATTAATGAAAAGGGCAAAACAAATGATTCTTGATAATTGCACAGAAAAAGAACAAGTCAATCAAGTTGAGGAGCCATGTACGGAGTAATTTATAGTTCAAATAATATTTAACTTTTGTATAGGTATCCTTAGGTGCATGTTCTAAAAACCAATTGCAAGAAGGATATTGATTTTTTTAATGAGCAAGTATATGTTTTAGGCTCATCAGATGTTCCACTTGAATGTCACACCATTCAGAAAATGTTATTTTGAGGTTAAGAGAAATAAGTGTCTTGTGCTAATTAAAAGTTATGCTTAACTAATTTCTAATATTAATTATAGACAGGGTAATAAATTAGATGCTCCCTGCAACTTTCATTTTACATTTTAAGTGTAAAAAAAGCTTTCTCATTGCATACTAATTTAAAGGCTTAACCCTTGCTCAAAATCACTTTATACGTAATTAAAGGTTAAAGGGATTATTAAACTATTTATAATACTGTTTTCTATATATTAATGATAATATATAAATAAATCAAGTTTTGTAGATAATCTCATTTATTTTTATTGGGTGTTATAAAGCAGATTTCAACACATGACAGTATTAGACAATATTAGAATATCCTGTTTTCTCTTTGAGTCCCCAGGTTGCCTTTTAAACCAAATATTTGGCCTAAAGGTATTCCTGTTGAGTAATTAAAACTGGGGGATCTTCAGAATCTTCATTTTATCCAATTATTGTCATTTATATTTTCTTATGACAACACAATCCACCTCAAGATCACAACTAGTGACCGGGATACTCCATATAATAATTAGAGATGAGCGAGTAGTGAAATATTCGAAAGTTCGAAATTCGATTCGAATAGACCGCGAAATTCGACTATTCGACCGAATATCGAATCCCATTAAAGTCTATGGGAAAAAAATGCTCGCCACTTGGAAATCTCAATTCGACCACTTGGAGGTCACCAAGTCCACCCTGAAACCTCAGAAAAGGATGCCAACACTGCTGGAATGCAACTGGGACAGCAGGGGAAGCATGTCTGGGTGCATATAACGCGCCCAAGTCGCACTATTACGCCACTATCACAGCCTCTCAACAATACACTCCAAAGACAATCTAACCTCTCTGTAAAGTGAGACCATACAAGGAAACCTTCTTTCCTCTACATTGCCATGGACCCCAAGCCAAACTAGACAAAAAAGAAGATGAAATTCTGCACCCCTTAAAATCACGTTGCCTATGACAACCACAGATGGCATAGGCAAGGGGGAAAGCAAATAGACCCCACCCCTAATTGTCATTGTGTGTGTGTGTGAAATGTGGTCAGACATGTCTTCTTTAAAATGTAAAAACAACTCAAACACATGCAGAAGCCTTAAAATGCCCAAATTGTTGGCGCTAGAGATATCAGTGACCCGACCTGGCCCAGTGTCATGTCTAGCAGGTAAAGCAGTGGGGATGTGGAGGGATGCGTAGGACCGCAAAAGGCAGGAAGAGGCCGTGGGCTGGCCAGAGGCTCATGGAAAATTTTGTGGAGGCCCAAGAGGTGAGACGTCTTAAAAATTGTGTGGAGGCTAAAGAGGTGAGACTTCTTAAAAATTATGTGGAGGCCCAAGAGCTGAGACCTCTTAAAAATTATGTGGAGGCCCAAGAGGTGAGATCTCTTAAAAATTATGTGGAGGCCCAAGAGGTGAGACCTCTTAAACATTTTGTGGAGGCCCAAGAGGTGAGACCTCTTAAAAATTATGTGGAGGCCCAAGAGGTGAGACCCGTTAAAAATTGTGTGGAGGCTAAAGAGGTGAGACCTCTTAAAAATTGTTTGTAGGCCCAAGAGGTGAGACCTCTTAAAGATTTTGTGGAGGCCCAAGAGGTGAGACCTCTTAAAGATTTTGTGGAGGCCCAAGAGGTGAGACCTCTTAAAGATTTTGTGGAGGCCCAAGAGGTGAGACCTCTTAAAGATTTTGTGGAGGCCCAAGAGGTGAGACCTCTTTAAAATTATGTGGAGGCCCAAGAGGTGAGACCTGTTAAAAATTATGTGGAGGCCCAAGAGGTGACACCTCTTAAACATTTTGTGGAGGCCCAAGAGGTGAGACCTCTTAAAGATTTTGTGGAGGCCCAAGAGGTGAGACCTCTTAAAGATTTTGTGGAGGCCCAAGAGGTGAGACCTCTTAAAGATTTTGTGGAGGCCCAAGAGGTGAGACCTCTTAAAGATTTTGTGGAGGCCCAAGAGGTGAGACCTCTTAAAGATTTTGTGGAGGCCCAAGAGGTGAGACCTCTTAAAGATTTTGTGGAGGCCCAAGAGGTGAGACCTCTTAAAGATTTTGTGGAGGCCCAAGAGGTGAGACCTCTTTAAAATTATGTGGAGGCCCAAGAGGTGAGACCTCTTAAAGATTTTGTGGAGGCCCAAGAGGTGAGACCTCTTAAAGATTTTGTGGAGGCCCAAGAGGTGAGACCTCTTAAAGATTTTGTGGAGGCCCAAGAGGTGAGACCTCTTTAAAATTATGTGGAGGCCCAAGAGGTGAGACCTGTTAAAAATTATGTGGAGGCCCAAGAGGTGAGACCTCTTAAAGATTTTGTGGAGGCCCAAGAGTGAGACCTCTTAAACATTTTGTGCAGGCCCAAGAGGTGAGACCTCTTAAAGATTTTGTGGAGGCCCAAGAGGTGAGACCTCTTAAAATTATGTGGAGGCCCAAGAGGTGAGACCTGTTAAAAATTATGTGGAGGCCCAAGAGGTGAGACCTCTTAAAGATTTTGTGGAGGCCCAAGAGGTGAGACCTCTTAAAGATTTTGTGGAGGCCCAAGAGGTGAGACCTCTTAAAGATTTTGTGGAGGCCCAAGAGGTGAGACCTCTTAAAGATTTTGTGGAGGCCCAAGAGGTGAGACCTCTTAAAGATTTTGTGGAGGCCCAAGAGGTGAGACCTCTTAAAGATTTTGTGGAGGCCCAAGAGGTGAGACCTGTTAAAGATTTTGTGGAGGCCCAAGAGGTGAGACCTCTTAAAGATTTTGTGGAGGCCCAAGAGGTGAGACCTCTTTACAATTATGTGGAGGCCCAAGAGGTGAGACCTGTTAAAATTATGTGGAGGCCCAAGAGGTGAGACCTCTTAAAGATTTTGTGGAGGCCCAAGAGGTGAGACCTCTTAAAGATTTTGTGGAGGCCCAAGAGGTGAGACCTCTTAAACATTTTGTGCAGGCCCAAGAGGTGAGACCTCTTAAAGATTTTGTGGAGGCCCAAGAGGTGAGACCTCTTAAAGATTTTGTGGAGGCCCAAGAGGTGAGATCTCTTAAACATTTTGTGCAGGCCCAAGAGGTGAGACCTCTTAAAGATTTTGTGGAGGCCCAAGAGGTGAGACCTCTTTAAAATTATGTGGAGGCCCAAGAGGTGAGACCTGTTAAAAATTATGTGGAGGCCCAAGAGGTGACACCTTTTAAACATTTTGTGGAGGCCCAAGAGGTGAGACGTCTTAAAGATTTTGTGGAGGCCCAAGAGGTGAGACCTCTTAAAGATTTTGTGGAGGCCCAAGAGGTGAGACCTCTTAAAGATTTTGTGGAGGCCCAAAAGGTGAGACCTCTTAAAGATTTTGTGGAGGCCCAAGAGGTGAGACCTCTTTAAAATTATGTGGAGGCCCAAGAGGTGAGACCTCTTAAAGATTTTGTGGAGGCCCAAGAGGTGAGACCTCTTAAAGATTTTGTGGAGGCCCAAGAGGTGAGACCTCTTAAAGATTTTGTGGAGGCCCAAGAGGTGAGACCTCTTAAACATTTTGTGCAGGCCCAAGAGGTGAGACCTCTTAAACAGTTTTGTGGAGGCCCAAGAGGTGAGACCTCTTAAAAATTATGTGGAGGCCCAAGAGGTGAGACCTCTTAAAGATTTTGTGCAGGCCCAAGAGGTGAGACCTCTTTAAAATTATGTGGAGGCCCAAGAGGTGAGACCTCTTTAAAATTATGTGGAGGCCCAAGAGGTGAGACCTCTTAAAGATTTTGTGGAGGCCCAAGAGGTGAGACCTCTTTAAAATTATGTGGAGGCCCAAGAGGTGAGACCTCTTAAAGATTTTGTGGAGGCCCAAGAGGTGAGACCTCTTAAAGATTTTATGGAGGCCCAAGAGGTGAGACCTCTTAAAGATTTTGTGGAGGCCCAAGAGGTGAGACCTCTTTAAAATTATGTGGAGGCCCAAGAGGTTAGACCTGTTAAAATTTGGAGGCCCAAGAGGTGAGACCTCTTAAAGATTTTGTGGAGGCCCAAGAGGTGAGACCTCTTAAAGATTTTGTGGAGGCCCAAGAGGTGAGACCTCTTAAACATTTTGTGCAGGCCCAAGAGGTGAGACCTCTTAAACAGTTTTGTGCAGGCCCAAGAGGTGAGACCTCTTTAAAATTATGTGGAGGCCCAAGAGGTGAGACCTGTTAAAAATTATGTGGAGGCCCAAGAGGTGAGACCTGTTAAAAATTATGTGGAGGCCCAAGAGGTGAGACCTCTTAAAAATTATGTGGAGGCCCAAGAGGTGAGACCTCTTAAACATTTTGTGCAGGCCCAAGAGGTGAGACCTCTTAAAAATTATGTGGAGGCCCAAGAGGTGAGACCTCTTAAAAATTATGTGGAGGCCCAAGAGGTGAGACCTCTTAAACATTTTGTGCAGGCCCAAGAGGTGAGACCTCTTAAAAATTATGTGGAGGCCCAAGAGGTGAGACCTGTTAAAAATTATATGGAGGCCCAAGAGGTGAGACCTCTTAAACATTTTGTGGAGGCCCAAGAGGTGAGCCATAAATATATAAATTTTTCTTATTTACGGAGCAATTCTACGGCGGTTAAGGAGGAGGAGGAGGAGGTGGAGGAGGAAATGGCACTTCATACAGATGGCACTTCACTTTTGGCTGCTTTCCACGGTTGGAGAAGCAAAGTCCGGGTCAATCCACTTGCTGTTCATTTTGATTAGCGTCAGCCTGTCCGCACTGTCGGTTGACAGGCGGCTGCGCTTATCGGTTATAATGCCCCCGGCTGCGCTGAACACCCTTTCTGATAGCACGCTGGCGGCAGGGCAGGCAAGCACCTCCAAGGCGTACAGGGACAGTTCCAGCCACGTGTCCAACTTGGAGACCCAGTAAGTGTAGGACGCCGAGGGATCGGGGAGGACAGGGGTACGGTCTGCCAGGTACTCCCGCAACATCCGCCGATACTTGTCCCTCCTGCTGATAGCGGGCCCCGCAGTGATGGAAGTTGCACGAGGGGGTGCCATGAACGTGTCCCACACCTTGGAGAGTGTTCCCCTGGTGGCTGTGGGCCTGATGGATGTTGTGGGACTCTGGGAGACCCTCTCCTCTCTGCCGCCAGCGATGGTGGGTGGGAAAATCTCCATCATGTTCTGCACGAGTTCCCTCTGGTATTCCAGCAATCGATTCGTCCTCTCCTCTACCGGAATAAAAGAGGAGACGTTATCTTTATACCGGGGGTCCAGGAGTGCGAAGACCCAGTACAGTTTGTTCTCCACTATCCGGACAACACGTGTGTCCCGGGAAAAGCAGCCCAGCATGAAGTCAGCCATGTGTGCCAGACTCTGAATAGGCATGACCTCACTGCCCCCACCAGAAGGATCACTTGCCATTTCCTCCTCTTCCTCTTCCGCCTCCTCTCCGCCCCATCCGCGCTGAACCAATGGGACGCACACAGCCTGACTGCTACCCTCGCCGCCAGCATCCTCCTCCTCTTCCACAGCCACCTCCACGTCGTCCTCCTCCTCATCCTCCTCCTCCTGCAACTGCCACCGTGAAGCAGACAAAAGTGTGGTCTGACTGTGTAGCTCCGTTGCGTCTCCTCCTACCCCCGTCTCCTCTGCGTGCAATGCGTTCTCCCTTATTGCGATGAGCGATTCTTTAAGGACGCCTAGGAGCGGGATGGTTACGCTCACTATAGCGTCCTCGCTGCTGACCTTCTTGGTGGACTCCTCAAAGATACGCAGTACATCGCATATGTCTGCCATCCATGGCCACTCGTGGTTGGCAAACTGAGGGAGCTGAGTTGGAGGCACGCGTGGATTCATAATCTGGTACTCCATCAATGCTCTCTGCTGCTCACACACCCTGGCCAACATGGAATAGGTGGAATTCCAGCGAGTCGGCAGGTCGCACAACAGCCGATGTTCAGGCAAATGGAGGCGTTGCTGGAGTTTTTTTAAGCTAGCAGCAGCTACAGTTGACTTACGAAAGTGAGCGCACAAGCGCCGCACTTTCACCAGTAGCTCTGCCAGGTTGGGGTAAGTCTTTAGAAATTTTTGGACTACCAGATTAAAAACGTGGGCCAGGCATGGTACGTGATTGAGTTCGGCAAGCTCCAGAGCCGCCACCAGGTTACGGCCGTTATCGCACACGACCATGCCTGGTCCTAGCTGCAGCGGCGACAGCCACATCTCCGTCTGCTGCAATATGGCGTCCCTCACCTCTGGGGCGCTGTGCTTCCTGTCGCCCAAGCTGATGAGCTTTAGCACCGCCTGCTGACGTCTCCCCGCGCCAGTGCTGCAACGCTTCCAGCTAGCGGCTGAGGGAGATGTTAAGGCACAGGAGGAGGAGGAGGAGGAGGAGGAGGGGGGTTTATCAGAACCCATGCTGGCAATCTTGGGCGGGGGTGGTAGGTAGGCCGTCTCTGTTTGCGACCCCGTCCCCGCTTCCACTACATTCACCCAGTGTGCCGTCAAAGAGATGTAGCGTCCCTGGCCGCAAGCGCTTGTCCACGAGTCGGTGGTCAAGTGGACCTTTGCGCTGACTGCGTACCTCAGGGCCCGCCTGATGTTACGCGACACGTGCTGGTGCAGGGCGGGGACGGCACTCCGGGAAAAGTAGTGGCGGCTAGGGACGGAATAGCGAGGTGCGGCAGCCGCCATCAGGTCGCGGAAGGCCTGCGTCTCCACAAGCCTAAACGGCAACATCTCCAGGGCCAGCAGTTTGGAGATGTGGCAGTTTAAGGCTTGGGCTTGGGGGTGACTCGAGGCGTACTTCCGCCTGCGGTCGAACGCCTGCGAGATGGACAGTTGATGGGACGAGGAGTGTGAAGGTGCAGGCGAAGAGGCGGGGGAAGGGGAGGCTGAAGGAGAAGGCCCCAAAGTAGCCGAGGCAGAGGCAGATGTGGAGGTGTCCTGGCTGGAGGTCTGGACCGCAGTGGCAGCACACAACAAAGGGGAAGAGGCAGTGGCAGCAGGACCGGGCGCAGGTTGTATTGCGTTTGCTCTCTCCCACTCAGCCCAGTGCTTGACTTCCAAGTGACGCCGCATGCCTGAGGTGGTCAGATTGCTCTTCTCAGAGCCCCTACTCAGTTTTGAGTGGCAGAGTGTGCAAACCGCGCTCAGTTTGTCATCCGCACAAACATTAAAAAATCTCCACACCACAGAAGTACGAGGCCTCGATGGGGGAGCTTCACGCGACTGCCCGCTGCCGGGAACAGCTTCGGCCGTGCTGGCTGTGGCCTCACTACTCTGTCTGGACTGTCCTCTGCCTCTGGACATCCCTCTGCCTGTGGACATCCCTCTGCCTCTGGACATCCCTCTGCCTCTGGACATCCCTCTGCCTGTGGACATCCCTCTGCCTCTTGCTGCCTTTTTCGGTGCTGCGCAGACCACCACCTCTCCACTGCTTTCCCCGCTGGACATCACCCCTGGCCAAGTGGGGTCGGTCATTTCGTCATCCACCACCTCCTCCCTTCCTCACTCTGCTCCTCCTCCTGCCCACTGGACATTCCAACAGCCTCCCTTGATGGCAACTGCGTCTCATCATCATCATCGCTCATGATAACAGATGCTGGTTCAGGGTCCACATCAGCAGGAGATGGCGAAAACTCAAGTGTTTGGGCATCACTACAAACAAATTCCTCTGCTAGCTCCTGGGATTCTTCCGGCACATCTGAAAAAGGACCCGAAAAGAGCTCCTGGGAGGGGTCAAGGGTGGGATGACTCTGTTGGCCAGGTGTGGAGGAAGGAGGGTCAGAGTGAGACTGTGTGGATGACTGGCTGGTGGACAACTGTGTGGAAGCGCTATCGGCTATCCATTGCACCACCTGTTCAACCTGCTCAGGCCTCAACAGCGGTGTAACTCGCCCCCTGCTTAACTGTCCCATAAAGGCAGGGATTCTGGATAAGTGTGATCCTGGCTGACCCTCACCAGCACGCATTGTATCCCCACTGGCTTCAACAAGGCCACCAACAGCATTTCCGCGCCCCCGTCCTCGTCCACGTCCGATTCCGCTAGCCCCCCTCCGCATTTTATTTTTTTTTTGGTTGCAAATACAATATTTGGGTATATAATTAGGTATGTGAAATAATTTAGCAAGAGAACGCACAGTACAGTGGCCAATTAAAAGGCCTAGATATTGTATATTTCAAGGTACACAGCCGTGTAGTAACTGAACAGACGGTGGGTATTTACACCAGGTATGTGAAATAATTTAGCAAGAGAACGCACAGTACAGTGGCCTATTAAAAGGCCTAGATATTGTATATTTCAAGGTACACAGCCGTGTAGTAACTGAACAGACGGTGGGTATTTACACCAGGTATGTGAAATAATTTAGCAAGAGAACGCATAGTACAGTGGCCAATTAAAAGGCCTAGATATTGTATATTTCAAGGTACACAGCCGTGTAGTAACTGAACAGACGGTGGGTATTTACACCAGGTATGTGAAATAATTTAGCAAGAGAACGCACAGTACAGTGGCCTATTAAAAGGCCTAGATATTGTATATTTCAAGGTACACAGCCGTGTAGTAACTGAACAGACGGTGGGTATTTACACCAGGTATGTGAAATAATTTAGCAAGAGAACGCACAGTACAGTGGCCTATTAAAAGGCCTAGATATTGTATATTTCAAGGTACACAGCCGTGTAGTAACTGAACAGACGGTGGGTATTTACACCAGGTATGTGAAATAATTTAGCAAGAGAACGCACAGTACAGTGGCCAATTAAAAGGCCTAGATATTGTATATTTCAAGGTACACAGCCGTGTAGTAACTGAACAGACGGTGGGTATTTACACCAGGTATGTGAAATAATTTAGCAAGAGAACGCACAGTACAGTGGCCAATTAAAAGGCCTAGATATTGTATATTTCAAGGTACACAGCCGTGTAGTAACTGAACAGACGGTGGGTATTTACACCAGGTATGTGAAATAATTTAGCAAGAGAACGCACAGTACAGTGGCCTATTAAAAGGCCTAGATATTGTATATTTCAAGGTACACAGCCGTGTAGTAACTGAACAGACGGTGGGTATTTACACCAGGTATGTGAAATAATTTAGCAAGAGAACGCACAGTACAGTGGCCAATTAAAAGGCCTAGATATTGTATATTTCAAGGTACACAGCCGTGTAGTAACTGAACAGACGGTGGGTATTTACACCAGGTATGTGAAATAATTTAGCAAGAGAACGCACAGTACAGTGGCCTATTAAAAGGCCTAGATATTGTATATTTCAAGGTACACAGCCATGTACTAACTGAACAGACGGTGGGTATTTACACCAGGTATGTGAAATAATTTAGCAAGAGAACGCACAGTACAGTGGCCAATTAAAAGGCCTAGATATTGTATATTTCAAGGTACACAGCCGTGTACTAACTGAACAGACGGTGGGTATTTACACCTGGTATACAAAAAGGGTATTGCAGGCACACAGAACCCAGAACACTGGAGCCAAATAAACTGTATTTAAAAAAATAAAATAAAATTCACAGCCGTATACTGCCAGATCAGATGGTGCATATACACACTAGTTATATAACAGGGTTTTTCAGCCAAAAAGAACGCTGAACAGTAGTGCCAAATATAGTTTGGTATGTAGCAGAGCACCTAATACACCACTAATGCCTCTCTCTGTCCCTACTCCAGCAGCTATCCCTGAATACGGCAGCCGTTCTCTGTAAAGTGTATCTTGTAGTAAAGCTATCACTGTAGTGCACTATAGTAGCCCTGATAAGGGCTTTTAATCACGCTCCTGCCTGTCCAACTGCTAAAACCTGTCTGTCCCTTCTCCAGCCTCTGTCCCTGACTAAGTTCACGCAGCATATGCGTACGAGCAGGAAGAGCTGAGTTTTTAATATTCGAGGTCACATGGTTTTTCCAGCCAATCCATGTAGACGCTGTTTTCGCGCTGCCAGCGTGCTCAGCGTGCCTGTCATACCCCCCCTGCATGTTGATTGGTGGAAAAAGAGCGCCAGGGAAGGTGGGAGGGGAAACGAATTCTAAGTGCGCCATCGCCGTTATACTCGATTGAAATCGAGTATGCCGAATAGCGTAGTATTAGATCGAATACCGGCTCGATCGAACACTACTCGCTCATCTCTAATAATAATCACTTTCAACAAAAAGAACAAGAGTATGACCAATAGCCCCTTAAAAACATTAGTTTTTATTAACCAATATAATAATAAAATAATTACCATCCACATAATACAGTAGGAGAACTATAACAACACGCCATGCGGAAGCTCTACCCTCTTAACATAAACGCCTATTGATATCTGCTAAATGAAAATCACATGCATATACATCAATATAGCTAACAAAGTGACAAGTGATGCAAAACAATGCCTAATGACACTAGCCACCGCCCTAGTATGTGTCCTGTAGTAGTAATTATTCAATGCAGATTATGTTACAACGTGCATATGGAAATAAACAAGTGATAACCACACATACCTAATAAATGGGAGAGCTTCCGCTGGCGTCCCCTCAGATTTATATTTTCTTATATAAATATTCTTCAGCTCAACTAACTAATAAATATAATGCTCTGTGAAAATAAAATATATTAATTGTTTTGTAAATGTAAATCCTTAAGCGGTTTAGTTTTGCAAATAAAACTTTTCTAGGGAATCTAGAAGGCAAACAAAATGATCGCTGTTAAGATCACCATACACATCAGATTAAAACCCACCAATACTCAAATGTGTATGAGGGTGCCCAAATGTCTATCATTAGTGGAAAGATTGGTTGGGCACTAGAGATGAGCAAATCTTTTCGTCAATTCGTTGATTCGTATCGAATCTTGGAAATTTTCAGCTACAAAGCGAATCCAAATATTAGGTGATTAGCTTCAGCTTTGTACGCATTCGCTACTTAGTTGCCCTATAAAATATACGCTATTGCGTACGAATCCAATTCATTAGCAAACTTTTACTGTTAGTTTGTTTATCGTGCGCAAATGCCCAGGAAGAAAGTGGTCACCTGATCTAGTGGGCAGGGCTTGCTCTGATTGGCTCAGGCTCGGTAAGCCAGTGACGCATCACTTCGCCTGCGACTGCTGAGATTAGCAGAAGCACTGTGTGTGAAGTTCTGAGACTCTGAGACCTGTTTTGTGAAAATTGGGGTGTATATGTTCAAAGAAGTTGTGTACCTTTTTTACCTGAACGTTCGTTATTAGTGCGCGAATGTTCGCTAAAAGCCATATAACTACATATATTTTGTATGCATATTCAACGAATCTATTCGCAGAATATACGAATCTTAGGAAAAGTTTGGCGAATGTTCGGCAAATAAAATATTACATGATTCGCTCATCTCTACTGGGCACTAGATTTTTATATGCTTGATCATTTTATTATCAAGGGAGATAAGTAGAGGTACTTCACAGAGACTTATTTACCTCTTGCTGCTAAGCATAAATACAAATTTGACTTGGCTAAGAGAGTTGATTTTGGTTAGCTGTCGGATGAACCAAATGATATGAAATGAGCCAAATTATTCCCAAAAATATAACTAGATGAATTTCTTCCAATAATTCTATTTTTATTGTTATAATGAATGTTTATGAACAAATCAATTCTACAAATTCAGAATTTGTCCCTAGAATCTTGTAATTCATTTTTGGTGAATAAGAAAGAGAGAGAGAGAGAGAGAGAGAGAGATACCCAACATGTAATACTCCAGAGGAAAAGAGACATAAAAGTCAGTTCTCCTTCCAAATGAACAAGAATAATGAAAGTCCCCATATTAAATTTCATTGAGACATGCAACTCTGCAACTCAGTTATCCTCCAAAAGGACAAGGAAACTGAAAATTGTCCTGGTCAGCTGAGTTGGGATCTTGGGGGTGCTCTTTTAATAGGGAGACCACCTACAATACATTTGTAGGTTCAGCCAAGTTCAGCCAACTCTGCTTCACATTTCTAAAAAAATCTATGCAAATTAATATATTACTTCTACTGATATTTTATAGGCTTAGTGTTCTTTTCTTTTGGGAACAAAAGCTAATTTGATTTTTTTTTTCCCAGAAACCGAAGGTACTTTAGGCAAATTAGCTTTGCTTTATAAAAAAGCACTGATTGAACAGTCTGAGGTTACCACCAGGGGAAAATCTTATCATAAAAATAGTGATTGAACGTTTGAGGCTAACAACATGGCAAAATCAGCTGGTAGCATTAAAATAGTCAGTCAGTGCTTTTTCATAATATGATTTTGAGGTAGAAATATACTGTAAATATATTTTTGGAGATCAGCTGTAAATGTTGATTAAGGTTTTTATCTGTAGTCAACTGAGTCATCAAAGGCAATTTCAGGCATTCTGACCCATGCACAAAAAAAGTGTATGTATGCAATTATTTAAAGGGGTTGTTCAGGCTTTTAATATTGATGACCTATCCTCAGGATAGGTCATTATTATCAGATCGACACCTCACGCCCCACCAATTAGCTGTATGAGGAGATGACACATACAGTGTGCAAGTACCGTCTCCCTTCTCTATTCCTGTTCGCTGCTGCTTTGCCATAGACATACAGTGGAAAGGAGGAAGATAGATGGAAGATGGCATGTACACACTGCGTGTGACGTCTCCTCATACAGCTGGTTGACAGCGATGCTGGGTGCCAGACCCGTGCCAATCTGATATTTATGACCTATCCTGAGGGTAAGTCATGAATATTAAAAGCCCAGACATATGATATATGATTTATCTAAATTGCATGAATCGCAACCTATTAACTCCCATAAAACTAAATTTGTGTTTTCAATTAACATGTGTATACCTTTTATTTAAAAACACTAGTAAGTAATATCCAGGAGTATACAAATATATATATATATATATATATATATATATATATATATATATATATATATATATATTAACATTAAAATTAAAGGGGCAATATCATAGATCTCAAAAATCTCAGTCTTAAAGCTGTATGTGAATAAACTGAATAAAACTAGGGTGCTAAAAAGAGCTTAAGTAAGCATTGTCTAAAATATACAAGTAGTCAAGGCGGAATACAAGCATATCGCTATGGTTTCACTTCTGTGTAAGCAGATGGAAGAGCAGTTAAACACTTATCTGCTTGGTTTCATTTCATAACCAAGGGATGTATTTGCACAAGTTTTGGTTCCATCCAAGCCGATGAAGTGATGTTGGATCATCTGTGAATTTAATGTGATGCAGTTCATTGCTCTGTCATTATGATTTAGTTACTTTACAAAGAACAGATTGCTGCAAGGAGATTAGCAATCATGAGACTTTTCAGACTCTTAAAATCCTTATGTACTGTGGTGGTTTTTACACTAAGTCACATTAGGAAGGGTATTTTCTCATTTTTGCATTAAATTTAAAAGATAAATCAGTTGCAGTCTTTAACATGAATGATTTTCACAGAGTCCTACTGTAATTTGGAGCCCTTCTGATGCCCATGCTGCTACTTGGAAAGCCAAGTGGCAATTCTGAAAGAGCAACTGAGGTACTTTAAAAGCTACTGAGTGTTTCTGGAACCTTATAGTGTGATTAAATGATGCAATTAATATGTGCCAGGGCTGTTTGTGGAATTTCAGCACAAATATAGCAGATGTTTAAAATCCATAAAAGGAATATCATTAGGCTGTCTTTTATATAAACTAGTACCTAAAACAATTACCAATGAGTAGAAGGAAAAATAACTGCTCAAAAAGAACATTGGAAAGGTGTTTCAGGCCAACAATCAATATACAAATATGTGTTCAATTAGATAGTGTACTGTACAAGAAGCACCTTGAATGCTAATGTTTTTTTCAGAAATATTTCTGTTGTTCACCTCTAATGCATGTAACTTCTAATTTCATATACACATTTAATTTCATTTTTAACAATTTTTTTGACAAACACCCACAGCCTAGTATTAAAAGATGCATTTGTAATACAGTTGGATACATTGATGTTAGTTAGAGATGAGCAAATCTATTCTCCACTTCGTAGATTCGTATCGAATCTTACAAATTTTCTACTCCGAAGCGAATCCAGATTTTTTAAATTTACTTCATATTTTGTAAAATTTTGAACGCTAACGCTACGTTCGATACATACGCTATGTACGTAATGTACGCATTCTTCGTGAAGCTGGAAAATGACGACACGCCCCCTCAAGATTCTGAAAGTGAAGATACGCCCCCCTCAGAAGCTGGAAAAACAAGCCCGGCCCAGCGGGAACTAACTATTGGAACGTATAGGGAGTGAAGACTCCTTCCTCATTACTCCTCCCTCCTCTGAACCAGTTTAGACCAGCGCTGAACACTGAACAGTACAGCAAGCATGGCTAAAGTACTGCGTCCGAAGTGGAGTGAAATGGTCTTTGGGGATGAATTCCCTGAACCACCGCCCGCTCCAGACATCAGGGTGTCACAACTGTGCCTGAGAGACTCACCGGCTTCAGTGTCCATACACTCCTTGCCGGCTGGTGAGGCGGCTCGTCGTGAGGTGGCTGGTGCAGCTGGTGCAGCTGCTGGGGGTGGTGCAATGGAGGCAGCTGGAGCATCCACTTCGTCGTCCAGGAGGAGATCAACACCTTCCATATGTGCCTCTGGGACTACAAGAATGTGGTGGAGGACTGGGTAATCCAGGTACTGGACCATCCTAGGCCGGGAAATCCCACATTGGAGTGCTGAAAGGGAACTGTCCTGTGGTTTTCGGTGGAGCAAGGCTCTGGCTTCCTGGCGGACGACGAGGATGGCAAGGAGTACTTCGTGGGCTGCAGGTCAGTTAAAGGACCGTACCTGCCCCAACCCCGTCACAGAGTGTACGTGGGGGATCAGGTGGAGTACACCTCCATGGCATCCCTGAAAGGCCCCTTTGCTACTAGGGTTACCCTACTATCTAAGCCCCTTGTCCCAAGGCTTCTTCCCTGGGTGCAACCTTGCCTCCACCGCTGCAGCCAGAAGTCCTTACCTCTGTTGTCCTGGCAGGAGGATCCGGAAAAGCGCAAGTGGCTTCAGCGCTCGCCAGCGTGACCACCACCCGGACCCGGTCAAGTCCGACTTCCAGAAGAAGAGGGCAGTGGAGTTCCACCACGGCAGCGAGCTTGGCCTACAGGAGGCAGGAGCATCCTCTCATGTCTTTCAGCAGTAGCTCAAGCGAGGAGGACTTCAGGACCCTCACCTGAGGAACCCAACTACTGCCTATCTGATTTAAAGGACACTTCAAGAGGACCTATGGTAGCCACACCATGGACTGCACCTGACAGGTGAGAGCTAGTTGGCACTTTTTTTGTTTGTTTAGTTTGTATTGCCCCCTCTTTGACTCTCACACAGATGGGCATGGCTTGTCAAAACTCCCCCCATTCTGCAGAAAATTCCCAGTTGCGCCTAAGCGCACCTATTTTCCTTTCCCCCTTCTAAGGTTATTTCTGAGCCCACTTTGCAAAAAGGGGTTCTCTATTTGCTGCTATTTTATATCATCCATGTGGATTACACGTTACCTGTTTGGATTACAAAATTACCTCACGTTGTATACAATTGCATTTTGGACTGTGTTCCAGTGTTTTATTATCAAGCAGCCATAAAGAGAGACTCAAACGCATATCTGAGCCTTTTATGCTTGCAAATGTGAAATTGCACTAAAATGTTTGTACAGTGTTTTTTAGTGAATTATGCACTTAGCCAGATAGCTAGCACCTTACTTTTCTACCTCATATGGACTGCCTCTAGAGACTGTACGCCGGGGTCTAGCCTCGTGCGTATGACGCAATCGTGAGTCAATAGTACGCTAAGGATTTGTTCGCACTTTGTATGCTTATGCTTATGTATTGCATATTTTTAACAACACGGAATGTATGTTCGTAATTTTTGTAGGAATGTTCGCAAAACAATGATTATTTTTTAACCAAAAATCGACCAAATAAATTTGTATTAAGAACGAATCTTGTCATAAATTAGTCGAACATTCGTTGAAGCGAATTTTGGATGATTCGCTCATCTCTAATGTATATATAGGTTAGTAGACAGCACTCCACAGGTCAAATACAATGTGAGTTTTATTCTATTTCAGCCGAACATTATGCACAACATAAGCACAAGCAACGTTTTGGGCTGACAAAGCCCTTCATCAGGCATAGAGGTGTTGTGGCAGCGTTTGTGAGGTCAGCACATGGCCGACCTGTGACTTTTTTGTGCCAGAAAATTGGCACAGGGGGAATGATAAATTGCCCTTCCATCTCACCCATGACTAAACCTTACTGACCGCATTGTAAGCCAATTGGCTATGGCAAGAACCATTGGATTCTGACATGTAATGTATCTATCACAGTTTGGATTCCATTTTTCTGCTTTTATGAATTACAAATGTAGAACTTTTTATGCAATTGTGGACATAGACTAAGCTTGGTTCCTGGTTACACTCAAAAGTGATATATATAAATATATATATATAAATATATATATATATATATATATATATATATATATCACAAGAAGGCAGCACTCTCTTTAAAAGTAGACAAAAAAGAAGTCCTTTATTTATCCATAATGTGGGACCGCAACGTTTCGGCTCTACTCCAAAGTAGAGCCGAAACGTCACTGTACTTTGGCCGTTGTCAGGTCTAAGGCTGTGCACCTCCATCATCATTCATAGTGCTACCAAGAATTATATATATATATATATATATATATATATCCATTCAACTCAACAGGGCTGAGCTGCAATACCTGTGGCACTGTGCTTGGAAAGCTGCATTGAGCCAGTTGTGTTTACCAGAACTCCTGTGAGCATGGCGGCTCCCTGAAACAGCTATCCAGTGGAGGTGCCAAGACTCAGACCTGCTGATGTGATAATGATGACCTGATAGGAGAACATGTAGCTACTGTACTGGTGTATACACGGAACTTGCATAGCAGTATACAAGTCCCTATAGTTCCATATAATGGATTGTAGACTCTGTGTCACCATATGTTACCTCAATAATTAACCAAATATTGCATCTAGGATATAGACCATGGGTCCCTATATATATAGTATTTTTATAGGAACCACAGTATTGTGCTGTCATTTTTTTTTGTGGAGTCCTTAAATTATATTAAAAATATAATTTAATATAAAATATTAAAAATTATATTAAAAATATAATTTTACAGGGTGACAACTAAAGTAACAGCACAAAGTGGTTTCTCTAAAATGCTACATACAGTTAAAATGCATTGTGAATAAAATATGATTAATATGTCTATGAAAAAAAGAAAAAAATATATATATACAAAGTGTGAAAGTACAGATTGTGCGCACTAGGGAAATTCTTCTAGCACATTATTCCAACCTGATTATACACTTCCATTGCCAAAAATCAGAGCTATCAGTTTGCCACAGTGCCTTGCTGGATACATATCTCCTCCAGGAGAGGTGGCATTCATGGAATCTGGCATCATTTACTGGCAGGCAAAATGCATAATTTTTCTACAAACTAGATAGTGGTCTATGAAAACATGCCATAATGTGTTTGCAGTTTTCATGGAGAAGATACACACAAAAAAAATAGGTGTAGAGTAAATGAAAAATGACATTACAGCCCTCTCAGATGCTTGCATAAAATATGTTTATCATTCTGTGTAAAATAGTATAGTATTTCTTAATTATGACTAGACTAGAAGTATGGAAAAGGTATGAGTAAGAAGGGGTGACACCTAAGTGTCCTGACTACTTTAGCAATACTACCAGCAGTTACTACCACTATTAACAGCAAAAATCTGAAAATCTATGCCACCTTGAAGCTATATGGATTCCTGAACTGAAATCCTGAGATGTCCCAAATTCATTGTGAGGCATACATCTCTTTGACATCTTACTCCAATGCATTTTTTTTTATAAAGATAGGAAACTGAAATGCCAATACTAATAATATTGCCCCACTTGTCTCCTCTGGAAAGCTGTATGCAGGTATTTTATCACAAGGCAGCAGCCTAAAAACATCTAGCTCTACCTAAAAACATCTAGATGGCCCTGTTCATATCCCATTTGGGCTCTGCATTGGTTTTTCATTTGGCATTCTTTTTTGTGGCATCTAGTTGCATTGAAAAGCAGAGCAGACTATAATATTTAATACATTTGAAAAGGTACCCTCTTTTACTATAGGCTTAGCCAATAGAACTCCATACTAATGCTGAGATAGAGGTCAGACATCATTTATATTGATAATAGTAATATACTATCTAAAGGGAGAGGATAAGGATATATGAGACTATAAAAGCGGAATTCCCATGATATAATTTTGCTCAGATATGCAGTAATATTATAAATAGTGGGATGGTAGCTGACCCATAGAATGAAGGGACAGAAGATCCATTGACAGAAAACTGCAAGAGAGCTCCATTCAGGCCAGAAGCTCAGGGAAAAGTTTTGAAGGTGTTAATGAAGAAATATTCCATCTGATGGTCAGCAGAGGTTAAGGAAACCAGCTCCCTCTGACCAGCAAAGGATGACATATCCTTTGCTATCCAATATGCCACCACTTGTCATAATAGGGGAAATCCCATTATAAACCAACACTGTATATAGAATCAATTCTTCAACAGTCTTGACGATAACAGTGAAATGTAGTGTACACGATTTCTAGGTACGTCTATAAAACTGAATTGAAATTCTGGTTGAAATCAGTGCTCCTTGAATTTTTATTATCAAGTCTTCATACTCTAATGAGTAATATCTCAGCAGGACTGATATAATATATTTTACAAATATGATAAAAAATTCTGATTCTGTGTGATCTTGTGTAAATTCAGCATTGTCTCCCATATTGAAATGAAGGAAATACATGGCCCTGGCTGCCAGGGAGTCCTGGGCCTACAACTGTCAAATAAATCTTTATGGTGGTCAGAACTTAAATGAGTTTTCTGTGGTTCACATATTGATGACCTATCCTTAGGATAGATCATCAATATCAGATCAGCGGGGGTTCTACTCCCTGCACCCCCACTGTTCAACTGTACAAAGATGCAGGGGTGCTTATTAAGTGCTTAGGTCCCTTCTTATGTCATATAATGTCATGTTTAATGTCAATGAATGGGGCTGAGCTGTGATACCAAGCATAGTTGCTATCAAATGTATAGTGCTGTGATTGGTAAGTTGTGGGGAGGTCAAGAATTTCACAGGAGATACAGTGATAGCTTTCTGAAACAGCTGATTGGTGGGGATGTTGGGAAACAGACCCCTGCCTGTCCTGAGGATAGGTCATCAATATGTAAATCCTGGAGAACCCCTTAAACAAAAAATCCCCTGTTTTTTCCATACAGTCATAGAGTGAAAAGATAAAATTCTGGCTGTGAGCACACTAGAGATGCATGTAGGTGTCATCAAACCCAGTAATGAAATCTGTCTTGTGTATGCTAAATTGTGCAGATGTACACCCGCACCATTTGAAATGAAGTAATTATGGCAACTGATAAAGAGGAATAAGTGGAAATACAACTGATACATAAATAGCATAATTGCAATCATTGAATTGAATTGTATGGTAAAAGTTATATTTTTGCACTTACAACATATTGCTCATATAACTTTCTATCGCAGGTCAGTAGCAAAGTCATAGCCCCAGAGGTCAACTATTAACTAAAAAATTTACTTGACCAAAATATTGACTGTTACTAAAACATAAAATTGAGGATTTTCCTGTATCTAGATCTATAGACCGATTTATAGTTCATGAGGGATAATTAGCAAATGGACCATAACCTTAATTGCTTGTATAGTCATTCCTTTCCCGTAAAATGTATGTGCTTTTTCAAAGAACATACACTCACCGGCCACTTTATTAGGTACACCATGCTAGTAACGGGTTGGACCCCCTTTTGCCTTCAGAACTGCCTCAATTCTTCGTGGCATAGATTCAACAAGGTGCTGGAAGCATTCCTCAGAGATTTTGGTCCATATTGACATGATGGCATCACACAGTTGCCCCAGATTTGTCGGCTGCACATCCATGATGCGAATCTCCCGTTCCACCACATCCCAAAGATGCTCTATTGGAATGAGATCTGGTGACTGTGGAGGCCATTTGAGTACAGTGAACTCATTGTCATGTTCAAGAAACCAGTCTGAGATGATTCCAGCTTTATGACATGGCGCATTATCCTGCTGAAAGTAGCCATCGGATGTTGGGTACATTGTGGTCATAAAGGGATGGACATGGTCAGCAACAATACTGAGGTAGGCTGCGGCGTTGCAACGATGCTCAATTGGTACCAAGGGGCCCAAAGAGTGCCAAGAAAATATTCCCCACACCATGACACCACCACCACCAGCTTGAACCGTTGATACAAGGCAGGATGGATCCATGCTTTCATGTTGTTGACGCCAAATTCTGACCCTACCATCCGAATGTCGCAGCAGAAATCGAGACTCATCAGACCAGGCAACGTTTTTCCAATCTTCTACTGTCCAATTTCGATGAGCTTGTGCAAATTGTAGCCTCAGTTTCCTGTTCTTAGCTGAAAGGAGTGGCACCCGGTGTGGTCTTCTGCTGCTGTAGCCCATCTGCCTCAAAGTTCGACGTACTGTGCGTTCAGAGATGCTCTTCTGCCTACCTTGGTTGTAACGGGTGGCAATTTGAGTCACTGTTGCCTTTCTATCAGCTCGAACCAGTCTGCCCATTCTCCTCTGACCTCTGGCATCAACAAGGCATTTCCGCCCACAGAACTGCCGCTCACTGGATGTTTTTTCTTTTTCGGACCATTCTCTGTAAACCCTAGAGATGGTTGTGCGTGAAAATCCCAGTAGATCAGCAGTTTCTGAAATACTCAGACCAGCCCTTCTGGCACCAACAACCATGCCACGTTCAAAGGCACTCAAATCACCTTTCTTCCCCATACTGATGCTCGGTTTGAACTGCAGGAGATTGTCTTGACCATGTCTACATGCCTAAATGCACTGAGTTGCCGCCATGTGATTGGCTGATTAGAAATTAAGTGTTAACGAGCAGTTGGACAGGTGTACCTAATAAAATGGCCGGTGAGTATATGTGTGAGTTAATTATTTCTAATGGGTTACCACTAGGTTTGTACCCATTCTACAATGCAATAAAACCCAAATAAATTACTTTAAATGCATTCTGTGACTGTAAAACCTCTTCCATTTTTATAACTATGGTAAACAAATGTGCAATGAAGCTATTTCTTCTCTACGGTTCTTCCTAAAGGACAGCATGTAGAATATTGATATGGATTGAATTCCTGTAGGAAAATGTATAATGACCTTTTTTAATCAGATCCATTTGAATAAAACCCACCTATAATTTGAGGTACCGTCTGGTTAAAAAAATACCTGTTTGAGTTACATATTCATGCTAAGGGCTAGAGATGGTAGAATCAGTACTTTATGGTCAAGAATTCACATTAAAGAATGAACAGATTGAACCATTACAAATACTGAAGGCTCTAGGGCCATGATGGATAACCTCTGGCACCCCAGATATGGTGAAACTACGAAACTGCCAACATGCTCCATTCATTTCTATGGAGTTCTGAGAACAGCCAAGCAAGTGTAAATCTTGGGAGTTGTAGTTTTACCATAAATGGAGCACCAAAGATTAGGCATCACAGCTCTAGTGCTTTAACTTTTTATATTTATATTTTCATGTACTGCTGTGAAAGATATTGTAATATGCTAGCTGAATAACTTATCATTGATCACTGAATATATCCCAACTAGGAGCTACATATATATATTTTCCATCAGAAATCTTTTTAAAAAATGCATTCATTCATGTCAACAGTTTTCTTTTCCTTGCTTCCTGTATCACTTTCTACTTCTCTTATAAATTTTTGGAACTATATTTGACATAGGTTTTGCAGATAGATTAAAAGATTCCACAATAAAATTAAATTGTTTTCTGGGTTTACAGAGGCTGTCCCAAAAATTTAAATTAATAATTTATTTAAATTAAAACTAAAGGCACAAACTGAAAAATCTGATTTTCCTATTACTTAGTGTTCAATACCAACCTTTCCAGTTATGTTATTATTATTAATTAATAAAGCACCATTCATTTTAATAAAAAAAATCAATAAACATGAACAAGATGAGTCACAAACTAGTACAGAAGGAGAGGGTGCCCTGCCTGCAAAGGTTTACAATCTATAAGATTATATGTCGATGATGGAAGTTGTCCACTGCTTACATGGAGGGGATACAGACTCCTAAACTTCAAGAAAAATCTGATATTTCATCTATTAACTAGATTTTGTTTTTAAATGCAGTACTGGTCTAGTACTATCTAGTTACTGGTCTAGCTAAAAGGACTCCATATATAATAAGTTAGAGATTATTCCTAGCATGTTATAACATTTCTAGGAACTCTTGTTTGAGTCACTTTAATTACAGAAAATAATGGGCATACAATAATGTCTAGAAAAGTGTATTAGTGTAATCATAAAAACAGAACTTAACCATTTTAATATAAAAGACAAACATATGAAAGACTGTTCAATAAATATTTAAATTAACCAAAGTCAGAAAGTGTTGTTACAGTTATTAAATCTCCATCTCCTGCACCTCCTTGAACTAAAACCTTAGTAAGAAACCTGTGGGTCAGCTAACGTGGCCATCTTCAAAATAGACTTGTCCTAAATTATGTCAGAAAACCAATTTGCAGATTGCTTGAGATGCTCTTTTTAAAGAGAGGTTCAAAAGCATTGAGGACATCCTTTATACAGGTCATTTGTCAGTGGGTATACATAGCGTACAGGGCGTAAAATAAGTTTTAAATTGATAAGTTTAACCTTCCGTGTGCGTAATAAAAATTGAAAGAACTGGCACATACTGTAATTGCAAACAAAATTATTGCTCACATATTTCTTAAACATTTCGGTGACATATAAAAGAGATGAAATTAAAGAGATCAGTCTCTTTTTCTAATGTCGATTTGGCATCTAATGGATCAGATTAGGTAGCACAGACAGAGCAATTTGCTATGCAAAGCAGACGACCTACTGGGGAGTTTTCAAGCCTAAATTGCCATATATCTTCAAACTGATTTTTAATTAGCCGCGATGATATTCATTTCCAAAAACAAAAAGTATTTAAAAAAATGAAAGAACTTGACCAAGGGTGAGGAACTGTAAGACTGAGAAACATATCGGTGCTGTTCAATCCTCAGTAAATTCATCCGTTATTCTGCAATTAATTAATTTCTTGTCCTCGTTCAGTGTAGCATTTCTTCTTCAAAAGATTGATTTGCCTCTCATTTAAATGTTTGCTCGAAAAAATCTTCAGATTTTTACATGCGCCAGTTTCCTGCTTTACATATTTCATTTTCTCAAGATCCATTGTATTGTGAGCGTTAGTTGGCACAAAGCCCACAATTAATGATAAGCGTTCCCTTGTCATAGCTTCTCTGCATTGCTGTACACATTTATAGGAAAAACAAAATTAATCTGCTATCTAAATTTAGATTTCAAGTACAAGTTATTATTATGGCTAAGTCTGATCTTTTAGTTAAAAGCTACAATACAGAGCATACATGCATCTGGTATTGACTACTGTGGGCAGTTCAATGTGAAAGCCTTTGTATCTACCAAATCTGCAATATTATGACATATTGTCACCTTTACATGGTGGAAACCTAGAAATAAATAACATGCATCATATAAGATTATGTTGGTGACATCTATGATGATGAGGTTTGAAAATTGTGCAATAGAATTTCTACGTTTTAAGTGACTGTGTTTTCCTGCCAAGAGAAGGATACATAGGGATAAGGAAATAGTATAATTGAATAGATTGGAAGATATATTTGCTGATTTGGAAACATGTATCATGTTAATATTGACTATCTTGTAACTATGTTGACTACAAAGAGTATCATGTTTTTACAATGTGCAGAAAAGGGTCAATAAAAGTTTTAGAATCTTTACTGGAATCCCCAATGGAAAGACCAAACATGAATATGAACTTTGTTATTCATCTGTATTAGAGATGAGCGAATCATTGAAAAAATTATTCGCCGAACATTCGCCGAACTTTTCCTAAAATTGGTGTATTCGACGAATAGATTAGTTGTATTTGCGTACAAAATATACGTTATTATGTGCTATAAGCGAACATTCGCTCACTAATAACGATCGTTCATTTACAGAATGTACGCAACTTCTTAGAAGACGTACGCATCAGCGTACAAATAGCTTACAAATCTCAGCGTACTATTGTCTAAGCGATTACGTAATACGCAGGCACGTACGAGGAGAGGCCGTGGCGTGCACTCCTCAGAGGCAGAGCGAATATTCGAGACACATATATGGTAAATAGTGCAAATACATTATTATAAGTATAATATAAACATTTTAAATATCACCTACCTAGTATGCTCACGGACACGTTTAAGTCTCTTTTCTTCTGACGCTTGTCATAGAACTGGAGCAGAGTCCCAAACTCAGTCGCAATTTGTAATCCACATAGGCAAAATTGTAATCCAAATGGGTAAAAAAAATAGCAGCAAAGGTTCCATTTAAAAAACCCTCTTTCGAGAGGCTCCCCAAATAACCTGAAAAGGGGGAAAAAAGGCATGAGGCGCACGTATGCGCAACTTGGATAAAAAAAACTTTTTTTGATGGGGGAGTCCTAACAATCCATGGCCATCTGGGTGAGGAAAAACGCTGGGCAACAAAACTAAAAATAAGGGCCAACTAGTGCCCACCCTTCAGGATAAGTCCATGTTGTGGCTCCCATAAAAACTGCAGGAATTACTTAAAGGCCAGCAGGTTCTCCTCACTGCTGCTGTAGCTAAAGGACATGAGAGGGCCCCTCCTGCCTCATCATGAAAGCGGCTCTGGCTGCAGCAGCAGACCCCCGCCGACCTCTCAAGGATGGTCTTCTTGGTGACTGGGCTGTCACACTGGCAAAGGCCGTGGTAACTTTGGCCCTGCCCATCACTCTGTAGTGGCCAGATCCTCCTGCCGGCATACCAGGTGACAGAATCTCCGGCTGTAATGGTAATGGTAACGCTCTTCCACGAGCGGCGGACTGTGCGGCCTGCAACTGCCATGGGCATGGCAGTTGGTAGTGGTACTGTTCCACAGTTGGATGGTACACGAAAGTGTTCGTGGCCATCTGTTCCACATGATGGATCGGTGGTATCGGTGGTGGTGGCGGCAAATCAGGAATCAGGGGTTCTGGCTGATCCTGACCTTGGGATTTCTCTTCAAATCTCAAGGTCTCAAGGTCACAAGCCTCTTCGGCGGCCTTGGCCTCCTCACTCCAGTCTTCCGGGGGTGCTGCAGCAAAGGGGCCTTGGAGGCTCCTTATGGGGGTATACTCCACGTAATCCCCTGCGTAGAGATTGTGGCGTACGGGCGGAAGATACAGTCGCTTAACCGAACGGCGGTTAACATATAATTCCTCCGCCGTCTCCTCATCGCCGATGAAACCGACTCCCCGCTCCACATTGAACCAAATAACGGTTCCCCTTCGGCGCTCCAGCTTAGGGTCACTGGACCGTTAGTGCTCCAAAACTTGCACCACCCACTCCTCCACCAGCTTTTTATCTTCCCAGAGGGTCTGGGCGTTCCGGGTGACAGCCTCAGGGACCATCAAATTCTGGCGTAAGGAGTAGTCCTTGCGCGGTAGAGCGGGAACTCCTGCCGCCTCCGCCTTGTCAGCCAGTGGAGTCACCACCTCAGCAGGCACCTCATCCGACTTCCTGTTGAGCTGTGAGAGATAGATCTCCTCCGGTTCCTTCTCCTCATAGGGGTCGTCTGCCCACAACATGCTTCCCCAGTCAAGACCTCGCTGTCTTGCCGCCATCTTACTCTGCTGACTTGCCACGTCTTCCTTGCACGCAGGAGAAGTGGGCGGAACTACCAGGGAGGAGTCTGCATCGCTGAATAGAATTTGTACGCAACAGCGTGTAGAGTAACTACCAGGGAGGAGTCTGCGCAACAGCGTATAGAGTAACTAAATTATACGTAGAATAGCGTATAATTTAGCGGACAAACCACGTAGCGATGCGTACAAAAGCGAAACAAATCACCTAATATTCGGATTCGCTTCGCAGCTGAAAAATCCCAAGATTCGATATGAATCAACGAATCGACGAATCGCTTCGCTCATCTCTAATCTGTATAAGCATCAGACTCTGGCTAGAGGTGTTCTGTGGAAAGCATCCAAGGCTATAGCAAGTCAACCAAAGGCCTCTTTCACACTAGCGGCAGCACGGATCCGGCACCTAAAGGGTGCCAACGGATCCGTGCTGCCGCTGATACATGTGTGGAGCCGGAGCAGCGCTCCGGCCCCACACATGTTGACACAGACATTGGGACAGAAATACATACAAACATACAGACATACATATACATACACATACATACTTACATACTCCAGCCAGGGACGCCGGCAGCACCTCTTCACGCGCCTCCTGCGCGCAGTGATGACGATTCCCCACAGCACCCTCTGCTGGGCGCAGTGGGGAAACGTCATAGCTGCGCGCAGGAGGCGCGTGAAGACATGCTGCCGGCGTCCCTGCCTGGAGTATGTGAGTGTGTATGTGTATGTATGTATGTATGTATGTATGTATGTCTGTATGTATTTCTATGTAGCCGGATCCGGAATGACCCCCCATTGCAAGTCAAGGGAGGACAGATCTGGATTACTGGTATGTCACACCAAACGGATCCGTCTACATTGACTTGCATTGGGGGTCATTCCGGATCCGTCTTGGTGCGGATGCCTGGAGCGGAGAGAAAACCGCAGCATGCTGCGGTTTGTTCTCCGGTCTGAAGACGGAACAGAATGCTTTCAGGAGCATTCCGTTGTCTTCAGTTCAGTTTTGTCCCCATTGACAATGAATGGGGACAAAACTGAAGCGTTTTTTTCCGGTATTGAGCCCCTATGATGGAACTCAATACCGGAATTTAAAAATGCTAGTGTGAAAGTAGCCTAAGGCCTCTTTCACACTAGCGTTAGCACGGATCCGGCACGCTAACGCTGATACATGTGTGGAGCCGGAGCAGCGCTCCGGCCCCACACATGTTAACATGGAACAAGACACAGACATACAGACATACACACATACAGACATACATACTCACATACTCCAGGGACGCCGGCAGAACGTCTTCACGCGCCTCCTGCGCGCAGTGATGACGATTCCCCACAGCGCCCTCTGCTGGGCGCAGTGGGGAAACATCATAGCTGCGCGCAGGAGGCGCGTGAAGACATGCTGCCGGCGTCCCTGGAGTATGTGAGTATGTATGTGTGTATGTCTGTATGTATGTATGTATGTCTGTATGTATGTATTTATGTATGTGTCTAGCTCTGTAGCCGGATCCGGAATGATCCCCCATTGCAAATCAATGGAGGACAGATCCGGATTACTGGTGTGTCCACACCAAACGGATCCGTCCCCATTGACTTGCATTGGGGGACATTCCGGATACGTCTTGGTGCGGATCCCTGGACCGGAGAGCAAACCGCAGCATGCATCCTGAAAAGCATTCCGTTGTCTTCAGTTCAGTTTTGTCCCCATTGATAATGAATGGGGACAAAACTGAAGCGTTTTATTCCGGTATTGAGCCCCTATGACGGAACTCAATACCGGAATTTTAAAAACGCTAGTGTGAAAGTAGCCTAAGGCTACTTTCACACTAGCGTTAGCACGGATCCGGCACCTAAAGGGTGCCGACGGATCCGTGCTAACGCTATACATGTGTGGAGCCGGAGCAGCGCTCCGGCCCCACACATGACACACATTAAAACAACACACAGACTACATACAAACAAACATACAGACATACATACAGACATACATACATACTCACATACTCCCGGGACGCCGGCAGAACGTCTTCACGCGCCTCCTGCGCGCAGTGATGACGATTCCCCACAGCGCCCTCTGCTGGGCGCAGTGGGGAAACGTCATCGCAGCGTGCAGGGGGCGCGTGAAGACCTGCTGCCGGCGTCCCGGGAGTATGTGAGTATGTATGTATGTCTGTATGTTTGTATGTATGTCTGTATGTTTGTTTGTATGTAGTCTGTGTGTATGTATGCCGGATGCGGAATGACCCCCCATTGGAAATCAATGGAGGACAGATCCGGATTACTGGTGTGTCCACACCAAACGGATCCGTCCCCATTGACTTCCATTGGGGGTCATTCCGGATCCGTCTTGGTGCGGATGCCTGGACCGGAGAGCAAACCGCAGCATGCTGCGGTTTGTTCTCCGGTCTGAAGACGGAACGGAATGCTTTCAGGAGCATTCCGTTGTCTTCAATTCAGTTTTGTCCCCATTGACAATGAATGGGGACAAAACTGAAGCGTTTTTTTCCGGATCCGGCTACATAGAAATACATACAGACATACATACATACATACATACATACACATACACACTCACATACTCCAGGCAGGGACGCCGGCAGCATGTCTTCACGCGCCTCCTGCGCGCAGTGATGACGATTCCCCACAGCACCCTCTGCTGGGCGCAGTGGGGAAACGTCATAGCTGCGCGCAGGAGGCGCGTGAAGACATGCTGCCGGCGTCCCTGCCTGGAGTATGTGAGTGTGTATGTGTATGTATGTATGTATGTATGTATGTATGTCTGTATGTATTTCTATGTAGCCGGATCCGGAATGACCCCCCATTGCAAGTCAAGGGAGGACAGATCTGGATTACTGGTATGTCACACCAAACGGATCCGTCTACATTGACTTGCATTGGGGGTCATTCCGGATCCGTCTTGGTGCGGATGCCTGGAGCGGAGAGAAAACCGCAGCATGCTGCGGTTTGTTCTCCGGTCTGAAGACGGAACAGAATGCTTTCAGGAGCATTCCGTTGTCTTCAGTTCAGTTTTGTCCCCATTGACAATGAATGGGGACAAAACTGAAGCGTTTTTTTCCGGTATTGAGCCCCTATGATGGAACTCAATACCGGAATTTAAAAATGTTAGTGTGAAAGTAGCCTAAGGCCTCTTTCACACTAGCGTTAGCACGGATCCGGCACCTAAAGGGTGCCAACGGATCCGTGCTAACGCTGATACATGTGTGGAGCTGGAGCAGCGCTCCGGCCCCACACATGTTAACATGGAACAAGACACAGACATACAGACATACACACATACAGACATACATACTCACATACTCCAGGGACGCCGGCAGAACGTCTTCACGCGCCTCCTGCGCGCAGTGATGACGATTCCCACAGCGCCCTCTGCTGGGCGCAGTGGGGAAACATCATAGCTGCACGCAGGAGGCGCGTGAAGACATGCTGCCGGCATCCCTGGAGTATGTGAGTATGTATGTGTGTATGTCTGTATGTATGTATGTATGTCTGTATGTATGTATTTATGTATGTGTCTAGCTCTGTAGCCGGATCCGGAATGATCCCCCATTGCAAATCAATGGAGGACAGATCCGGATTACTGGTGTGTCCACACCAAACGGATCCGTCCCCATTGACTTGCATTGGGGGACATTCCGGATACGTCTTGGTGCGGATCCCTGGACCGGAGAGCAAACCGCAGCATGCATCCTGAAAAGCATTCCGTTGTCTTCAGTTCAGTTTTGTCCCCATTGATAATGAATGGGGACAAAACTGAAGCGTTTTATTCCGGTATTGAGCCCCTATGACGGAACTCAATACCGGAATTTTAAAACGCTAGTGTGAAAGTAGCCTAAGGCTACTTTCACACTAGCGTTAGCACGGATCCGGCACCTAAAGGGTGCCGACGGATCCATGCTAACGCTATACATGTGTGGAGCCGGAGCAGCGCTCCGGCCCCACACATGACACACATTAAAACAACACACAGACTACATACAAACAAACATACAGACATACATACAGACATACATACATACTCACATACTCCCGGGACGCCGGCAGAACGTCTTCATGCGCCTCCTGCGCGCAGTGATGACGATTCCCCACAGCGCCCTCTGCTGGGCGCAGTGGGGAAACGTCATCGCAGCGTGCAGGAGGCGCGTGAAGACCTGCTGCCGGCGTCCCGGGAGTATGTGAGTATGTATGTATGTCTGTATGTTTGTATGTATGTCTGTATGTTTGTTTGTATGTAGTCTGTGTGTATGTATGCCGGATCCGGAATGACCCCCCATTGGAAATCAATGGAGGACAGATCCGGATTACTGGTGTGTCCACACCAAACGGATCCGTCCCCATTGACTTCCATTGGGGGTCATTCCGGATCCGTCTTGGTGCGGATGCCTGGACCGGAGAGCAAACCGCAGCATGCTGCGGTTTGTTCTCCGGTCTGAAGACGGAACGGAATGCTTTCAGGAGCATTCCGTTGTCTTCAGTTCAGTTTTGTCCCCATTGACAATGAATGGGGACAAAACTGAAGCGTTTTTTTCCGGTATTGAGCCCCTTTGACGGAACTCAATACCGGAATTTAAAAACGCTAGTGTGAAAGTAGCCTAAGACTGCCAATACACACTGGATAACGGTTGGCCAAACACACATTTAGACGATAACTCTCTTCCAAGCCCTCAATAGACGTTGTTGGGCACAGACAAGTCAGTATGTGTTTTGAACAGGGAAAAAAAAACACTATCAGACACTTCTGACAGGGGCTTATCTCTCTGAGAACAAAAGGATTGGCAGTTAAAATCTAAGTGTCCAATCCTTATCTCCCTCAACACCTGCTGTCACGAGGCCCCCATACAGATTAAATGGTTGGCCAGTCCTTCTCAAATCTGCAGGTTCATCCAACATTTACAGTATCAAATGTGTATGCCCAGCCTAGGAAGACATTTTAATTAGATGCCAGTACTCTAATCCAATATCAGCATGTTTTTTGAAGTTTATTAATATGTATTAGTATTAGCATTAGTATTAGCATATTGGCACCTGAACCATCTTTACATCTAATATTTAAATATTATTGTTTTTAAATAATTAAAATGACATATGGATACAAGTTCTCTTTATTCTTCATTGAATATGGGAAACATAGGAGAGATGTGAGTAATGAAAAAAATTGGTATGAGTTGAACACAGTTATACTTCAATGGACATCCATTTTGTCTTCTTTCTCTTTGTATCACTACTTTTTAAGTAGACAGTTGCTTTTTTTAACTATTTCATAACTACTATCAAGCTTTAATTGTGCAAATAGGAATATACAGGAATTATACAGGCACATATCAATATTTCAGTATATATATATATATATATATATATATATATATATATATATATATATATAGGCTTCAATGGCTTTTGTGACATGATATCAAGCTGTGATATAATATCATAGTCATTAGAAACTGCTCTATATATAAAACCTCCCTACAGTATCCAAATAATACTACAAAATAGTGCCCGCAAACAACCACCATATAGTTATAAAATAATGTCAGCAAAGCTGCTAAATAAAAATAGGTAGTTTAAAGAAAATATCATCTGTCATTATTTTCTGATTGAATATTTATTTATTTATTCTATTTGCTCAACATGATTATGGAGTTGGCCATCTTGCCTGAGCTGTTCTTAACACCATTTAGAAAGCATTTCCAAAGTTGTTGTTATGGCAGCCCCAAGGGCCATAGATACAATGGTCAGGAGGGGACCTCATTAACATCTATGGGAGTTTTCTAGGCATGTTCTATGCAGAGGTTATTGTACAAGGATAGAGTAGACAAGCTCTGACAATGACCATTGTAGATCCTGTCTTATCCATATACAGAGGTGATATTACAGATAGAATTAAAATGACAGATAAGCAGGTAACTGCAGTAAAGTGATCTGTACAGACCAAGAAGTGGTGCCAACGCTCCCTCATGGGCAGAGTTCTCCACAGCAGCAGAAATCCATACACCATATAGCGCTGACAAGCCAGTGCTGTAGGGAAATGACAATTTAAGCTGTACTATCATGAATTTTGGGTACCTTTTTAAGTTGCAAAGCAACATAATTCATTAATAACATATATTCTAAAATTATGTTGGTACTATTTAGAAGACTTTAAAAGCGACTTATATAAAAGTACTCTTTAAATAAAAATTGTGATTTAAAGAATAGGTCATTTTCTGTTGACTCATTCCCTTTAAGTTTCATTTTAATCTAAATTGATAAAGGACTTGGCTGTCTAGAGCAGTAAGGGGCTAATGGAGAAGATATTTAGTAGAAAAGAGTTCACTGGGAGTATGTGAGGAAATGAGAGCCTAAGCTGCTATCCCCTAAAATTGGTACTTGCTAATGTTAGTCTATGCTGTAAATGATAAGAGTTGACCTACTGTACACATATAGAACAAAAACAAATTAATACACATAAGGTGATATTTGAATAATGAGGAATGTTTAGCTTTTTGGGCAATGGCGATGATACAGAATGTCTGGCAAAAAACAAACAAACAATCAAAAAAACATTGGGGGATATTTATCAAAGCTAATGCAAAGATAAACTGGTTTAGTTGCTCGTAGTAACCAATTAGATTAACCCTTTCATTTTTCAAATTGTGAAAACGTGTTTATAATTGGTATGGACAGCTAATTTTCCTTTACTCCAGTTTTGATAGATTCATCCATTGTCCCTATTCAGTTAGTTTGGTTTGTTTAATATCATTGAGCTCTTGTTATTTCCAAGACTTCCAACCCTATATCCAACTTCCAATAAAAAAGCGGCACAAGCTGAGCTGTCGCCCACATGTCCATCGTGTTAACGGGTATTGCAACTACTAGTGTCAAGCTGAACAGTTGGAAATAGACAGAGGGATAAAGTCATTTATATGGTGGCTGCCTTATCAGTGGAGAGGCTGTACATTTTAGTGGCTTCCACAATACAATATCCAAATGCTTATCTATGCAAAAGCAGATAAACTACAGATAGCAGTTATTCTCAAGTGAATCAATTTCCTAGACTATCTATCTTTCCTTTTTTTCTCAAGAAATATAATTTGGTACACTACATGTGCTCTCGGTATCACAGAATGTTTGTAAGCGCTGTTAACAGTATATATAGCAATGATTAAAATAGACTGTGCATAGCGGGATACCAGTAAAATTTATTTGAAAAATACAGACATGGTAACAACAGTAAAAATAATCAAATATTTATTATAGGAAGGAAAGTTCAGCAAAAATGGTAGCATACTTCAGTATAAAGCTCTCCCCCTTTCTAAAGAAGAATAACAAAACCTGTTATATATATATATATATATATATATATATATATATATATATATATATATGATATTCTCTTCTCAGGTGCTGGCTGGAGGTTTGGGGCATTATGCTTATAATCTGGGGCACAGGCCCGGATTTAAATGCCTTGCAGCACCTCTGATTATAGCCATGGACAGTGTTTAATTACTAATTGGCATTTTGTACATATTCATTTCTAAGATGGACTCATGTGGCATGTGACTATAAATTCAGCTTCTATTGGAATGTTGTATTTTTGAAATTAAACACTTCAGTGAGTGAACACTACTATGCTTCAATTTCCAGCCTTACAGACTTTCTCAATAAATATCTTGGAAGCTTTGCCTCATCCACTGCTGTAAAATATAATGGGCAATAAAATCACTAATGAGTATGATCATGCTGAGAGCTGATGGTGCTGTAGTAGATTTATACTGTAGATGCATTGAATTAGCTTTTCTATAAAGTTGCACCTTGATGTTTTGCTTTAGGGCTTGTTAACTGCAGACTAAAAGCAGAATTTACTAATCCGTAAATGGCCCGACAGCAAAACTTTCCAGGGACACAGTTGGTTAGTTTAGCAGATTTAGAAGAAACTTAATCCAAAAATCATCCAAGTAGTTAGTAACAACAATCAATATGCAGGAGATTAAGTGAATATAATCTATTGCAGATGCATTGTCTTTCTGTATAGCTATAATACGTGACTCCTACTTTGCATGCTTCAATCTATTGCCTTAAAGCCTATGTACACCTTGAGGGGCAATTTTTTATTAATGCATTTTACTCATTTTGAATCAATTATTTTTTATTAAAATATTGAGACATTTTGTCACAAAGGATTAACTGTTTATCTAGCTCTGAGAATACTTTTTTTCTTTCACATTTTGCTGGTCATCTAAATTACTAAAAGGTCATAAACACTTATTTAAGCCACATTCTTATCAGTAAGAACTATAAACAGTGTTTATAAATCAGAGATAAGAGCCCCCTCCCCTCCAGCTGAGCTGCCTAATGGAACAGAGTGAAAATTCAGATCCTGCTACTAGATTAATTAAAGGCTGCACAAAGACAGTGGTTCAACATTTTTAATAAAGACCAATTGAAAAAAGCATTTTTAGCTCAATTGGCTCCAAAAGTATTCATAACCTTTAAAGAGGTTGTGCAAGAATGGTAGAGGAATTGACAACCCCCTCACTTGCTCACTTGGACCTATACGAGACCTATAAAGTGAAGCTTACTTAGGGGTTGTTCACATATCAGTTATTTGATTAGTTATTTCCATCAGTTATTGTGAGCCAAAACCAAGAGTGGAGCCTCCACAGAAATCAGGTATAATGAAAAGATCTGCACCTGTTCTGTGTTTTTGACCCACACCTGGCTTTGGCTAACAATAACTGATGGAAATAACTGATCAAAAAACTGACGTGTGAACAAGCCCTTACTTGATTCCCAGTACTGTCTCCCAGCTCCTTCTCTTCCAGGCCTGAGCTGCTCCACTGGGCTCCCTCAGTAAACACATCCTGTTTGACATTGCCACAGCCTAGATATCAGTGAGCCAGACAAGATCTGTATCATTTGAAGTTCGCTAAATTTTTTACAAACTTTGGTTCAGGCACAAATTGTTTCAGAGAGAGAGAGAGAGAGAGAAAGTATCACTTTGACAATGCATATATATTGTTGAGAAACACACATTTGTGAACTGGGCTCTCTGTCTTTCTCTCTCTTGTTGGTTTGCCCGAAAAAAATTACAAAACATTCAGGGCTCGACTGAATCCATACTTTATGTGAAGTTTGGACCAAATTCTGAACTGGTAGAACCAGTTTGCTCATACTTACCTCAGCCAATGATTGGCTCCGGATATGCCAAAATGGATGTTTACATTGAGGGAGGCCAATGGAGCATCTCATGCCGGAAGGAAAAAGAGGAGGGAGCCAGCATCAGGAAGCAGGTATGCATCCCTTTACATGTTCTGCCAAGGGGGAGGGGTTGTCAACACCTCACCCTCCATCCTTGCACAATCCCTTTAAGGTCACTGCTTTGTGTTTGTCTTTTTCCCATCTCTTTGGTTGTTCTTGCATTACATAATTTGTTGATGCTACTTCTGCTCTTTCTATTGCTGTTGGGGATCAAGCTGGATCAATTTCCATCTCAGTGTACGGTACTGCCATAATCCCTAGACATTCTTGAACACTTTTTTACACTGAGCTTGCCTTCATCTCCTCTATTAAATCATTTGCTTGCTTATACCACGTGCACCTCATAGATCTCTAGACTATTCTTTTTGTTACTGTTGAAGCAAAAAAAAACCTCTAATTGTAGCCCTGATGCATTCCCACCCTGATTACTGTAACAAATTACTTCCCTTCACTAAACTCTCCACTCTCCAGTCAACTCTTAATGCAGCTTGCAGGCTTATCTATCTGTCCAACCACCACACTGATGCCTCTAGCCTTTGCCAGTCACTGAACTGATTACTCATACAGAATAGAATTCAATGTAAATGTATTACTCTCACCCACAAAGTTCTCCAAAGTGCATCACCTCCCTTCATCTCTTCCCTCATCTATAGCTAGCACGCTACCCATTCTCTCTGCCCTGCCAGTGATTTAACCCCTTCACGACCGCCGCCGTACATGTACGGCGCGCGGGCGGTGCGGGGACATGACGCCCGCTCGCGGGTGCGGCGGGCGTCATGGCCGGCAAGTCTCTGCTGTTTCTAACAGCAGAGACTTGCCGCATCTTACCTCCGTCTTCGGAGACTTCCAGGGCCTTCTGATGCCGTGATCACACGTGATCACGGCATCAGGATGCGTCTGAACCCGGAAGCCCACGCTTCCGGGTGGTGTACAGACGCCCCGATTGGCCAATCGGGGTGTCTGTACACCATATGAAAACTGTAATCCTCGCTGGTGAGGATTACAGTTTTCAAACTGCAATTCTTATTCTGGCCACTAGATGGCAGGCCAGGATAAGAAATGAGCAATTCATGGTTTTAACTGCATCTAGTAAATCCATGATTGCTCATAAAGAAAAAAAACAAAACACAATAGATCAGATGATATTTGAGCTTTAAAATAATCACAGAAAAATTAAAAAAAAATGTTAAAAAATATATAAAAAATAAAAAAGATATAAAAGTTCAAATCACCCCCCTTTCCGTATAAGTAAAAAATAAATACCTAAATAACAATAAATATAGACATCATGGGTATCACCGTGACCGAAAACGCCCGTACTTTTAAAATATAAAAAAAAAATTTCAATACGGCGAATTGTGTGGCGGAAAAAAGCGTCCAAATGGCGATTCGCAGTTTTTTGTCCCTTTTTTTTTCTAAAAAAAATTAAATAAAAAGTGATCAAAAAGTCATACACACCCCAGAATGGTATCAATAAAAACTTCAGACCGCCCCGCAAAAAATGAGCCCCCATACAGCTCTGTACACATAAATACCAAAAAGTTATAGGGGTCAATATATGACAAGGAAAAAAAAAAAAAAAAAAAGGGCAACTTTCTAATTATTTTATCACCATCTAAACGCAGGAAAAACTATACATATTAGGTATTGCCGGATTCGTACTGACCAGTAGAATGAAAGTAACGGATCAGTTTTAATGCACATCGAATGCTGTAAATAAGAAACCCGTAGAACTGTAGCGGAATAGCGTTTTCTTTGCAATTTCACCCGGTTTGGAATTTTTTTCCCGCTTCCCACTACACCGTATGCAATATTAAATGGTGGCGTTGGAAAGTACAACTTGTCCCGCAAACAACAAGCCCTCATACAGCTATGTGAACAGAAAAATAAAAGAGTTATGGCTGTTTGAAGGCAGGGAGCACAAAACGAAAATGCAGAACCGAAAAAAGCTCCGGTCGTGAAAGGGTTAAAACTAACATCCTCCATAATCTAAACCTTTCACTCTCATTTCTTAATGTTAATTTCCAACTCCCACAATTTTAGGCACATTCTAAAAACACATCTCTTTTGGGTCACCTATCAAATTTCCTAATCTACAGTAACTCCTCCATTCACCTCCATTAACATTATTCCTCAGACCAATTTTATTAATCACACCCCATGCCCTCAAATGCACCATGTATACTGCTTGATGACTAGCTCATGCAGGTTTATAACTATTTCACTATGTAATTAAAATGGCTGGAGCATTGTACAAAGATTGAATTGTCATAGATTGAAAGCTCTTGTGGGCATATCCCTGTCTCCCATTGTTTTAATTGTTGATTAGTTTACTATGTAATGCCTGATGTTTGCACATGCATCATCGGATGTTTAAAGTGCTGTGGAATATGTAGGTGCTATTTATATAGTATTGTCTAATATTATTATAGTAGCTAGGCCACCGAATTTCACACAGTGTTAATAAAATCCAAATGCTTATAGTCGCCACCTGAGGGAGCTTAGGAAATGACAGTGTATGCCTTGTATTGATCTCAATTATAGCTCCATATACAGAAAGCTCCTAACATATAGACCCAGAGATACATAAGTAATGATACACCAAGATATCACTTTCCCAACTGTAACCACAAACCATATAGATATAGCATGTACCAATAGAATATATGGGTTGTATGAGGTAACAAAAATCAATGCAATGTCATGGTTAAAAAAAATTATTAGCAAATAATTAACATACATGATTGGAGTACACAAATAGTTTAAAAACAATTATAATATTTCATAGGATAGGTGAGGTAGAGCAGAGGAATGATAAAGTGCCAGTGCATATGATGTCATAGGTCAGTGATGTAACAATATAATTCAAATAGTAACACTACAAGTCCCAAAGTACAAAATAAATGCACATAAATAAAAAAAGGGCATATACTGACCAAAGTGATACTCCACTCTATCCAAACACCAATCTACACCCCTGGGGCGTGGATTGGTGTTTGGATAGAGCGGAGTGTCACTTTGGTCAGTAACAGGTCTGTGAGAACCAGAATTGGTCAGTAACAGGTCTGTGAGAACCAGAATTGGTCAGTAACAGGTCTGTGAGAACCAGAATTCCTGCTGGTTGGTAGGTGAACAAATAATTATTTCATGAAATAAAATGCTAATTAATAATTTCAATTACAATGTAATTTTCTGGATTTTTGTTTTTATTCTGTCTCTCAGAGTTGAAGTGTACCTGCGATAAAAATTATAGACCTCTCAATTCTTTGTAGGTGGGAAAACTTGCAAAATCGCCAGTGTATCAAATACTTATTTTTCCCACTAACCCCTTGACCAGCCTGTTTTGGGCCTTACTGACCAAGCGTTTCTTTTTTCATTGTCGCGTTCCAAGAGCTATAACTTTTTCATTTTTCTGTCTATATAGCTGTATGAGGGCATAGTTTTAATGCCGCCATTTCTGGGTACACATAAGTTTCTGATTAATTTTTATTTACTCTTTCTGGGAGGGAGATGGGAAAAACTGCAATACTGCCACTGCATTTTTAAGTTATAAATTTTACCGCGTTCATTTTTCGGTACAAATTACATAATATCTTTTTTCTCTGGGTCAATACGGTTACTGTGATACCCAATACATATAGTTTTATTTTTGCGTTTTACTACATTTTTTTGCCATAAAACAATTTTATTAAAAGAAAAAAATGTTTTTAAAAATGTTTTTGCATTGCCAATTCAAAGACCCATAACTTTTTTATTTTTCTTTCTATAGAGTTGTGTGAGGGCTTCATTTTTGCGGTATGAATTGTATTTTTCATTGGTATCATTTTTGAGTAAATGACGCTTTTTGATCGCTTGTTATTTTCAGTGGCAACAAAGAATAAATTAGCAATTCTTTTTTTTGTTTTTTACTGCGTTCACCATAGGGGATAATTTTTGTGATATTTACGTAGTTCGGGTCGTTATGGACGTGGCAATACCAAACATATGGGGGAGATTTTTTTTGCAATTTGTTTCATTGAAATGCGTATTTTCAATGGGAGAAAAAGCGTAATTTTTTTAATGGAATTTTTTTATTGAGTAAATGTGTTTTTTTTTACCACTCAATAGTACCACAAAGGGACTATAACCAACAGTATTTTGATTGCTTTTAAAATGCAATGCATTATCCCTATAGTGCATTGCATTTTAATGGCAATGCTATTCTGACATTGACCAGTAGGCTGCGCATCCTGCTGGAAATTACTCAAGGCTGGTCTGGGGCCTACCTCAGACCCCTGCCAGCCTTCCCACACATCGGCACCCTGTGATCACATTTGTAGGGTGCCGATGGGAGACAGAGGGAGACCGCTCCTTCTGTCAGCACTTTACATGCAGTGGGTGCCATTGCCCAGGCATGTAAACTGTTAAACAGCCCGGGTCGGTGCACCTGCTGGTCCAGGCTGTTAGAGCAGGGCCGCGGCTCTCATGTGAGAGCCGAGCCCGCACTACCCGCTGCACGGGAGATCCGTGCAGCACTTAGACTGGGCCGCCGTAAAAAAGCAGCGGTCTAGCCTAAGGCACCTTAGTGACCGCCGTAAAAAGGCGTATGGGTGGTCACTATAGAATTGAATGCTATGCCACCTTAATAGTACAAGACACTGGGGCCCAATAGGATCTCATGGTTGACGATATGTTTATAGGAAAGATGGAAAATATGCGAATATACTTACATACAGATATACACGGGGGGATCAAAATTAGAGAACAACACACAATTTCCTAAATGTCAAGTTCACTATGTAGTCCTATGTGAATTTATCCTAACAGGAGTTAAAGACAGTATTTTAAACATATTTCAGGAGTTGTATATATTGTAAAGGACAGTATAAAAAATTTAAATGAGGTATTTCAAAAAGAACACTGATCAAAATCAGAGAACACTTTCAGACACCTGCAAGTTGGTGGTGTTAATATGGCACCTGGTGCTAATTTCCTTAATTATCTGACAAACCCTATTTAACTGGCAGCCTAACTTTCCCATTTTCACTGACTTTGCAAGATGGAAAGCCATTCCAAAATGACTGAAACCCTCCATCAGCAGGTTGTCAAGATGAAGTCCAAAGGGTTGACCCTATCAGCAATAGCAAAAGAAGTTGGTCGTTCCAATTCTGTGATTTCTAGAATACTGCATCTTTACAACACCACAAACTCATTCAAGTCCCCCAAGAAGGCTGGACATCCACGAAAGACAAATGCAAGAGAGGACAGGATAATGCAGAGAATCTCCATGGGCAATCGGTTCAACACTGCAGCTGGAATTGCTCACCAGTTCGGCACTGAACAGGGTAAGGATCTATCTTGTCATGCAGTGTCTCAACGTTTAAGAGCATTTGGACTGAAAGCCCACTCTGCAGTGACCAAACCTCTCATTAGCAGAAAGAATCAAAAGGCTAGATTAACCTTTGCTGAGAAGAATGTTGTGTGGACAGAGCAAAACTGGTCCAGAGTTCACTTTAGTAATGAAAGCAAGTTTAATTTATTTGGGTCTGATGGGAAACATTATGTCAACAAACTGGGGAAAGACTGAACCCAAAGTGTTTAAAGAAGTCAGTGAAAGGTGGAGGAGGAAATGTCATGGTTTGGGGAATGTTTTCAGCAGGAGTTGGGCCTCTCATACAACTACATGGCAGAGTGAATGCAAGTGTGTATCAGAATCTTCTTCAACAACATGTGGTTCCTTCCTTGCATTTGTCACTCAATCAGCCAGCAATTTTCATGCATTGTCATGAAACTGAAAACATTGAAACAATGAAATAGCCAGCTCAGAGTCCTGATTTAAACCCAATAGAAAACTTCTGGACAATCCTTGGTGACAAAGTTATGGCCAAGAAACCCACTACAGTCACCAAACTGTGGAAGAAACTGCAAGAAGAGTGGACCAAAGTCACACCAGAGCAGTGTGAGAGACTAGTGATGTCCTGTGGCCGCAGATGTGCTGAAGTCATTCAAAGCAAAGGCCTTTACACTTCCCACTGACTGGTGACTGTTGTAACCTTCAGAAAATTTAGTTGTAATCTTTCTCTGTGCTACAGTCATTGCTGTTCTCTAATTTTGATCATTGTGTTTTTTTGCAAAATAAAGATTTTTTGTTGAAGTACTTTGGTTATTTTGTTAAACGCTGTTTTAGTGGCATGGTATACCCATAACAAAAAATCCTTCAAATGTTGACCAATGAAGATTGCATTATTTCTGAAAAAATCAAGTGTTCATGAGTTGTTCTCTAATTTTGATCTCCAGTGTACATGCAGATAAGTCCACCCTTTCCTTTGCTAAAATTTGCTAAATTCTTCATGAAAGTCATTACAATATCCCAACTATCTCTCAAAACTCTTGACAGACTGCAATTCATAACATAACTTTTGGGTGGTAGCACATAGACACTTATAGGATAGACATCTCATGACAGAGTATAACAAAATTATGTTTTTTTTTTTTTAAGAAGCTTGAATCTTGTTTCATATACTGTATCTCATTGTATGTTGAGCCAAGAGTATAGGTATACACATACTTAAAATCAGCACCTCTCTTCCTACCCAGGTATTCATTTATATCTGCTTTTCCTTCATCTTTTTTTTTTTTGCTTTTTTAGAACACTGATAATGATACCAGCTATCATCTTTTAATATCCAGTCTGCTTATAATAATTGAAATATTATGAAATATGCATATAAACTATCTTTCAAATTCCAGAAAACATGAAAAATGTATAAAATGTATATTGATGTTCATTAGAATGGTTGTCAAATTAAACACAATTCAAAATAAATTTTATACATTTACATCTAATTTTAAAGTCATTATCGTTTAATGAATATCTGTTAATGGTAATCATAGCTTAATGTACAATTATCAATGATAATTGTGTCTAAATAAATGACATTGACAATTGCAAGTGAATGATAAGAATAACAGACATTTATAAAGCTTGTCAAGTATTTTACAAACAAGATTTTATTCATATTTATGATGCAATGAGGCATAACCATAGACTGGAGTTAGATGTTGAAGTTCCTCATACATAAATCCACATCACATTTTATGATAACAGCAGAATGGGCCTCTACTAGCTACTGAGGTGCAAATGGACAGTTCTCCTCATCTTCCTATCCTGACACTTCTAGCTGCCTGCTACAAACTTCAAAAAAGCATCTGCTACCCCCGTGATACTAGAGAAATGGAATTTATTTTGGTGGGAGATTTGAAAAGTTTCAAACAAAGAGATTTCAATATTCATTGCTCTCCACACCCCTCATTACTTGCCCCCCCACCACCACCAATGGAAGAACCACAATTTGGATAGTCAATGACTAGGTCGACTGAAAATTGGAAACAAATCCTGGTTCTATAAAATGTTGCATAGACATATTTTATTTGTTACACCATATGGGAGTCATAGCCAAGCTGACGGGTATCCCTTTCTTCCCCTTCTTCCGGGGCAGTAAGTTTTGTATTACTGTATTTCCTCCCATTTACTTTAGACTTACTGTTTGTGTACATTATTTTTACGTTGTCTCATTTTATATGTTTTTTGTAAGCACTGCACCATTTTATGTTTATAAAATAATCACTTTATTAGTCCGCCTTGTTGCTCTAAAGAATCCACAGCCTGAAAGTATGATTGTGTGATCACTTGTGAGCAGAATGTTTATACATCATTGGTGTTTGGGGTGTTGGGTCTGTGAATGTTTGGGGGTGATCTACACTCACCCTGTGCCCAGAGGGCATGGTGTGCGCCGAGTGAGAGCTTGGAGGTAGTCTGGCCCCTGGCAGACCCATCCCTGGTTGGCAGATGCAGTAGTTTGCAGTGTCACTGATATTAGTGTAGTATGTTGATCAAGAGATCTGTTGCTGGGCTTTTTGAATATGGCAGATCTGGTATATGACATCCAAGGCTGTTTTTTTAAGTTTGGTTCAACTTGCGTTTTTTAAGTATAAAAGCTAAAACCTGATGAGCTTAGGCTTTGTTTAATTTACTAAATATGAAAAACAAATCTTTCTAGAACCTATTCTTTAGAAATCTGTGTTGCAGGTTTTAGTAAAGTTTTGCCTGTAGTCAATGAGGAATAGCCACCCAAGGCACAGCAAAACTAAAGGGACATGGTACAGTTTTCATAAAGACTTTTGAACTGCACTTTGTGCATAGGATGTTATAAAACTCCATATATTGGAGTCTAATATCTGGCCATTGTGACACTTTATTGCAATAGCTAAAACAAACAGACCTGATTTGGGTCATGGTCCATCTATTTATCTGTTTCTGTTATCTTATTTAGGGTTTCTCTCTTTCTTTCTCAAATTCCAAATAAACATACAGATAGATTAATAGGCTTCCTGTGAACCTATTTTTTTTTATTTTACTTTTTTTCTTCATGCATGCAACACAAAACAATGTAAAAATTATATATCACAAACACGAAAACCCAAGTTCCTAAAACCCTCTGTATGCTTGCTGACTGCTGAGCAAAAAAAAGGGGAAAATCTTAGGCCCAAGTTAATTTATGTTCTTAGATACAGTATTTAAGAATACAGCCTTTTAACATTGCACAGAAATTATCAGTTTTTCTTTCCCTAGAATACAATGCTTTCTCATAGAGTAACACTTTAACACTTGAAACACTTATTTTTGCCAAATTGAATACAGTAGTAGTACATTCTAGGACAAACAACTTTAAAACAGTACAATTTTAGCAAAGATGAACCAATCAAACTAGAGACCTCTCCAAGGTTATAAATAGAGATGAGCGAGCACTAAAATTCTCGGGTGCTCGTTATTCGAGTCAAACTTTTCCCGATGCTCGGGTGCTCATTTCGAGTAACGAACCCCATTGAAGTCAATGGGAGACTCGAGCATTTTTTGCAGGGGACCAAGGCTCTGCCTAGGGAAGGCTGGGTGAAAACCTGGAAACCTCAGAAAATGATGGAAACACCACGGAAATGGACAGGAAACAGCAGGGGCAGCATGCATGGATGCCTCTGAGGCTGCCTAATCCCACCATTACCCCAAATTCTCAGGCAACAGCCTGGTGGTTACCCTCATGGCAATTGTGCTCACCCAGACCAAGAAAGGCGAGGCAAATACCCATCACATGTTAGGGAAGCACCCAACTAGGTGCAACGAAGGTCCATCACCGCCTGCAGGTGACACCACTGCTCATGCTGGCACTGCAGCTGAAATCAAGTTTAGTATCTGTTCTTATCAGTTGCTGTGGCTGTTGGATGTATAGTGGTGAGCATAGCTGCTTCCCAAGCATCTAAAAAATAAATCAGTACAATATCTAATACGTCCCCCTACCCGGGTAAATTGTTTGGAGAGAGGGCCTGTAGGTGGGGGGGAAGGAGGTTTCGCTGGAAGAGCCAGAGGAGTGCCCCCTGGGCTAGCGTGTGTGGTGATGACAACAGCCAGAATGGATTTGGAGAAACTGTTGCATCAACCCGTATGGTATCGGTTCTTCTCAGTTTAATACCGTATACGTCCCCTATCTTGGGACCTTATATTTTATGGATTTTTCGACCACGGAAAACGGAAAAAGAGCTTGCTCTGGCCAGGGGAGTGTCTTTCCTACTGCAGCTAAGGGGACGTGTCCATGCGCTGCCTATCACAGGTCAGGAGGCAATTAAAAGAAGAAACAAAAAAAACATCAGTACAATATCTAATACGTTCCCTATCCGGGTAAATTGTTTGTAGAGAGGGCCTGTAGGTGGGGGGCAGGCTGGGGGGAAGGAGGTTTCGCTGGAACAGCCAGAGGAGTGCCCCCTGGGCTAGCGTGTGTGGTGGTGACAACAACCGGATGTAGTTAGAATGACGACACAGGACCCCAACTTAAAAATTTAGCATCAACCGGTACAGTCGTAAATTATGAGATTGATCAATTGTGGTATGTCTTCTATGTATACTACTCAGTTTAATACCGTATATGGCAGCTATCCGGAAAAATAGTTTGTAGAGAGAGAGAGAAAGATAGGACAAAGAAGTAAATTGTTTGGAGAGAGGGCCTGTAGGTGGGGTGGCAGGCTGGGGGGAAGGAGGTTTCGCTGGAAGAGCCAGAGGAGTGCCCCCTGGGCTAGCGTGTGTGGTGGTGACAACAGCCGGGTGTAGTTAGAATGACGACGCAGGACGCCAACTTAAAAATTTAGCATCAACCGGTACAGTCGTAAATTATGAGATTGATCAAGTGTGGTATGTCTTCTATGTATACTACTCAGTTTAATACCGTATATGGCAGCTATCCGGAAAAATAGTTTGTAGAGAGAGAGAGAAAGATAGGACAAAGAAGTAAATTGTTTGGAGAGAGGGCCTGTAGGTGGGGTGGCAGGCTGGGGGGAAGGAGGTTTCGCTGGAAGAGCCAGAGGAGTGCCCCCTGGGCTAGCGTGTGTGGTGGTGACAACAGCCGGAATGCATTTGGAAATACTCTAGCATCAGCCGGTGCGGTATCGATTCTTCTCAGTTTAATACCGTATACGTCCCCTATCTTGGGACCTTATATTTTATGGATTTTTCGACCACGGAAAACGGAAAAAGAGCTTGCTCTGGCCAGGGGAGTGTCTTTCCTACTGCAGCTAAGGGGACGTGTCCATGCGCTGCCTATCACAGGTCAGGAGGCAATTAAAAGAAGAAACAAAAAAAACATCAGTACAATATCTAATACGTCCCCTATCCGGGTAAATTGTTTGTAGAGAGGGCCTGTAGGTGGGGGGCAGGCTGGGGGAAGGAGGTTTCGCTGGAAGAGCCAGAGGAGTGCCCCTGGGCTAGCGTGTGTGGTGGTGATAACAGCCGGATGTAGTTAGAATGACGACGCAGGACCCCAACTTAAAAATTTAGCATCCACCGGTACAATTGTCAATTATGAGCTACATCAAGTGTGGCATGACTTTTAAATGGATATTGCATGTGGTCACGTACTCCCTGGAACCCCATAGTCACCCCTTCCCTGATGTGCTAGCCCAGAACATTCTCTGCCCTAATTCGCAAGACCTTTTGCTGTTTCCGTGTGCTGACAGTGGGGATTTACCAGTGTTGTCTGAGGAGGTGGTGGACAATGGCGAGACACAGGTGTCGGGGGGTGAGGTAGTTGTATGGGAAGCAAGTTACAGTGGGGACTCCTTGGGGGGGAATTTCTCAGGATGGGACAGATTCAACTTGGGTGGATCAGGCACAGGAACAGATGAATTTTTTGGGGGGTTTATTTAACTTTTATTTAGCAAAAATAACCACAGAGATATTTATTCGTTATCTTCTCTGCGCAGTCTGGCGTTGGGGTTCGTCACTTTGATGGCGAGCTGTGCCACTCTCTCCACAATGGTCTGTAGGTTCTTAGATGGAGACTTTGTCTGCGATTTCAGTACAGAAGGACTTGTTGCTCATAAACAGAACCTCGACCTCCTTGACATTGTGGACAAGGAATTTGCGGGTGGACCAGGAATTTGCGGAACCCTGTGGGCTGCATGTGTTTGGTCTTCTACTTGCTACCGTATCCAATGTTGGGCAATATAGATTCGCAAGTAATATTATTTTTCACACCTATCCCAAAAATAAAAATGTATGCAGTTTGCGCAAATAAAACTGGAAACTGGAATTGGAGAGAGGGCCTGTAGGTGGACCTCCGGAAAAATTGTTTGGAGAGAGGGCCTGTAGGTGGAACTCCGGAAAAATTGTTTGGACAGAGGGCCTGTAGGTGGAACTCCGGAAAAATTGTTTGGACAGAGGGCCTGTAGGTGGACCTCCGGAAAAATTGTTTGGACAGAGGGCCTGTAGGTAGAACTCCGGAAAAATTGTTTGGAGAGAGGGCCTGTAGGTGGACCTCCGGAAAAATTGTTTGAAGAGAGGGCCTGTAGGTGGACCTCCGGAAAAATTGTTTGGAGAGAGGGCCTGTAGGTGGAACTTCGGAAAAATTGTTTGAAGAGAGGGCCTGTAGGTGGACCTCCGGAAAAATTGTTTGGAGAGAGGGCCTGTAGGTGGAACTTCGGAAAAATTGTTTGGACTGAGGGCCTGTAGGGGGCCCTCCTTAAAAATTGTTTGAAGAGAGGGCCTGTAGGTGGACTTCCGGAAAAATTTTTTGGAGAGAGGGCCTGTAGGTGGACCTCAGGAAAAATTGTTTGAATAGAGGGCCTGTAGGGGGCCCTCCTGAAAAATTGTGCTAAAAGAGTGCCAGTTGGACCTGTAAAAAATGGCGTTTTTTGGGTCAGCGTTAGGCAAAGACGATATGTAGGAGTAGGAGGAGGAGGAGTAGAGAAGAGGAATCGGATACATAAGTTATTTAAATCTTTAGCTGCTTTCCCCCGGAGGAGATTTGAATTCCGGTGAAATCCAGGCTTTGTTCATTTTAATAAGCGTCAGCCTGTCAGCGCTGTCAGTTGACAGGCGTGTACGCTTATCGGTGATGACGCCACCAGCTGCACTGAATACCCGCTCTGACAGCACGCTAGCGGCAGGGCAGGCCAGCACCTCCAAGGCGTACAGCGCCAGTTCAGGCCACGTGTCCAGCTTTGAAACCCAGTAGTTGTATGGAGCAGAGTGATCGCTACGGACGTTGGTATGGTCAGCTAGGTACTCCCTCACCATCTTTCTGTACAGCTCCCCCCTACTCTGCCTAGACTGGGGACAGGTGACAGTGTCTTGCTGGGGTGACATAAAAGTGGCAAAGGCCTTGGAGAGCGTTCCCCTGCCAGTGCTGGACAAGCTGCCTGCTCGCCTCCTCTCCCCCGCTACTTGGCCCACAGAACCATGCCCTCTGCCGCTAGCGGCGTCAGATGGGAAGAATTGTTTCAGCTTGTGCACCAGGGCCTGTTGATATCTATTCACTCTCATACTCCTTTCCTCTGCAGGGATGAGAGTGGAAAGGTTCTGCTTGTACCGTGGGTCCAGGAGAGTGAACACCCAGTAATCGGTGTTTGAAAAAATTCTTCTAACGCGAGGGTCACGGGATAGGCAGCCTAACATGAAGTCTGCCATGTGCGCCAGAGTCCCAACACGTAAGAATTCCCTCTCCTCACTGGCCTGACTCTCCATTTCCTCCTCCTCCTCCCAAGTCCTCCTCTTCAGCCCATACACGCTCAAGAGTTAAGGACTGAGCACTGGTACCCTCTACTGTCTCGCCGACATTCTCCTCCTCTTCCTCCTCATCCTCATCCCCCTCCTCCGATAGGCGCTGAGAAACAGACCGGAGGGTGCTCTGGCTATCAAGCGACGTATCTTCCTCCACCGTCTCTTGTGACAAGCGCAAAGCATCCGACTTGATGCTGAGCAGTGAGTTTTTCAACAGGCAAAGCAGCGGGATGGTGAGGCTGATAATGGCGGCATCGCCGCTGACCATCTGTGTTGACTCCTCAAAGTTGCTCAACACCTGGCAGATATCAGACATCCACGTCCACTCCTCATTGTAGACTTGAGGAATCTGAGAGACCTGACTACCAGTTCTGGTGGAAGATGACATCTGGCAGTCTACAATCGCTCTGCGCTGCTGGTAAACTCTGGATAACATGTTTAATGTGGAATTCCATCTCGTGGGCACGTCGCACAACAGTCGGTGAGCGGGCAGTTGTAGGCGGCGCTGCGCTGCCCTGAGAGTGGCAGCATCTGTGCTCGACTTGCGGAAATGCGCACAGATGCGGCGCACCTTGGTGAGCAAATCAGACAGATTGGGGTATGTCTTGAGGAACCGCTGAACTATTAGATTGAACACGTGGGCCAGGCATGGCACATGTGTCAGTCTGCCGAGTTGCAGAGCCGCCACCAGGTTACGCCCGTTGTCACACACAACCATGCCTGGCTTGAGGTTCAGCGGTGCCAGCCACACATCGGTCTGCGCCGTGATGCCCTGTAACAGCTCTTGGGCGGTGTGCCTTTTGTCACCTAAGCTCAGCAGTTTGAGCACCGCCTGCTGGCGCTTACCCACGGCACTGCTGCTGCGCCTAGAGCTACCGACTGAAGGCGCCGTGCCCACGGATGGTAATTCGGTGGAGGAGGAGGAGGGGTCGGAGGAGGAGGAGGCATAGTACGTCTGAGAGACCGTGACCGAGGTAGGCCCCGCAATCCTCGGTGTGGGCAGTACATGAGCGGCCCCAGGGTCATTCTCGGTCCCAGCCTCCACCAAGTTAACCCAATGTGCCGTCAGTGAGATATAGTGTCCCTGCCCGGCAGCACTTGTCCACGTGTCCGTGGTTAGGTGGACCTTCTCAGAAACAGCGTTGGTCAGGGCACGGATGATGTTCTGTGACACGTGCTGGTGTAGGGCTGGGACGGCACATCGGGAAAAATAGTGGCGGCTGGGGACGGAATACCGAGGGGCAGCCACCGCCATGAGATTGCGAAAGGCCTCGGTCTCTACCAGCCTATAGGGCAGCATCTCCAGGCTAAGCAATTTGGAGATGTGGACGTTGAGGGCTTGGGCATGTGGGTGGGTGGAACTGTATTTCCTCTTGCGCTCCAGCGTCTGCTGTAAAGACAGCTGAACGCTGCGCTGGGACACGTTGGTGGACACTGTGGAGGATCGTTGAGGCGAAGGTGTGGTTTTCCGGCGGGAGGCGCTCGTGCCGGGGTCCTGGGCAGGGGGTTGACTAGCAGAGGCAGCGAGTGACGCAGGGGGTTGACTAGCAGAGGCAGCGAGTGACACAGGGGAAGGAGCAGTGGTGTGACCCGCAGGAGGTGGTGAACGGCCTTGGTTCCATTGAGTGGGGTGTTTAGCACTCATATGCCTGCGCATGCTGGTGGTGGTTAGGCTAGTAGTGGTGGCACCCCTGCTGATCCTGGTGTGGCACAGGTTGCACACCACAGTCCGTCGGTCATCCTCACTTTCTTTAAAGAACCTCCAGACTTGCGAACATCTAGGCCTCGCCACGGGAGCTTCACTACGTGAAACAGTTGCTGCTGATGCACCAGCTCTGGCCCTGCTTCTCCCTCTGGCCACACCACTGCCTCTTACAACCTGTTCTGGTGCAGCACTCGCCTCCGCCTCAGAAGCACTGTCTTCACTCGGCATATCAACCCAGCTCGGGTCAGTCACCTCGTCATCCTCCGATTCCTCAGTCTGCTCCCCCCTCGGAATTCCTCCCCTTACAACAACTTCACCACTGTCTGACAACCGTGTCTCCTCATCGTCCGACACCTCTTTACAAACTTCTTCCACTAACTCAACATTGTCATTGTCATCATCATCACCCACAGACTGCGACAGTTGGAACACTTGGGCATCGGGAAAGAGGTCAGCAGCAACCTGAGAAGTGGTTTGTGACTCTGGGAAGGGTCCAGAAAACAGTTCCTGAGAGTATGCCGGATCGCATTCCAAATTTTCCTGGGAGGGGGCAGACTGGGGGGAAGGAGGTTGAGGTGGAGGAGCCAGAGGAGTGCTCCCTTGGGTAACGTGGGTGGACTGCGTGGAAGACTGACTGGCGGACAAATTACTTGAAGCATTATCCGCAATCCACGAGATCAGCTGTTCGCACTGTTGTGGTTTCAACAGTCCTCTACCACGTGTCCCTGTAAGTTGAGACATGAAGCTAGGGAGTGTAGCTCTGCGGCGTTCCACAGCTCCCTCATCAGCAGGTACTGTCTCACCCTGCCCAGGACCACGGCCTCTGCCCCCTGCAGTAATTGAATGCCCACGCCCACGCCCTCGTCCTCGACCCTTAGCCCTGGGGTTCCACATTTTCTGTATATAATTGTATTCTATAAAAAAAATAAAATAAATGGGCCTGGTGTACTGAAACCCACAAACTTGTTCAGTCTGGTTTAATTTTGTGAAGTACAGAAAGTGTCACCTGGACAGTATATACGGTTTGGAGTGAGTGTGCTGAACTGTGACACACAGAAAGGTTACACGCAGCTGTGTGAAATGGATTTGTATCACTCAGCTAAAACAACAAAAAAAATATTTTTTTCTATTTTTTTTATATTTTTCTTTTAGTTTTGTTTTTTTGGGAACGTGACGTGCAGAAACTATCGTACAGCTGACTGACACCCTAATGACGGTGGCTATTTAGACTGCGACCCAGACAAATGTCGCACAGAGATTTTTAGGATCAAGCTATATATACGTGACAGGTAGCAAGTGACTTGGTTGTATTTTGTGACGTACAGAAAGTGTCACCTGGACAGTATATACGGTTTGGAGTGAGTATGCTGAACTGTGTCACACAGAAAGGTTACACGCAGCTGTGTGAAATGGATTTGTATCACTCAGCTAAAACAACAAAAAAAATTATTTTTTTTCTATTTTTTTGTTAAATATTTTTTTCTTTTAGTTTTGTTTTTTTGGGAACGTGACGTGCAGAAACTATCGTACAGCTGACTGACACCCTAATGACGGTGGCTATTTAGACTGCGACCCAGACAAATGTCGCACAGAGATTTTTAGGATCAAGCTATATATACGTGACAGGTAGCAGGTGACTTGGTTGTATTTTGTGACGTACAGAAAGTGTCACCTGGACAGTATATACGGTTTGGAGTGAGTGTGCTGAACTGTGACACACAGAAAGGTTACACGCAGCTGTGTGAAATGGATTTGTATCACTCAGCTAAAACAACAAAAAAATTATTTTTTTTCTATTTTTTTTTTAATATTTTTTCTTTTAGTTTTGTTTTTTTGGGAACGTGACGTGCAGAAACTATCGTACAGCTGACTGACACCCTAATGACGGTGGCTATTTAGACTGCGACCCAGACAAATGTCGCACAGAGATTTTTAGGATCAAGCTATATATACGTGACAGGTAGCAGGTGACTTGGTTGTATTTTGTGACGTACAGAAAGTGTCACCTGGACAGTATATACGGTTTGGAGTGAGTGTGCTGAACTGTGACACACAGAAAGGTTACACGCAGCTGTGTGAAATGGATTTGTATCACTCAGCTAAAACAACAAAAAAATTATTTTTTTTCTATTTTTTTTTAAATATTTTTTCTTTTAGTTTTGTTTTTTGGGAACGTGACGTGCAGAAACTATCGTACAGCTGACTGACACCCTAATGACGGTGGCTATTTAGACTGCGACCCAGACAAATGTCGCACAGAGATTTTTAGGATCAAGCTATATATACGTGACAGGTAGCAGGTGACTTGGTTGTATTTTGTGACGTACAGAAAGTGTCACCTGGACAGTATATACGGTTTGGAGTGAGTGTGCTGAACTGTGACACACAGAAAGGTTACACGCAGCTGTGTGAAATGGATTTGTATCACTCAGCTAAAACAACAAAAAAATTATTTTTTTTCTATTTTTTTTTTAAATATTTTTTCTTTTAGTTTTGTTTTTTTGGGAACGTGACGTGCAGAAACTATCGTACAGCTGACTGACACCCTAATGACGGTGGCTATTTAGACTGCGACCCAGACAAATGTCGCACAGAGATTTTTAGGATCAAGCTATATATACGTGACAGGTAGCAGGTGACTTGGTTGTATTTTGTGACGTACAGAAAGTGTCACCTGGACAGTATATACGGTTTGGAGTGAGTGTGCTGAACTGTGACACACAGAAAGGTTACACGCAGCTGTGTGAAATGGATTTGTATCACTCAGCTAAAACAACAAAAAAATTATTTTTTTTCTATTTTTTTTTTATATTTTTTTCTTTTAGTTTTGTTTTTTTGGGAACGTGACGTGCAGAAACTATCGTACAGCTGACTGACACCCTAATGACGGTGGCTATTTAGACTGCGACCCAGACAAATGTCGCACAGAGATTTTTAGGATCAAGCTATATATACGTGACAGGTAGCAGGTGACTTGGTTGTATTTTGTGACGTACAGAAAGTGTCACCTGGACAGTATATACGGTTTGGAGTGAGTGTGCTGAACTGTGACACACAGAAAGGTTACACGCAGCTGTGTGAAATGGATTTGTATCACTCAGCTAAAACAACAAAAAAATATTTTTTTCTATTTTTTTTTAATATTTTTTTCTTTTAGTTTTGTTTTTTTGGGAACGTGACGTGCAGAAACTATCGTACAGCTGACTGACACCCTAATGACGGTGGCTATTTAGACTGCGACCCAGACAAATGTCGCACAGAGATTTTTAGGATCAAGCTATATATACGTGACAGGTAGCAGGTGACTTGGTTGTATTTTGTGACGTACAGAAAGTGTCACCTGGACAGTATATACGGTTTGGAGTGAGTGTGCTGAACTGTGACACACAGAAAGGTTACACGCAGCTGTGTGAAATGGATTTGTATCACTCAGCTAAAACAACCAAAAAAATTATTTTTTTTCTATTTTTTTTTAAATATTTTTTTCTTTTAGTTTTGTTTTTTTGGGAACGTGACGTGCAGAAACTATCGTACAGCTGACTGACACACTAATGACGGTGGCTATTTAGACTGCGACCCAGACAAATGTCGCACAGAGATTTTTAGGATCAAGCTATATATACGTGACAGGTAGCAGGTGACTTGGTTGTATTTTGTGACGTACAGAAAGTGTCACCTGGACAGTATATACGGTTTGGAGTGAGTGTGCTGAACTGTGACACACAGAAAGGTTACACGCAGCTGTGTGAAATGGATTTGTATCACTCAGCTAAAACAACCAAAAAAATTATTTTTTTCTATTTTTTTTTAATATTTTTTTCTTTTAGTTTTGTTTTTTTGGGAACGTGACGTGCAGAAACTATCGTACAGCTGACTGACACACTAATGACGGTGGCTATTTAGACTGCGACCCAGACAAATGTCGCACAGAGATTTTTAGGATCAAGCTATATATACGTGACAGGTAGCAGGTGACTTGGTTGTATTTTGTGACGTACAGAAAGTGTCACCTGGACAGTATATACGGTTTGGAGTGAGTGTGCTGAACTGTGACACACAGAAAGGTTACACGCAGCTGTGTGAAATGGATTTGTATCACTCAGCTAAAACAACCAAAAAAATTATTTTTTTTCTATTTTTTTTTTAATATTTTTTTCTTTTAGTTTTGTTTTTTTGGGAACGTGACGTGCAGAAACTATCGTACAGCTGACTGACACCCTAATGACGGTGGCTATTTAGACTGCGACCCAGACAAATGTCGCACAGAGATTTTTAGGATCAAGCTATATATACGTGACAGGTAGCAGGTGACTTGGTTGTATTTTGTGACGTACAGAAAGTGTCACCTGGACAGTATATACGGTTTGGAGTGAGTGTGCTGAACTGTGACACACAGAAAGGTTACACGCAGCTGTGTGAAATGGATTTGTATCACTCAGCTAAAACAACAAAAAAAATTATTTTTTTTCTATTTTTTTTTATATTTTTTCTTTTAGTTTTGTTTTTTGGGAACGTGACGTGCAGAAACTATCGTACAGCTGACTGACACACTAATGACGGTGGCTATTTAGACTGCGACCCAGACAAATGTCGCACAGAGATTTTTAGGATCAAGCTATATATACGTGACAGGTAGCAGGTGACTTGGTTGTATTTTGTGACGTACAGAAAGTGTCACCTGGACAGTATATACGGTTTGGAGTGAGTGTGCTGAACTGTGACACACAGAAAGGTTACACGCAGCTGTGTGAAATGGATTTGTATCACTGAGATATAACATAAAAAAAGGAGGTTATACATGGCGATAGCTGCACTACTAGTGCCAGCCAGCCAAGTGACAAAAAAAAAATGTCTTCTAGCCCTTAGAAGGGCTGTTGGGTTCTTTGTGGGTGATCCCTGCCTAACAGACAACTAAATGCAGGCCCTAACACTGTCCCTGAAAGGCAGCAGCTCTATCCCTAGCGACATCCAGACGGCATCTGAGCCGAGCACCGCGGCCAGTCGGTAGTATATTCCAGGGTCACCTGATCAGGCCAGCCAACCCCTGCTATCGACATGTAAGGGCCCCACGTGACGCTGGGTGGTACGCAGAGTCTCCTGGCTTGTGATTGGCTGTGTTTTTAGGCACCAAAAAAGCACGATGCGGAAGTTGCCATTTCCTCGAGCATGGCGAGATACTCGTCCGAGCAGCGAGCACTTACGAGTACCCTAATGCTCGAACAAGCACCAAGCTCGGACGAGCATGCTCGCTTATCTCTAGTTATAAACACATGGGTTCATAGTCAACCTAAATGACTAGGCTCCATTCAGGTGTGCCACCACCATAAACCAGTATTTGATTAGCTTTGGGCAAAACCAGTAAAAATGGATCAAGATTGAGTTCTTATATTGGCATTTCGGATGATCACTTGAATCCCTTAATCTAATATGTAACATTTTAGAGGAGTAATGAGATAGAGATTACCAAACAGTTCTAAAATTGATTCCGTTCTGGAGAATGAAGAAAGTGATGAAGAGAAAGAGAAAAAATCTGAGAGTTTTTAATTCAGGTTGAATTTATTTGGACTTAAACTCGGATGGTCAACTGAATCAGATTCACACTAAATTTTAAGAAATGCAATAATTTATATTCATTAATTGTAAACTATTGTAATATGAGAGTAATTATGACTTGATATGAATTTGATATGACATTGATTGTTAAAAGGCTGTACCGTAAACAGCTGTTTCAATTGCAAACTGTACAGATTTGGGCATTTGGCCATGTGGTTTTGCAGGTAAACATCATGCAATCATTTAACAATCAAGTCTTACACGTTGTGGCAGGGGCAGACTGGGAACTTAAAGTGGTCCTGGAAAAAAAAATAAAAGTGGCCCCATGTTGTAGGCCAATCCAATTTAACAGAAGGCAGGGCAGCATAAGTACATGGGCCAACAATACCATAGTGCAAAATACCATCCCAGCAGAACCAAATACCAAAGTACAGTACAATATACTGCATAAAAAGTTGTCCCTTTGTGGTGGCCATCAATAGATGCCATTTTTTGTCCTCCTCCCCCAGCTGTCTTTGACTAAGATATGGAGCAGGGGGCTTAGGAAAGTAGATGCAGGCCACATCACTTGAATTCAGGAGGGCATGTGTGGTCACTGGCCAGATCCATGAGTACCTGTTTCACAGCGTTAATTACTGTTGAGAGCTCATTATGTACTGGGCCAGTGGCAGAGAGGAGGGATTGGTGGCCCCCTGGGCATTGGGCCACGGGGAAATTTTCCTGTAGGGTCTATGGCCAATCCGCCTCTACGCTGTGGTTTGTAAGTGCCATATCACTTGGTCTCCCCAGGATAGAGATTAGATTGTGAGCACCATGGAGGACATGATGTGATGTGTATTCTAATCTCTGTATAGTGTTGTGGCATATGCCTTCGCTATATATATATATATATATATATATATATATATATATATATGTAGCATGAGCACATTTCTCAGTAAAAACAATACATTGTCAGTGAATTTCATTCTCGCCACAGGAATAAAAAATAAATATCTATCCCCTCAAACATGCAATCTCTCGGGTTACTCACTGCTAAGCTAATAACTAATATTTTGCTGCCCTCCGGGGAACGTTGACACCCTATTAGAAGGTTGAGACCAATAAATCAATTTTTTTAGTCTGTGCAGTATTAAATCTTCAAAACATCTTATAGTGTGAGAGCCAAACTCTGCTGTTCTGTTTGGATTATGAAAGCATATTGGCCATAAAGAACACAAACAGTTGGGAATGTCAGATTTGCTTTCCCAGCTGAAGTTTTGCCTTTACAAAGTTTAATATACTTTTTTTGTTTAGAAGAGATTTTTTTCCCCCTCTGAATGATAACTTCTCTTTATCTTATGACAGGTGTGATTTTTCCCAAAGATAGACACTTATGTGACAAATAAGAGTTCTGTAAATACAGCATATGTAAGAATACATCTACATACGTGCATCTACACCCTTACAGCATGCTTTATAGTTACCTAAATACATTTCTCAGTGATAAACCTTTAGCTGTTCACAAGTAGGATGCATCCACGTGGAAGTCAGGTGCAACAGCTTGCTCATATCAGCATTGTGTTTGTTGCATCAGAGAAAACAGAAATACAGAGAAAAAAATATAAATTTGTAATCCCAATATGTTTGAATGGATTATTTTGACCATTAGTTGTGAGCAGTTTATGTGCTTTCTGTGCTGTCTGCTGCACTATTTTCTGCAAAATAAAAATAAAAAATATATGAGATAAGGATATTTCCATTTTCTTGTTTTTAGTCTATTTAATCTTTTTTCTATTTTTCTGCTAATAGAACAGAAAAACTGAAAACACAAAGGGTATATGAACATATCCTAAAAGAGCAACTTATACCTTAAATTAGTGGTGGAAATTTATCAAAATGGTTGCAAAGGCAAACTGGCTTAATTGCCTGTTACAACCAATCAGATTACACCGTTCATGGTCTAAAGAAGCTCTGAAAACACGAGAAGTTTGTTTTATTACCAAATACATACAGCAAATCTACAAAGCTTGGGAGTGGTAGAGAAAAGGGAAGTTGTCCGTACACAACCACACAAAATATCAACACTCGAAAATGAACAGTATAACTTTAATATATAGATTTATGCAAGCATATAGTCTTATGGCTTCAAATTCATACAGATTACTGGAAAGGATCTAAGAGCGTAGTGGAGATTTTATTCTTTTCTGTAGTTACGCTTTAAAAATCCTTAAATAGCTATTGAATAAACTTGTCTATAGCATCTCATCTTGTAGATGAACTGCATAATTGAGCCATGTACTGACCCATGAATGCTCTTAACTTAGTAGCTTACTGGAGACTATTAGATCTTGAAAATGAAGGATACAACCTATACAAGTACGTTCAATAGCTATTTAAACATATTTAGTTCACATTAGACTCCTGTGTTGGGCTTTTAAAGGGATTGTCTGGCAACAGTACATTTTCTATATATCAAAATAGGTTAAAGAATGGAAAAAGAAGTATTACTGACCTTATCAATCCCCAGGTGGGAATGGTCTCCACTTATTGGTCCTGGCTTGATATAAAATGGCAGGAGATACCTGCTCGGCCACTAACCTGTTGCAGTGGTGATCTGCCTCATCCAGTGGTTGGCTGAGCAGGTAACTTTAGATGCTTCCTGTATGTTGAGCTGGAATCAGAAAGTGGAGATGAGCAGGAATTCAGTAAATGTTGGAATATGACTAGCAAGGGATTAGCGAGGATGAGACTAGGTTTTTTTTGTACACTAATTCTGTCCCATGTACAAAAACGTAATCCCAACAGGCAACTCCTTTAAATAGTATTTTGGATGGTATTGGGTAGGCCATTCAAATGCTTTTATATGTGTCATTAATGTTAGGTTTTTTTCCACATATAATGGTTTTGTCTCCTTTTATTGCAAGTTATTCAAATGCCATAGTGAAAACCACAAATTCGGCAATGTGTAAATAAACCTTATAATAATAATCTTTATTTCTATAGTGCCAACATATTCTACAGTGCTTTACAATCAGAGGGTTCAGGTACAGAGTCATAAATAACATAGCAGTAAACAGGTCATAAATTAAAACAAGAGAAATGAGGGCCCTGCTAGCAAGAGCTTACAATCTATGAGGAGATGGGAGTGACACAAAAGTTGACACAATAGGTAAAATGTGCTCGTTTTATACAATGGTCTGGCCATCTTAACACAATGGGGGAGTAGATATGAGTCTGCATGAGCCATTCAACAGCTGATATCCGTAGTGCTTCTGAGTGCATGGGGTGTGGTGGATACTGATAGATCAGGTAAGATGAATAATTCTGAAGAGGGGTGGTGAATGGAGAAGGTTTAGATCAGGGGTTGCTTTTAGGGAGCATATACATTGTGGATGTTATGGATTTAGCCAATTGCTTGGGGTAGGGCATTCCAAAGAACTGATTCAGCTTGGGAGAAGTCGTGGAGACAGGTGTGAGGGGTTTGAATTACGATAGATGTTAGTCATAAGTTATTTGCTGAATGGAGAGCACGGGTGGGATAGTAGACAGAGATGAGGTAAGAGATATAGGAGGGTGCAGCACTGTGGAGAGATTTTTTGGGTGAGAATGAGCTGTTTAAATTGAATTCTATAATGTATGGGTAACTAGTGCAGTGACTGGCAAAGTGCGGAGGCATCAGAGTAGTGATTAGACAGATACAGTAGATGTGCCTGGCTGCTGTGTTCAGGATAAATTGGAGAGGGGAGAGCCTAGTGAGGGGAAGCCAATTAATACTAAGTTACAGTAATTGAGGCGGGAATGGATTAGGGCAAGAACGACAGTTATTGTTGTTTCCACAGTAAGAAAGGGCAGATTCTAGAGATGTTTTATGCATGAGCAGGAAAGAAACTGAATATAGAGGAAATATCAGTGTCAAACATAACACAGAGACAAAGGGCTTGTTGCCCAAGAATTTCACTTTAAATGTCTCACTTTAGAAAATGGCATTTATCCTATAGTCAAAGTTAATACTTATTATGTGATGTGATTGTCCATATTGCCTTTTTGCTGGCTTCATTCATTCTTCCATCAAATTATACACTGTTCGTTTCCAGGGGTTATGACTACCATGAAATCCAGCAGTGGTGGTCGTGCTTGCCCGCTATAGGAAAAATCACCAGCCTTTCTGGTGGCCGGGACTGTGGGAGTGCTTATAGATACACATGCGCAGCAGCTCCCATCCTGGAAACCTTGTATCTGTGCTGCAGCTATGGCTATAATCATAATCATTGCATAGCACATTAGATTTTTCATTTAGAACATTCAGGAAATATTATAATCTTGCTTTCATTGCAAACTTGTCACTGAAAGAAAGAGACCATCCACATCATTATGAGAAGTAGATAAATTATTTTCTACATTCAGTTGGTAGCTGATAGTTTAGGCACCAGAGTTTGATAAGTGCTTCTAAGCGTCATGATGGGGGAACTGCTCATGTCTAAATTTCGATGCCTCTGCCATCAGCCGTTTGATGAGACCATGACACTTGTATGACCACTGTAGCCTCTTTTGTATCAACAGCAGTCTGTCCAACTGAACACTATTTACTATGATACAGGGTAGTGCAGCAACATCCCTCTTACTTGAATGGGATGAAGATACAATTTCCTGCACTTCTGCTACTAATTAGACAGCATGAAGGAAGATTAACCATTGTAATTATAACAATTTGCAATTCCTGCACAAATGCAACTCCTCAAAAAATACTTGTATGATAATCAGGATTGTCAAGAGTTGAACCCCTACCCCTCATACTGTAATCCCAGACAATCTTTTACAGGAAATTATCAAACAGCTACTACTGGTGATCACATATGTTGTATCCAATAGATGAAAAGGCAGCATAGTCGCCATTACAGGAAGTCATTAATGAGTTGAGAAAACAAGATAAAAACATGCAGAAATCAAGATATGAGGTGTGATTGCACATCAGTATGCAGTACTGTTTTTTTTTTTTTAATTTTTTTTTTTAAATGATGTTACTAAAGGTAATATGTAGAGATGAGCGAACATGCTCGTCCAAGCTTGGTGCTCGTTCGAGCATTAGGGTATTTGCATATGCTTGCTACTCGGACGAGCATATCGCGATCCTCGAGGAAATGGCAACTTCCTCTTCCTGCATGTTAGCCGCCTTTTTTCAGCCAATCAACATCCAGGAGAGTCTTTGGTACCTCCTAGCATCACGTGGGGCCCCTACAAGTCAATAGCAGGGATTGGCTGGCCAGATCAGATGACCTGGGAATATAAGAATCTGGTCCCGCGCTGCTCGCGTCATACGCCGTCTTCATGAGATTAGGGATAGAGCTGCTGTCTGTCAGGGAGAGTGTTAGAGCCTGAATTTAGTTGTTGGTTAGGCAGGAATCACCCACAAAGAACCCAACAGCCCTTCTAAGGGCTACAAGCACGTTTTTTTTTTTTTGGTCTCCTCCTGGCTGCTGGCTGGGACTTGTAGTGCAGCTACCGCCATCTTGGCTGCACACTGTTAATGCGACAAATTAGAATCTGTTTAGGGAGGAATCAACCACAAAGAACCCAACGCTCCTTCTGAGGGCTACAACAACATTTTTTTTCCTCCTCTCAGCTGCTGGCTGGGACTTGTAGTGCAGCTACCGCCATCTTGGCTGCACACTGTGCACCGATGGCAGAAAGGGGACAGCACATGGTCCACACAGACCCCAATGAAATTGCCCAAAGTCCTCTCAGTACTCATTTTTGCTGCTGCTGTAACTTGTCTTGCTGGGATCTGTAGTGCAGTCTAGGGAATAAGTTTTGTCACTTAATTATATAAACTACAGATCAGTGAACAATTGTGAGGTGTGCTGTACAGCAGCGTCAGTCTATAAAATAAGTTTTTTTCACTCAATTATATAAACTACAGTCCAGTGAACAATTGTGAGGTGTGTGATACACTAGCCACAGTCTGCAGAATAATTTTTTTCACTCAATTATATAAACTACAGTCCAGTGAACAATTGTGAGGTGTGCGATACACTAGCCACAGTATAGAGAATAATTGATTTCACTCAATTATATAAACTACAGTCCAGTGAACAATTGTGAGGTGTGCGATACACTAGCCGCAGTCTAGAGAATATTTTTTTTCACTCAATTATATAAACTACAGTCCAGTAAACAATTGTGAGGTGTGCAATACACTTGCCGCAGTCTAGAGAATAATTTTTTCTCTCAATTATATAAGCTACAGTCCAGTGAACAATTGTGAGGTGTGTGATACACTAGCCGCAGTCTAGAGAATAATTTTTTTCACTCAATTATATAAACTACAGTCCAGTGAACAATTGTGAGGTGTGTGATACACTTGCCACAGTCTAGAGAACAATTTTTTAACTCAATTATATAAACTACAGTCCAGTGAACAATTGTGAGGTGTGCGATACACTTGCCGCAGTCTAGAGAATAATTTTTTTCACTCAGTTATATAAATTACAGTCCAGTGAACAATTTTGAGGTGTACAATACACTAGCTGCAGTCTAGAGAATAATTTTTTTCACTCAATTATATAAACTACAGTCCAGTGAACAACTGTGAGGTGTGTGATACACTTGTCGCAGTCTAGAGAATATTTTTTTTCACTCAATTATATAAACTACAGTCCAGTGAACAACTGTGAGGTGTGCGATACACTAGCCGCAGTCTAGAGAATATTTTTTTCACTCAATTATATAAACTACAGTCCAGTGATAACTTGTGAGGTGTGCGATACACTAGCCACAGTCTAGAGAATAATTTTTTTCACTCAATTATATAAACTACAGTCCAGTGAACAATTGTGAGGTGTGTGATACACTTGCCACAGTCTAGAGAATATTTTTTTTCCCTCAATTATATAAACTACAGTCCAGTGAACAATTGTGAGGTGTTCCAAACCGTAGATGCAGTCTAGAGAATAATGTTTTTCACTCAATTATATAAACTACAGTCCAGTGAACAATTGTGAGGTGTGCGATACACTTGCCGCAGTCTAGAGAATAACTTTTTTCACTCAATTATATAAACTACAGTCCAGTGAACAATTGTGAGGTATGTGATACACTTGCCGCAGTCTAGAGAATAATTTTTTCACTCAATTATATAAACTACAGTCCAGTGAACAATTGTGAGGTATGTGATACACTTGCCGCAGTCTAGAGAACAATGTTTTTCACTCAATTATATAAACTACAGTCCAGTGAACAATTGTGAGGTGTGTGATACACTTTCCACAGTCTAGAGAATAATTTTTTTCCCTCAATTATATAAACTACAGTCCAGTGAACAATTGTGAGGTGTTCCAAACCGTAGCTGCAGTCTAGAGAATAATGTTTTTCACTCAATTATATAAACTAACAGTCCAGTGAACAATTGTG
>ONZH01001130.1:7500-19637 GCA_900303285.1 Rhinella marina | reverse complement strand
GGTGACATCACTGAGAATGCAGCCTATCCATCAGTAGAGATCAGCGGTGACATCACTGAGAATGCAGCCTATCCATCAGTAGAGATCACGGTGACATCATGAGAATGCAGCCTATCCATCACTAGAGATCCACATCACTGAGAATCACAGCAGGTGACATCACTGAATGCAGTCCTATCCATCACTAGAGATCAGCGTGACATCACTGAGAATGCAGCCTATCCATCACTAGAGATCAGCCGGTGACATCACTGAGATCAGCAGTGACATCACTGAGAATGCAGCCTATCCATTACTAGAGTCACGGTGACATCACTGAGAATGCCGCCTATCCATCACTAGCAGATCAGCCTATCCATCTCATGGGTAGAGATCATGACATCACTGAGAATGCAGTACATACTAGAGATCAGCGGTGACATCACTGAGAATGCAGTAGAGATCAGCGGTGACATCACTGAGAATGCAGCATCCATGCAGCCACTTAGAGATCAGCAGTGACATGAGACATCCATTCACTGAGAATCAGCGTGTATCACTGAATGCAGCCTATCATTACTAGAGATCAGCAGTGACATCACTGAGAATGCAGCCTATCCATCACTAGAGATCAGCGGTGACATCCAATCACTCAGAGAGTGCAGCCTATCACATCGGTGACATCACTGAGAATGCAGCCTATCCATCACTAGAGATCAGCGGTGACATCACTGAGAATGCAGCCTATCCATCACTAGAGATCAGCAGTGACATCACCAAGAATGCAAGCCTATCCATCACTAGAGATCAGCGTGACATCAGCTGGTGAGAAGAATGAAGCCTATCCATCACTAGAGATCAGCGGTGACATCATGAGAATGAAGCCTATCCATCACTAGAAATCCGGTGACATCACTGACATAGCCTATCCATTCACTAGAGATCAGCGGTGACATCACTGAGAGAATGCAGCCTATCCATTCACTAGAGATCAGCGGCACATCACTGAGGTGACATCACTGAGAATGCAGCCTATCCATCACTAGAGATCAGCGAATGACATCACTGAGAATGCACAGAATTCAGCCTATCCATTCACTAGAGATCAGCGGTGACATCACTGAGAATGCAGCACTATCCATCACTAGAGATCAGCGAGGTGACATCACTGAGAATGCCAGCCTAATCCATCACTTAGAGATCAGAGGTGACATCACTGCAGAGAGGTGACATCTGGAGAATGCAGCCTATCCATCACTAGAGATCAGCGGTGACATCACTGAGAATGCAGCCTATCCATCACTAGAGATCAGCGGTGACATCACTGAGAATGCAGCCTATCCATGACTAGAGAATCAGCCGGTGACATCACTAAGAATGCCGCCTATCCATCACTAGAGATCAGCGGTGACATATCATGCCGCCTATCCATCACTAGAGATCAGCGGTGACATCACTAAGAATGCAGCCTATCCAGCTAGAGAATCAGGGTGACATCACTGAGAATGCAGCCTATCCATTCACTAAGAGATCAGCGGTGACATCACTGAGAATGCAGCCTATCCATCACTAGAGATCAGCGGTGACATCAGAGAATCAGAATGAGCCTATCCATCACTAGAGATCAGCGGTGACATCATGGAGAATGAAGCCTATCCATCACTAGAAATCAGCGGTGACATCACGAATTGCCGCCTATCCATCACTAGTGACATCACTGAGAATGCCGCCTATCCATCACTAGAGATCAGAGGTGACATCAGTGAGAATGCAGCCTATCCATCACTAGAGAATCAGCGGTGACATCACTGAGAATGCCGCCTATCCATCACTAGAAATCAGCGGTGACATCACTGAGAATGCAGCCTATCCATCACTACAAATCAGCGGTGACATCACTGAGAATGCCGCCTATCCATCACTAGAGATCAGCGATGACATCACTGAGAATGCAGCCTATTCCATCACTAGAGATCAGCCGGTGACATCACTGAGAATGCAAACTATCCATCACTAGAGATCAGCGGTGACATCACTGAGAATGCAGCCTATCCATCACTAGAGATCAGCGGTGACATCACTGAGAATGCAGCCTATCCATCACAAGAGATCAGCGGTGACATCACTGAGAATGCAGCCTATCCATCACAAGAGATCAGCGGTGACATCACTGAGAATGCCGCCTATCCATCACTAGAGATCAGCCTCATTCCATCACAACGAGATCAGCGTGACATCATGAGAATGCAGCCTATCCATCACAAGAGATCAGCGGTGACATCACTGAGAATGCAGCCTATCCATCACTAGAGATCAGTGGTGACATCACTGAGAATGCAGCCTATCCATCACTAGAGATCAGTGGTGACATCACTCACCACGCTGATCAGCTGTGCCAGGGATACCATCAGCTGGACGGTGACCTGTTCGGAGCCATTGGTGGCGGGGCGGATCAGCTTGTTGTAGCGGGAGGGGTCCAGCAGGAATTCAACCAGTCGCTCCTCGGTGTCCGTGCCCAGGCTCCCTGTGATACAGACACCATGGTCAGACCCTGCAGGACATGGAGGATGACGGAGAGGTGGCGGGAGAGACTAGTTGTTCTATCTGTTCCTAGAAAAGCTGGGTGCCATTCCCTGCCACGAGGTTTTGGCGCTGTGCGGTGAGTGTCACACTGTACACGACCCTGACAGCCGCCGCTCGTCTCCCCTCAAGGTCACAGATTCACACTTTCTGGGTGAGAGGAGCAGATACTTCACAGCCTCACACTGACACCAGGAGCCGCTAATGGTGTCCAGGGACCGCCACATGATGGGGGCAGTAGTTCAGTGTCAGACCACACAGTATCACATAGGATAGGATTAGATACACAGCTGATCACAAAGGATAGGATAAGATACACAGCTCAGCAGACTATCACACAAGGATAGAAGACACGCGATTTATACACAGCTTAGACAGATAGTACAGCTCAGCAGACAGTATCAGGAAGGATTAGGATACACAGCTCAGCAGACAGTATCACACAGGATTTAGGACAGCTGGAGGACAATACAACAAGCGATCACAGCAGGATAGGATAAGATACACAGCTCAGCAGACAGTATCAGCAGACACACAGGATAGGATTAGATACACCTCAGCAGACAGTATCACACAGGAAGGATTAGATACATACACAGCTCAGCAGACAGTATCACACACAGGATAGATTAGATACACAGCTCAGCAGACAGTATCACACACGATAGGATTAGATACCCAGCTCAGCAGTCAGTATCACACTAGATAGGGATTAGATACCCAGCTCAGCAGACAGTATCACACACGATAGGATTAGATACCCAGCAGCAGCAGCTACAGAGCTCACAGCAGATCACACAGGATAGGATTAGATACCAGCTCAGCAGACTATCACACAGGATAGGATTAGATACACAGCTCAGCAGACAGTATCACAGGATAGGATAGATCAGCAGACTTATCACACAGGATAGATTAGATACCCAGCTTAGCAGACAGTATCACACAGGATAGGATTAGATACACAGCTCAGCAGACAGTATCACACAGGATAGGATTAGATACCCAGCTCAGCAGACAGTATCACACAGGATAGGATTAGATACACAGCTCAGCAGACAGTATCACACACGATAGGATTAGATACCCAGCTCAGCAGTCAGTATCACACTAGATAGGATTAGATACACAGCTCAGCAGACAGTATCACACAGGATTAGATACACAGCTCAGCAGACAGTATCACACAGGATAGGATTAGATACACAGCTCAGCAGACAGTATCACATAGGATAGAATTAGATACACAGCTCAGCAGACAGTATCACACAGGATAGGATTAGATACACAGCTCAGCAGACAGTATCACACAGGATAGGATTAGATACACAGCTCAGCAGACAGTATCACATAGGATAGAATTAGATACACAGCTCAGCAGACAGTATCACATAGGATAGAATTAGATACACAGCTCAGCAGACAGTATCACATAGGATAGAATTAGATACACAGTTCAGAAGACTAAACACAGGACAGAGGATACACACAATGTACATATATATATATATATACACAGGACAGAGGATACACACAATGTACATATATATATATATATATACACACACAGGACAGAGATACACACAATGTACATATATATATACACACAGGACAGAGGATACACACAATGTTACATATATATATACACACAGGACAAGGATACACACAATGTACATATATACGTATCACACAGGACAAGGATACACACAATGTCATATACGTATACACACAGGACAGAGGATACACACAATGTACATATAGTATACACCAGGACAGAGGATACCACAATGTACATATATATATATATATATATATACATATACACAGGACAGAAGATACACACAATGTACATATACGTATACACACAGGACAGAGGATACACACAATGTACATATTATATATATATATATATATATATATATATATATATATATATATACACACACAGGACAGAGGATACACACAATGTACATATACGTATAACACACAGGACAGAGGATACACACAATGTACATAATATATATATATTATATACACACAGGACAGAGGATACACACAATGTACATATACATATACACACAGGACAGAGGATACACACAAGTACATATAATATACACACAGGACAGAGGAACACACAATGTACATATACGTATACACACAGGACAGAGGATACACACAATGTACATATACGTATACACACAGGACAGAGGATACACACAATGTACATATACGTATACACACAGGACAGAGGATACACACAATGTACATATACGTATACACACAGGACAGAGGATACACACAATGTACACATATATATATATATACAGGACAGAGGATACACACAATGTACACATATATATATATATATATATACATATATATATATATATATATATATATATATTATATATACACAGGATACACACAATGTACATATACGTAATACACACAGGACACAATGGTATTACACAACAATGTACATATACGTATACACACAGGACAGAGGATACACACAATGTACAATATATATATATATAATATATATATATATATATATATAATATACATACACAGGACAGAGGATACACACAATGTACATATACGTATACACACAGGACAGAGGATACACACAATGTACATATACGTATACACACAGGACAGAGGATACACACAATGTACACATATATATATATATACAGGACAGAGGATACACCACACACAATGTACACACAATATACACCACATATATATATATATACACACAGGACAGAGGATACACACAATGTACATATATATATATATATATACACAGGATACACACAATGTACATATACGTATACACACAGGACAGAGGATACACACAATGTACATATGTATACATATACACACAATGTACATATATATATATATATATTATATACATATACACAGGACAGAGGATACACACAATGTACATATATATATATATATATATATAATATATATATTATATACATATACACAGGACAGAGGATACACACAATGTACATATATATATATATATATATATATATATACACACATGACAGAGGAATACACACAATGTACATATAATATACACACAGGACAGAGGATACACACAATGTACATATATTATACACACAGGACAGAGGATACACACAATGTACATATACGTATACACACAGACAGAGGATACACACAATGTACACATATATATATATTATATATACAGGACAGAGGATACACACAATGTACACATTTATATATACAGGCAGAGGATACACCACAAGTACACATATATATATATATATACGGACAGAGGATACCACACAATGTACAATACGTATACACACAGGACAGAGGATACACACAATGTACACACATATATATATATATATATATATATACACAACAGGTATTACACACAGACAGAGGATACACACACATATACGTACACACACAGAGGATAACACAATGTACATATATATATATATACAGAGGATACACACAATTACACATTATATATATATATATACAGGACAGAGGATACACACAATGTAACACATATTATATATATATATACAGGACAGAGATACACACAATGTACACATATATATATATATATACAGGACAGAGGATACACACAATGTATATATTATATATATATATATATATATATATATATATATATATATAACAGGACAGAGGATACACACCAATTGTACATATATATATACACACAGACAGAGGATACACACAATGTACATATACGTATACACACAGGACAGAGGATACACACAATGTACATATACGTATACACACAGGACAGAGGATACACACAATGTACATATACGTATACCACAACAGGACAGAGGATACACACAATGTCAATATACGTATACACACAGGACAGAGATACACACAATGATACACACAGGACATACACAATGTATATATATATATATTATATACATATACACAGGACGAGGATACACACAATGTACATATATATATATATAATATATATATACATATACACAGGACAGAGGATACACACAATGTACATATTATATATATATATATATACACACACACACAAGATACAGAGGATACAACAATGTACAATATATAATAACACACACACCACACACAGGCTACACATGTATCATAATTCATATAAGGTATGCTCTGGGGCCCAGCTCCCAGTAAGGCATCTCCGGCCATATATACTCGGGCCCCGCTCCTAAAAGCATTCTCCGGGGCCACAATAAGGGTACGACAATGCTTTGGGCTTCCGCTCCATTAAGACAGGCTCTGGGCCACAGTAGGTGATGCTCCGGGCCCAGACTTTGGGCCACAGTTCGGTAAGCATGCTGTCAGATCTCGACCGCCGGTCACAGTCAGAGCTGTAAATATGCCGGGCCCCGGTATACACATTGTATTATACCGACCCTGCTTAGTGCTGAACAATCTGATAATTAACCGTCATCCTCCTGCTGCCGCCCTCACACCCATGTATACCCATGCTGCCGATTTACCTGTCACCAGGGATGTATCCGTATATACCGACCTTCACCACTTCCTGATACCCCTGGTATACATATCCTGGAGTGACCTTCACATACCTGTGCTACCGACCTGTCAGTACCTGAGTATACACATCACCTGAGTGTCACCAGTGGTATATACCGACCTGTCACCAGTGTATACACATCCTGTATATACCGACCTGTCACCAGTGTACACACACCACCTGTCACCTGTGTGTATACCGACCTGTCACCATGTACACATCCTGTATATACCGACCTGTACACACCAGTGACCTGTCAGTGTATACACACCTTATATCCACCTGTCACAGTGTATATACCGACCTGTCCACCGAGTGTGTACACATCCTGTATATACCGACCTGTCACCAGTGTACACATCCTGTATATCACCTTCACCTGTGACCTGTACCTGTGTACACACCTGTCACCAGTGTATACCTGTCACCACTGTACACATCCTGTATATACCGACCTGTCACCAGTGGTATATACACATCCTGTATATACCGACCTGTCACCAGTGTATACACACACATCCTCCTGTATATACCGACCTGTCACCAGTGTGTACCGACACCATATATCCTGTATATACCTGACCTGTCACCAGTGTGTATATCCGACCTGTACTGTGTACACATCCTGTATATACCGACCTGTCACCACCTGTCACCAGTGTATACACATCCTGTATATACCGACCTGTCACCAGTGTGTACACATACCTGTATGATTACCGACCTGTCACCAGTGTATACACATCCTGTATATACACCTGTCACCAGTGTGTACACATCCTGTATATACCGACCTGTCACCAGTGTATACACATCCACCAGCCAGTGTCATCCTGTATATACCTGACCTGTCACCAGTGTATACACCATCCTGTATATACCGACCTGTCACCAGTGTATACACATCCTGTATATACCTGTCACCTGTCACCTGTACCGACCTGTCACCAGTGTGTACACATCCTGTATATCACCATCACCAGTGTACACATCCTGTATATACCGACCGTCACCTGTCACCACCTGTGTTACACATCCTGTATATACCGACCTGTATCACCAGTGTATACACATCCTGTATATACCGACCTGTCACCAGACCTGTATACACTATCCTGTATATATACCGCACCTGTATCATCCAGACCTGTATACACATCCTGTGTATCACCATACACACCTGTATATACCACCTGTCACCACCTGTATATACCGACCTGTCACCAGTGTATCACATCCTGTATATACCGACCTGTCACCAGTGTGTGTACACATCCTGTATATACCGACCTGTCACCAGTGTATACACATCCTGTATATACCGACCTGTCACCAGTGTGTACACATCCTGTATATACCGACCTGTCACCACCTGTGTGTTACACATCCTGTATATACTGTAGTTGTACACATCCTGTATATATTAAACCGACCTGTCACCAGTGTGTACACATCCTGTATATACCGACCTGTCACCAATGTATACAGAGCCTGTATATACCGACCTGTCACCAGTGTATACACATCCTGTATATACCGACCTGTCACCAGTGTATACACATCCTGTATATACCGACCTGTCACCAGTGTGTACACATCCTGTATATACCGACCTGTCACCGACCAGTATATACCGACACATGCCTGTATATACCGACCTGTCACCAGTGTATACACATCCTGTATATACCGACCTGTCACCAGTGTGTACACATCCTGTATATACCGACCTGTCACCAGTGTATACACATCCTGTATATACCGACCTGTCACCAGTGTATACCTGTCACCGATCCTGTATATATACCGACCTGTCATCCAGTGTATACACATCCTGTATATACCGACCTGACCATGTCACCAGTGTATACACATCCTGTATATACCGACCTGTCACCAGTGTGTACACATCCTGTATATACCGACCTGTCACCAGTGTATACACATCCTGTATATACCGACCTGTCACCAGTGTATACACATCCTGTATATACGACCTGTCACCAGTGTATACACACCTATTACCACCAGTGTATACACATCCTGTATATTACCTGTCACCAGTGTGTACACATCCTGTATACCTGTACCGACCTGTCACCAGTGTCACCATCCTGTATATACCGACCTGTCAGTGTATACATATCTGTATATACCGACCTGTCACCAGTGTATACACATCCTGTATATACCTGACCTGTCACCAGTGTGTACACATCCTGTATATACCGAACCTGTCACCAGTGTACCATCCTGTATATACCATCCTGTATATACCGACCTGTCACCAGTGTATACACATCCTGTATATACCGCACCTGTCACCAGTGTGTACACACATCCTGTATATACCGACCTGTCAGTGTACACACCAGTGTAGTGTTACACATCCTGTATATACCGACCTGTCACCAGTGTGTACACATCCTGTATATACCTGACCTGTCACCAGTGTGTGTGTTACACATCCTGTATATACCGACCTGTCACACAGTCCTGTATACACACCTGTCACCAGTGTGTACACATCCTGTATATACCGACCTGTCACCAGTGTATACACATCCTGTATATACCGACCTGTCACCAGTGTATACACATCCTGTATATACCGACCTGTCACCAGTGTATACACATCCTGTATATACCGACCTGCAATTGGAGTATACAGCGTATGAACACACACTCCAATAGATAATATATATTATATATACAGTACATACCTGTGTGTAATATATCATATAGTATAGACCCCCACCTGTAAATATATACAGTATATACAGATTACACCTGCTGTATGTAATAATATATAGTAAACATCGGCCCACATGTGATACTGTACACCTGCAGTATATATGTATGTTATACACAGGTCTGTCCCCTGATGATATATGGGTGAAGGGTTGTAGCGCAGCAGGGGATACATTAGGCGGAGCCGAGCAGTTGTTAATGAGGGGTCTGCTCTCCTGACTAATCACCCCTGCTGCGCCATGTAGCTGAGTTGTCCAACACCCTGATCAATAATTCGGATAATTGCCCGCCATCGTCCTGGCAACAAGAAGCCGTGGCCCCGCCGCCCATCCGTCAGTCCCCTGGTATTGTCAATCATTTGATCTCTGCGTGCAGCCCCCCCACCCCCGCACTACAGAGCCAGCGTCGTCTATCGCGTCCGCACAAATCCAAATTGCTTTCTGCCGGACTCTTATCTGCGACGCCGAACGGAATTAAAAGATCTGAGCGGCACAAGCGCAGCTTAATTGGAAGATAACGGTCTCCTCGCTCCTCTCAATCCTCAAAATCCGCTCAAAGATTTATCGTAATTGGCGAGGACAGCGAAGCCGGAATTACATCCCGTAAAGCGATGGCGGCAGGGGCTTTCATACCCTACACTGAATAATAATTGTGACCCTGTCGCCCCCTACTCGACGCCCCCTGTGGGGAGCACACAGAGGACACGGCCACTGACACGACGTAGAGGGAGGAGCTTCCCTTTATAGATAATCAGAAAGCCCCGCCCCATTACTCTTATTACACCTCTAATAACACTATTATATCTCAGCCAATCACAACACCCAAAAGGAGTCACAGAAGGAGTCCAGTGGGTGGGGCCTAGTCTTTCTAAACCTCAAGGACTCCATAAGAACTATCTAGAACTTTCCATGTCCAGGGCAGGAATCCCGGCACAGCTTTCTATTCATTTCTTTATCCTGTAATCAGATATGACACGCAGGGGGCACGCCCCATTATCAGAGGGCATAGTGCCAGGCAGGGGTCAGAAAGATCATGTGACCACCTCCAGCTGGTTCAGAGGAGACGGACATAAAGGGTTAATTATTCTTTAGGTCCCAGACTGGCACTTTGGACATTTTAAGGAGAAATTATTACATTTTAGGACTCTCCACAACAGCCAATTAGATTTCACCTGTCTTGTGGCACAGACGCACACTGTGGTGTATGGTATAGACAGCGGTGCCCCCTGCTGGGACCAGTGACCCAACCCCTGTGTGGCCGGTGCGCTATCTAATAGAAAGCCATTGATTATATGGGAATTCCTTAGTCCAGAAAGAGAGCGCCATTAATCCACAGATGTGATCTCCACTGTCCTGTCCCCGACTGTCTCCATCTAATATATAGCAGATACATGAAGATTAATGAGCACAGAAACAAAAGAAAGGTCACCTCCACATCACACTGCACAGTACCACTTCTCCTGTCCTGTATACTGGGTGTAATCCTCAGTATCTGCTCTTATTCTGTATATATATATACACTGCACAGTACCACTTCTCCTGTCCTGTATACTGGGTGTAATCCTCATTATCCGCTCTTATTCTGTATATATATACACTGCACAGTACCACTTCTCCTGTCCTGTATACTGGGTGTAATCCTCAGTATCTGCTCTTATTCTGTATATATATACACTGCACAGTACCACTTCTCCTGTCCTGTATACTGGGTGTAATCCTCAGTATCTGCTCTTATTCTGTATATATATATACACTGCACAGTACCACTTCTCCTGTCCTGTATACTGGGTGTAATCCTCAGTATCTGCTCTTATTCTGTATATATATACACTGCACAGTACCACTTCTCCTGTCCTGTATACTGGGTGTAATCCTCAGTATCTGCTCTTATTCTGTATATATATATACACTGCACAGTACCACTTCTCCTGTCCTGTATACTGGGTGTAATCCTCAGTATCTGCTCTTATTCTGTATATATATATACACTGCACAGTACCACTTCTCCTGTCCTGTATACTGGGTGTAATCCTCAGTATCTGCTCTTATTCTGTATATATATACACTGCACAGTACCACTTCTCCTGTCCTGTATACTGGGTGTAATCCTCAGTATCTGCTCTTATTCTGTATATATATACACTGCACAGTACCACTTCTCCTGTCCTGTATACTGGGTGTAATCCTCAGTATCTGCTCTTATTCTGTATATATATACACTGCACAGTACCACTTCTCCTGTCCTGTATACTGGG